>CM019063.1:512658694-513067233 GCA_009667805.1 Leptobrachium leishanense | reverse complement strand
GCCAAGCTTTGTACCTCAGACACACTGTGAGGGCAGAACATACATAGTTACATAGGCTGAAAAAAGCCGTGCGACCATCGGGTTCAGCCTCTCACACATCACCTACTGCTGTTGATCCAAAAGAAGGCAAAAAACCCAGTCTGAAGCGCTCGCCAATATGCAACACACTAGGAAAATATCCCTTCTTGACCCCAGAATGGCGTCAGATTTCTCCTTGGATCAAGAAGCTTTTACCCACATATTAAATATTATAACCCTTAATATTCTGTGTCTGCAGGAAGTCATCCAGTCGTTTTTTTAAAACTCTGTACAGGCTCTGACCCAACCACCTCAACAGGCAGAGAGTTCCACAGCTTTAATGTTCTCACCGTAAAATAACCCTTCCTATGCTTTAGGCTGAATTTCCTTTCATCCAGTCTTAATGGGTGACCTTGTGTCCTGTGTATAGTGATTCCTCTCTGCATACGATTTAAAAAATTAACCCTTTGTGAAATAAAAAATTGTTGTCCAAAGTTGACAACTAGGAGGCGATATAATAGTTAATGAAGCTTCATACAGGTGGTGTCAATCAATTATATGCAGCCAATAGTAATAAAAGTAAAAGGTGCGTCCACCAATTACTTACAGAATATACAAGTGGCATATATGTATGATGCACGCTAAGGATATGATTGCAGAACATAAGTTACCATTAATATCCACAGGCCAAACAATCCGCAAGCGGTTAAATGTCTGTTGTTATTTGTGATGGATGGTGAATCTGACAAGTAGTGAGCTACAATTCATTTTGGTGTCCCAATAGTTTGTTGTCTAATGAGGCAACTCTATTAGCGGCGTGGTGTGTATGACTAAAGAACATGTTGTTTTATATCCAACTGAATACATGTATCCATTGAGGTATAAAAAATATAAACATATTTAATTATCTTGCAAATAACAATTTATGCACGATGCAGTGTTTGGCCTGTGGATATTAATGGTAACTTATGTTCTGCAATCATATCCTTAGCGTGCATCATACATATATGCCACTTGTATATTCTGTAAGTAATCGGTGGACGCACCTTTTACTTTTAGTAAAGTAAAGACAAATAAGTCAATGGGGCCTGATGGGATCCACCCTAAATTATTAAAAGAGCTCAGTGATGTAATAGCAAAACCGTTAACAGATTTATTTAACCAATCCTTGCTAACGGGAGTCGTCCCAGAAGACTGGAAATTAGCAAATGTTGTGCCCATTTACAAGAAGGGTAGTAGGGAGGAATCTGGGAACTATAGGCCAGTTAGTCTTACGTCAGTAGTGGGGAAATTAATGGAAACCATGTTAAAGGAAAGGATTGTTGACCATCTAAAAACACATAGATTACAGGATCAGAAACAACATGGGTTTACCTCAGGGAGATCATGCCAAACTAATCTTATTGATTTTTTGATTGGGTAACAAAAATAATAGACACAGGTGGTGCAGTAGACATTGCTTATTTCGATTTCAGTAAGGCTTTTGATACTGTTCCGCATAGAAGGCTTATCAATAAATTGCAATCTTTGATCTTGGATTCCAATATTGTTGAATGGATTAGGCAGTGGCTGAGTGACAGGCAACAGAGGGTTGTGGTAAATGGAGTTTATTCGGCGCAAGGTCTTGTTACCAGTGGGGTACCTCAGGGGTCAGTACTTGGACCCATTCTCTTTAATATTTTTATTAGTGATATTGCAGAAGGTGGAAAGTCGGTGTTCGGCGTGTCCGCATACGCGGTAGGGGGAAATATCTAATACTAAAACGAAATGAACATGCAATGATTGTAAGAGGAGATAACATACAATATAGACAGCTGGGTTAGATGACTCGAAGTTCGTCAAAATGTTCCTAAAAAGGAAAAAAGAGTATAATAGTGAAGTCCAGTCATTAAAAAATGAGAAAATGAAGGGGGGAGATGGATCCACTCACACTTTCCAGAGCCTCGTTAGGCTCGATCACCTCGCCTGTGGGTGTTTACGTGGCTCACCCAGTAGCTCTCAGGGGTAGACCCGTCTCACAGCCTTGGTGTCCTTTCAGGATCCTGGGTCATCCACAGGTTCTCCAATATTTAGGTGCCAATGGTTCTCAAAACTCACTTATCTCAGGCCTTGGCATTCCTTTGGTGTCTGGGTGTTCACAGGTCGTAACTTGTAATAGCTTGTAGAAATCGTCATATGAAATTTCTTTTTTTTTCTTTTTAAATGTTTCTTGTAACGGATGCCACTACTCGGAGGGAGTAGATACACTCTGATTTACCTACAACCTATACTGCATCTCAACGAGTATTTGGAAGAGTGATTATCTTCTAGGTATTTCCTCCTGGCTGACTCAATATATTCCAGCAAGGAACCTGACGCCGGCTCGCTACCTCTGCTCATTGCAGCGCTACCCCGGCATCTAAGGTGTATCTACTCCCGCCGAGTAGTGGCATCCGTTACAAGAAACATTTAAAAAGAAAAAAAAAGACATTTCATATGACGATTTCTACAAGCTATTACAAGTTACGACCTGTGAACACCCAGGACCCCAAAGGAATGCCAAGGCCTGAGATAAGTGAGTTGTTGAGAACCATTGGCACCTAAATATTGGAGAACCTGTGGATGACCCAGGATCCTGAAAGGACACCAAGGCTGTGAGACGGGTCTACCCCTGAGAGCTACTGGGTGAGCCACGTAAACACCCACAGGCGAGGTGATCGAGCCTAACGAGGCTCTGGAAAGTGTGAGTGGATCCATCTCCCCCTTCATTTTCTCATTTTTTAATGACTGGACTTCACTATTATACTCTTTTTTCCTTTTTAGGAACATTTTGACGAACTTCGAGTCATCTAACCCAGCTGTCTATATTGTATGTTATCTCCTCTTACAATCATTGCATGTTCATTTCGTTTTAGTATTAGATATTTCCCCCTACCGCGTATGCGGACACGCCGAACACCGACTTTTCCCCTTTTTTTGTTTATTTGGTGCGGATTGGGACCGCACTTGTGGTGCTTTGGGCGACGGGGTTATATTTCGTATTTTTCATTTTTGCTCTAAGTGTTCGTTCTCCACATTTTTTTGTTGTATATTGCAGAAGGTATTAATGGAAAAGTATGTCTTTTTGCTGATGACACAAAGATTTGCAACAGGGTTGACGTTCCTGGAGGGATCAGCCAAATGACAAATGATTTAGGTAAACTAAAAAAATGGTCGGAACTGTGGCAATTGATTTTTAACGTGGATAAGTGCAAGATAATGCACCTGGGATGTAAAAACCCAAGGGCTGAATATAGAATATTTGATACATCTGAGGAAAGGGATTTAGGGGTTATTATTTCAGAGGATCTAAGGGTAAGTAGTCAATGTAATAGAGCAGCAGGAAATGCTGGCAGAATGCTTGGATGTGTAGGGAGAGGTATTAGCAGTAGGAAAAGGGAAGTGCTCATGCCACTGTACAGAGCACTGGTGAGACCTCACTTGGAGTACTGTGTGCAGTACTGGAGACCGTATCTCCAGAAGGATATAGACATCTTAGAGAGAGTTCAGAGAAGGGCTACTAAAATGGTGTACGGCTTGAAGGAGAAAAGTTACCAGGAAAGGCTTAATGATCTTAACATGTACAGCTTGGAAAAAAGACGAGACAGAGGAGATATGATAGAAACATTTAAATACGTAAAGGGAATCCACAAGGTAGAGGAAGGGAGTATATTTAAAAGGAAACAAAGTAGCAAAACAAGAGGACATAGTCTTAGATTAGAGGGGCAAAGGTTTAAAAGTAACACCAGAAAGCATTATTTTACTGAGAGGGTGGTGGATACATGGAACAGTCTTCCAGTTGAAGTGGTAGAGGCCAAAACAATAATTGAATTTAAGCAGGCATGGGATAGGCATAAGGCTATCCTAAACAAAAGATAAATCCAAGTAAAGTATCCATGTAATTGGGCAGACTAGATGGGCCGAAAGGTTCTTATCTGCCGACATTTTTCTATGTTTCTATGTTTCTATGTTTTATTACTATTGGCTGCTAGGGATGTGCAGCGATTTTTTTTTTCGATTCGATTTTTCGAATTTTTAAACTTTTCGATTCGGCTCGTTTCGACTGCTTTCTGTTTCGATTCGGTTCGGCTCGATTCGTTTTTCGGGTACATTTATTTTTCGGAATATCGACCATTTTTCGTATTTTCGGGTCACTTTACTAGGTTTCTGTATCGACTTTTCGTTATTTCGGAAATTTTCGTTTTTTCGGATTGTACATGGTTTTCGGTATATATCGACTATTTTTTGTATTTTCGTGTCACTTTGCTCGTTTTTTGGTTATCGGCTTTTCGCTATTTCGGAAATTTTCGTTTTTTTTCGGAACATCTGTTCTCCTCGTTTCAAAGCTGTCTAACTCGATTGCCCCAGCAGTCCAGCACATGGATTTTCCCCAGCACATGGATTTGCCCCAGCTCATGGATTTGCCCCAGCTCATGGATTTGCCCCAGCTCATAGGATATTGCCCCAGCACATGGATTTGCCCCAGCTCATGGATTTGCCCCAGCACATGGATTTGCCCCAGCACATGGATTTGCCCCAGCACATGGATTTACCCCAGCACATGGATTTGCCCCAGCTCATAGGATATTGCCCCAGCTCATTGATTTGCCCCAGCACATGGATTTGCCCCAGCACATGGATTTGCCCCAGCACATAGGATATTGCCCCAGCTCACACATGGATTTGCCCCAGCTCATGGATTTGCCCCAGCACATTGATTTGCCCCAGCACATTGATTTGCCCCAGCACATGGATTTGCCCCAGCACATAGGATATTGCCCCAGCTCACACATGGATTTGCCCCAGCTCATGGATTTGCCCCAGCACATGGATTTGCCCCAGCACATGGATTTGCCCCTGCTCATAGGATATTGCCCCAGCTCACGGATTTGCCCCAGCACATGGATTTGCCCCAGAACATGGATTTGCCCCAGCTCATGGATTTGCCCCAGCACATGGATTTGCCCCAGCACATAGGATATTGCCCCAGCTCACACATGGATTTGCCCCAGCTCATGGATTTGCCCCAGCACATTGATTTGCCCCAGCACATTGATTTGCCCCAGCACATGGATTTGCCCCAGCTCATGGATTTGCCCCAGCACATGGATTTGCCCCAGCACATGGATTTGCCCCAGCACATAGGATATTGCCCCAGCTCACACATGGATTTGCCCCAGCTCATGGATTTGCCCCAGCACATGGATTTGCCCCAGCACATGGATTTGCCCCAGCACATAGGATATTGCCCCAGCTCACACATGGATTTGCCCCAGCTCATGGATTTGCCCCAGCACATTGATTTGCCCCAGCACATTGATTTGCCCCAGCACATGGATTTGCCCCAGCTCATGGATTTGCCCCAGCACATGGATTTGCCCCAGCACATGGATTTGCCCCAGCACATAGGATATTGCCCCAGCTCACACATGGATTTGCCCCAGCTCATGGATTTGCCCCAGCACATGGATTTGCCCCAGCACATGGATTTGCCCCAGCACATGGATTTGCCCCAGCTCATAGGATATTGCCCCAGCACATGGATTTGCCCCAGCACATGGATGCCCCAGCTCATGGATTTGCCCCAGCACATGGATTTGCCCCAGCACATGGATTTGCCCCAGCACATGGATTTGCCCCAGCTCATGGATTTGCCCCAGCACATGGATTTGCCCCAGCTCATGGATTTGCCCCAGCACATGGATTTGCCCCAGCTCATGGATTTGCCCCAGCACATGGATTTGCCCCAGCACATGGATTTGCCCCAGCTCATTGATTTGCCCCAGCACATTTACAAAGACAAAATTTACAGAATCAGCGATATAACCAATAATAGTTAAATAAACGATGTTCAGAATTACCGAAATGGAACCGAAATCCCGAATGGAACCGAATTTGGCTCGAAATTTTTTCGTTTTTTCGGAAAGTCTGTTCTCGTTTCAAAGCAATCGATTTCGATTTGACACATTTCAAGTCCATTCGAAAATTCCGAAAAATTTTCGATTCGGCTCGGAAAACATTTTGGATTCGACTTTTTCGGATCAAAAAAATTTCGGAATTTCGGCCGCATCGAAAGACCCGAATCGGGAAATTTTGTGAAAATTCCGAAATTCCGAAACCCGAAACACACATCCCTATTGGCTGCATATGATTGATTGACACCACCTGTATGAAGCTTCATTAACTATTATATCGCCTCCTAGTTGTCAACTTTGGACAACAATTTTTATTTCACAAAGGGTTAATTTTTTAAACCGTATGCAATAAAAGTTATATTTTAATTCTAGTAAATGGGAAATATTCTCTTGGTAAAGAGGAATCAGTATCATTTCAATTGACGGTGTTTAATCACTATTCCCCAATTGTAAGTTCTCTGAATACGGTGGTGTGTGTATTTCTCACCTACCATCAATTTAGGTTATTGTCCTGTGTATAGTCCTGTTAATGAATAGGTTTCCAGACAATGGTTTATAATGGCCCCGTATATCTTTATATAAGGTTATCAGATCCCCTCTAAGGCGCCGTTTCTCTAAATTAAACAGGTTTAAGCTGGTTAGTCTTCCCTCATAACATAAACCTTCCATTCCCCTGATTAATTTAGTAGCCCGTCTCTGCACTTTTTCTAGCACTATAATATCCTTTCTTAAAACAGGTGCCTAAAATTGCACGACATATTCAAGGTACGTTATACCATTGATTTATACAGAGGCAAAATTATGTTTTCATCCCTAGAGTGAATTCCCCTTTTAATGCCAATACCTTGCTGGCCTTGACGGCTGCTGTTTGACACTGCAAGCTCACATACGCACAGATCACACCAGGGGTGGATCCAGGGGGGGAGCAACAGGGCAATTGCCCCCCCCCCGAGCAGTGCAGATGCAAGGCTGACCTCCAGAACTCAAATCATGATGTGTGCAGTGAATGCAGACATGGTGATTTGCAGAGGCACACACTGTGCTGAAGCACTGTGCACTGCCCCTCCCAGTCATGTGTCAGGGGCGTGTCACGTGGTGATCCTTTTCCCGGTGACCATGTGGCTGAGCCTGTCTCCTTCCATGCCTGCCTGACAGCCACAGGAAAGGGCTGCACTGAGCAACAGGATCAGAGGAGAGAGGGGCTGGAGCCTCCATGCAGGGACACCAGGGAGGGTAAGTAATGTGTCCCTGAGAGTTTGATCCTTCCTCCAGGGTGTATAACAAAGCTAGAGCTGCACAGTAATAAACCTCTCAGATATGAGTCTGTAAACTGCTCCTCTAGATTGTAAGCTCCTGGGTGTCCTCTGCTCCTCCAGATTGTAAACTCCTGGGTGCTCTCTGCTCCTCTAGATTGTAAGCTCCTGGGTGTCCTCTGCTCCTCTAGATTGTAAGCTCCTGGGTGCTATCTGCTCCTCTAGATTGTAAACTCCTGGGTGCTCTCTGCTCCTCTAGATTGTAAACTCCTGGGTGTCCTCTGCTCCTCTAGATTGTAAACTCCTGGGTGCTCTCTGCTCCTCTAGATTGTAAACTCCTGGGTGTCCTCTGCTCCTCTAGATTGTAAACTCCTGGTGCTCTCTGCTCCTCTAGATTGTAAGCTCCTGGGTGTCCTCTGCTCCTCCAGATTGTAAACTCCTGGGTGTCCTCTGCTCCTCTAGATTGTAAACTCCTGGGTGCTATCTGCTCCTCTAGATTGTAAGCTCCTGGGTGCTCTCTGCTCCTCTAGATTGTAAACTCCTGGGTGTCCTCTGCTCCTCAAGATTGTAAGCTCCTGGGTGCTCTCTGCTTCTCTAGATTGTAAGATCCTGGGTGTCCTCTGCTCCTCTAGATTGTAAACTCCTGGGTGCTCTCTGCTCCTCTAGATTGTAAACTCCTGGGTGTCCTCTGCTCCTCTAGATTGTAAACTCCTGGGTGCTCTCTGCTTCTCTAGATTTTAAGCTCCTGGGTGTCCACTGCTCCTCCAGATTGTAAACTCCTGGGTGTCCTCTGCTCCTCTAGTTTGTAAACTCCTGGGTGTCCTCTGCTCCTCTAGATTGTAAACTCCTGGGTGCTCTCTGCTCCTCTAGATTGTAAACTCCTGGGTGTCCTCTGCTCCTCCAGATTGTAAGCTCCTGGGTGCTTTCTGCTCCTCTAGATTGTAAACTCCTGGGTGTCCTCTGCTCCTCTAGATTGTAAGCTCCTGGGTGTCCTCTGCTCCTCCAGATTGTAAGCTCCTGGGTGCTTTCTGCTCCTCTAGATTGTAAGCTCCTGGGTGTCCTCTGCTCCTCTAGATTGTAAACTCCTGGGTGCTCTCTGCTCCTCTAGTTTGTAAACTCCTGGGTGTCCTCTGCTCCTCTAGATTGTAAGCTCCAGGTGTCCTCTGCTCCTCAATATTGTAAACTCCTGGGTGTCCTCTGCTCCTCCAGATTGTAAGATCCTGGGTGCTCTCTGCTCCTCTAGATTGTAAACTCCTGGGTGCTCTCTGCTCCTCTAGATTGTAAACTCCTGGGTGTCCTCTGCTCCTCCAGATTGTAAGATCCTGGGTGTCCTCTGCTTCTCCAGATTGTAAGCTCCTGGGTGCTCTCTGCTCCTCTAGATTGTAAATTCCTGAGTGTCCTCTGCTCCTCCAGATTGTAAACTCCTGGGTGCTCTCTGCTCTTCTAGTTTGTAAACTCCTGGGTGTCCTCTGCTCCTCTAGATTGTAAACTCCTGGGTGTCCTCTGCTCCTCTAGATTGTAAACTCCTGGTGCTCTCTGCTCCTCTAGATTGTAAACTCCTGGGTGTCCTCTGCTCCTCCAGATTGTAAACTCCTGGGTGCTCTCTGCTTCTGTAGATTGTAAACTCCTGGGTGTCCACTGCTCCTCCAGATTGTAAACTCCTGGGTGTCCTCTGCTCCTCTAGTTTGTAAACTCCTGGGTGTCCTCTGCTCCTCTAGATTGTAAATTCCTGGGTGTCCTCTGCTCCTCCAGATTGTAAGCTCCTGGGTGCTCTCTGCTCCTCTAGTTTGTAAACTCCTGGGTGTCCTCTGCTCCTCTAGATTGTAAACTCCTGGGTGTCCTCTGCTCCTCCAGATTGTAAAATCCTGGGTGCTCTGTGCTCCTCTAGATTGTAAACTCCTGGGTGTCCTCTGCTCCTCCAGATTGTAAACACCTGGTGTCCTCTGCTCCTCCAGATTGTAAACTCCTGGGTGTCCTCTGCTCCTCCAGATTGTAAACTCATGGGTGCTCTCTGCTCCTCCAGATTGTAAACTCCTGGGTGTAATCTGCTCCAGATTGTAAGCTCCTGTGTGCTCTCTGCTCCTCCAGATTGTAAACTCCTGGGTGTCCTCTGCTTCTCCAGATTGTAAACTCCTGGGTGCTCTCTGCTCCTCTAGATTGTAAATTCCTGGGTGTCCTCTGCTCCTCCAGATTGTAAGCTCCTGGGTGCTCTCTGCTCCTCTAGTTTGTAAACTCCTGGGTGTCCTCTGCTCCTCTAGATTGTAAACTCCTGGGTGTCCTCTGCTCCTCCAGATTGTAAAATCCTGGGTGCTCTGTGCTCCTCTAGATTGTAAACTCCTGGGTGTCCTCTGCTCCTCCAGATTGTAAACACCTGGTGTCCTCTGCTCCTCCAGATTGTAAACTCCTGGGTGTCCTCTGCTCCTCCAGATTGTAAACTCATGGGTGCTCTCTGCTCCTCCAGATTGTAAACTCCTGGGTGTAATCTGCTCCAGATTGTAAAATCCTGTGTGCTCTCTGCTCCTCTAGATTGTAAACTCCTGGGTGTCCTCTGCTCCTCCAGATTGTAAAATCCTGGGTGCTCTCTGCTCCTCTAGATTGTAAGCTCTTGGGTGCCTTCTGGTCCTCTAGATTGTAAACTCCTGGGTGCCCTCTGCTCCTCTAGATTGTAAGCTCATGGGTGCTCTCTGCTCCTCTAGATTGTAAACTCCTTGGTGTCCTCTGCTCCTCCAGATTGTAAGATCCTGGGTGCTCTCTGCTCCTCTAGATTGTAAACTCCTGGGTGCTCTCTGCTCCTCTAGATTGTAAGCTCCTGGGTGCCTTCTGGTCCTTTAGATTGTAAACTCCTGGGTGCCCTCTGCTCCTCTAGATTGTAAAATCATGGGTGCTCTCTGCTCCTCTAGATTGTAAACTCCTTGGTGTCCTCTGCTCCTCCAGATTGTAAGATCCTGGGTGCTCTCTGCTCCTCTAGATTGTAAACTCCTGGGTGCTCTCTGCTCCTCTAGATTGTAAGCTCCTGGGTGTCCTCTGCTCCTCTAGATTGTAAACTCCTGGGTGCCCTCTGCTCCTCTAGATTGTAAGCTCCTGGGTGCCCTCTGCTCCTCTAGATTGTAAACTCCTGTGAGCCGGGCCCTCTGCTCCTCTAGATTGTAAGCTCCTGTGAGCCGGGCCCTCTGTAAATTCTCGTGAGTCGGGCTCTCTGCTAAAACACCTTATTTTCTGTCAGTGCCCCTCCCGAGACTAGTCTCTGGATCCGCCCCTGGATCACACTGACATCACTCAATGGCAGCACACACTCACTTCACTAACAGACCACTCCTACGCCACACAGATATCCTCACATTCAGTCCCAGCTCGTACAGAGCCCTACACTTAGCTATTGTCACACACAAGCAGTCCCCACTCAAAGTTATGTGACCTTCAACACACAAATACATGCATATATCAGTTTATTGTGAGAGAGGATAGCAAAATAAATCTTGGCCTGTGCACCTAAAAATCCATGCATTGTCCCTGATTCCAAGCTTGGCTTAGCATCAGTAGAAGGACACATGGAATAGGACAGGAGTGGGGCTTTATACTTCAAAAATAGGTGTTTGCAGTTCAGATACAGAATTTATCCCCAAAGTTTTAGCACATCCTGCATGACAGTCAATGTGCTAAAACAGTTTGAAGTACCTATTTTTTTTTCTTTTAAGGAAAAATGGATCTCAGGCTGTATTATAAAGATGTAGTAGCTCTTTTTGTCCAGCAGGTGGAGCCATATGGCTGTCAAATAGTGCACACAGTTTGAAAATAAAGTTTCACTCTATGGTGACTGTAAAGTTCCTTTTCACAAATCCACTGGGTCCTGGCAGTGGTTTAAGGGGAAAAAAATGGTAATGAAGGGGTTAACCCGTGGGTCAAATGGAATATTTGGTGACACAAAGTATAGACTGGGAGAGCGTGGACGTAATGTTAAAGGGACAGTGACACTTAGCAGATGCTACACCACGTACAGTTTTCATGCTACAACTAAGTTTTGTCACGTGACGATTTATCGTTACACTGCGTTAGCAGGGAATAAAAGCTTCTGTTCCCTGCAGACGTTTAAGGAATCCCATGGACTCATCATTGTCTCTTCAATTTGCGCCATTTGACGCGGACAATAGACGCATTTATCAGTTTTTGAGAAGATGTTATTAGAGTATTTTCGGCATCAAGAGTTGCACAGAATGAATAATCTGTATTGTTATAATTATCCTTGACAGAACAAAGCATCTGATAATTTTCTCATTTCATCCCCCTGAGCCTGAGAGTTCACTATAAGTTTAGGACTTTGGACCACGGCCAATCCCAGTATTTCTATTGTGAGGGGGAGGCTTACCTCTAATATTGAAACAAATACATCAAAGATTACTTTCTGCTCCTCGTCTCACTGGAATGGGTCCAGCGAAAGGAAAAGGCTCAAAACTGTTTTTTTTTCTCCTAGAGTATATATCAACAGTGTGACGGTAATGACATAAATAATAATGTACGACCTGGCCTCTGTAAGCCATTTGCGAGTCCATTATCAAGGATTGGGAACATGAAACCGTCCTACTGGAATAGTTGCTGACATTCCAAAAGTATTAGACAATGCAGAGTAGAAGACTTTCCCCACTGAACAGGGATCATCCACCATTACACAGGGAATGTAGGCCTAATGGGTTATTCAAAGAGCACTCTTTAATTCGGCGCACTTCTGTGAGCTGAATTCACCGACCCTACGGTGAAATCAGCATTCACCTCAAGGTCCCCGAAGTGCACTGAATCAATCTGCCGAATTCCGCCGATAAACCTGCCCAACGCATTCGATAAACCGCCGAAAAATCACTGAGTGCCTCCAATAAACCGACGAAGGCAGCCGCAAACCCCCGAATGCAGCTGGCGATCCGTCAAATAGACCGCCGGATGTTTCTGATCAGTTTGGTGCAATTCACTATTTGGTGCAATTCGGTGGCAAGTCCGGCTCTCTTTGAGTATCCCCTTTAGTTTAAGTCATAGTCTTCTGACTAAAATGCCGTACAAATATCTCCACGGTCTCCACATTTCCCTTAGTTTGTACTCTGTGTCCATCCATAGGGCTTATGCATGACAAGACTCTTGATTGACCTAGCTGGGCCTCCTTCAGATCTTCTGGACTTCTGTCTGGGAGGACTACAAGCACCTTTCCTATCATGGCATTACAGCCCGCCTCTCAGCTTTGTGTCTACCAGGGAAGACTGGTAACATAAGGGAAGTGGATACAGGTTTCCAATTCCATTATACTAGTATTGCTGACGTGTGACATGGGATGCTCTCCCAGCTCCAGAGGTCATTCCACACACCCTGCATTGTAACCTTGTAATTAAGGCAACTTGTGGAAACCATGGGGGAAAAAATGAGCAAAGGAGCGTTTCTGTCTGTAAAATTCTGGCATCTTTTCAATTTGTTTGAATGTGAAAATGAAATGCCATTGTGTGAAGTGTTTCCACATGTCTGAGGCGTCCGTACGGAGCGTCACTGATATACATGCCCTTTGAAATGCAACGCGATATGGGGTGTTCATAGGATCCCGTATTGGCAAAATTTGTTACAAGTTTTATGCATTTTACTGGACACTATGTATCTCTGACACATTGATCGGTCACTTAAGTGCACATGACTCCATCTGAGACAGTAAGTCTCCCTTGATCTGGAGTGATATTTCTCATCACAATGACGGTATGCTGTGCGGTAATGCAATCCAGACTCATGTCACGTTATCTCTGCATGATGTCATACAAGTCTTCCAAAAATATTACCAGGAGTAAAACCAGTGCAAAATAAAGTAACTATATGACATAAAAGTATAGAATTAACACAGATTTTTTTATTCTATCTACTGTTCCGTCTATCTATCGATCTGTTGTCCTATCTGTTTATCCTATATATATATACTGTATATAATTCTTTCTGTGATACTTTCTATTTGTTGTTCGATCGTTATTGCTATTAGGGATGTGCGTTTCGGGTTTCGGAATTTTCACGAAATTTCCCGATTCGTGTTTTCGGATGCGGACGGTTTTCCGAAAATTTTTAGATCCGAAAATGGCAGATCCGAAAAGTTTTCCGAGCCGAAACGAAATATTTTCGGAATTTTCGAATGTACTTGAAATGTGTCAAATCGAAATTTATTGCTTTGAAACGAGGAGACGTTCCGAAAAAACGAAAATTTTCGAAAATACGAAACGTCGATACAAAAACGAGCTAAGTGACACGAAAATACGAAAAATGGTCGAAATTCCGAAAAATGTACACGAAAAACGAGTCAAGCCGAACTGAATCGAAACAGAAATCGGTCTAA
This sequence comes from Leptobrachium leishanense, assembly GCA_009667805.1. Taxonomy (NCBI): domain Eukaryota; kingdom Metazoa; phylum Chordata; class Amphibia; order Anura; family Megophryidae; genus Leptobrachium; species Leptobrachium leishanense. The sequence goes on along the minus strand of CM019063.1, from coordinate 513,053,686 downwards.
ACGAGCCGAATCGAAAAGTTTAAAAATCCGAAAAATTGAATCGAATCGAACCGAAAAAAAAAAATCGGTGCACAAGCCTAATTGCTATCTATTATTGTTTCTATCATTCTTTCAATCTCTTGATCTATCTACTGTTCCATCCATCTACCTGATGTTCTACCGTTATTGCTATCTATTATTCTATCTATCGTTCCTTCAGTCTCTTGATCTATCTACCGTGTTCCATCTATCTGATGTTCTATCATTGTTTCTATCTTTCTTTCTATCTATCGATCTGTTGTTCTATCTGTCTATCCATCGGTCATACTTTCTAACCATCTATGGGGGTTATTCAGAGAGCACTGAAATATCGTCGACATTTCGGTGCTCTCTCGTTCCCTGCACTTTGGGGAATCAAATTTCCCAACCCCGCGGTGAATTCAGCATTCAACGCAGGGTCACCAAAGTGCAGGGAATCGGCCACCGAATGCCGCTACCGTAAACCCACCGAACATTAGAGATGTGCATTCATTTCGGAACAATTCGGAATTCGGAACGAAATCCATTAATTCGTATTTCGGAAGTACTTCCAAATAACAAATTGATAAAATACGAATTCGAAACGAAACGATATATAACGAATTTATTTCGTTTTACACTGTGTCATCATCATAAAAGAAAAATTTGAATAATTATTTTTTTTTTGGTGTTCCGGAATTCGAATCGATATCATCTACCAAATCGATACCAAATTGATATATCAACTATCGAATTGATTTTAAATTAAAATACATACAATACAAGTATACAGTCAACAAACAACTTTTATGAAACAAATTAATTTTGTTTCACTGGTTAAATTGACTCATACTAAATCTGTGAGACAGATTAATTTAACCCTAGATTGTCTTTTAACAGCCAAATTTGATTAATTGAGGTTTTATTTAGTGATCCAAAATTCGAATTGATATCAGCTATCGAATTGATATATGAAATCGCATCGATTCAAAATTTCAAATCAATACAAAATTTTGAATCGATCCGAAAATAAAGGAAATACGAAACAAAATTAGTTACGAAATTCCGAAAACTAAATTATTAAAAAACGAAACAAATTTTTCAGCCATGCACATCCCTACCGAACATCTGCCGCAAACACATTGGACAGCCACTAAACGCAGCTGACAAGCTGCCAAGTAGGGATGAGCCGAATACCCCCGTGTTCGGTTCGCATTTGAACTCGAACAATTTCAAAAGTTCGAACTTGAACCGAACTCAATGCAAGTCGATGGGACTCAAATGTTCGATTTTTAGAGTGCCCTCCAAGAGGGCATATATGCAAGATATTTGCCATAAAAGGTGTATGGGGGTCCGGGTAGTGCCCTGTGGGACAGGAAACAAGGACAAAAAGTTTAAATAAAGACCTTTTTAACCCTTTCTGCCCTGCTGAGGCTTTTCACACCTCTGTGCTGAGGTCATTTTTACCGCTTTCGCTCATCATGTTTAACCGCGTTTTGTAGCCATATTTTGATATATGACCCAGACATATTATATATCGTTCTTTCCGGCAGATTCAGCAGATTCATAATATGTCATTATTATATGTATACGTTATGTCATGTCTGTATATTATAACAAAAAATGCAATAAAATTTGAATTTTCAATAATTTATTATGTGTAAAGTGTTTTTTTTCCCATTTGAACATACAATCCTTTGCGGTTATATTTTGTATAGAGTGCGCTTGTTCAAAAAATTAGAAATGGGGTCTCGTTAATTTTTTTTTGGGGAAAATGTCGCTTTTTTTAACAAACGCACCGCATACAAAAATCGTTACTGCAGCATTATTGTGCACATTATAATTGAAATGAGAACAATATTGCTGCATTAACAAAAAAAAAGAAAAAACTTGTGTATTTTTTTTTAGAATTTTTTTTAAAATATATTTTTTATTTTTTTTAAAAAACATTTTTCATTTTCATGTTTGGTATCGTTGGAACAGCCATGCTCTGGCCGATCCAACGATATCAAATATTAACCCCTAGCTGCCACGGATCGGGAGATAGGGGGTTCATTGGAACCCCCTATCTCCACCATTGGTGGCAGCTAGGAGTTAACTCCAGGACTGGCGTCATCATGCTATGCACGATGACGCCAGTCCTCAGGGGGAGTTCCTGGAGGCACTAGTGTATTTTGGCCTAGGCCAACAAGGCCCAGGCCTAGGGCGGCACTTTCCAGGGGGCGGCGGCCCGCTGGGTGGCCCCACCCCTAAAAAAAAAAAAAAAAAAAAATTTTTTTTTTTTTACTTTTGAAAACTATTTTACCAGGAAGGAAACATTGAGATGTCACTAATTTTCAAGTATGTCCTGGTAGGCAAGGCCTAGGCTTTCACTTTCCAGGGGGCAACAAAAAACCTCACCACTAATTGGGTTACTCACAGAGCACCGAAATGACGCCAACATTTTGGTGTTATGTAGTTCCCTGCACTTCGGGGAATAAAATTTCCCCACCCTGCAGTGAATTCACCATTCACCGCAGGGTCCCTAAAGTGAATGGAGTCGGCCGCTGTATGCTGCCACCGCAAACCCATGGCCTGCTGTTTTCAAAAGAACTACGGAACGAAAATGTCTGGAATTTACATATAAGATCCTATGATTGATAATAAAAAGTTCTGTTACAGAAAAAGAAGAACCGCTATTAAAAAAAAGGGGGGGAATTTAGCCCAAAAAATTCTGAAAAATCACTAAAAGGTACAAAAAAATAAATAAATAAATAAATAAAGACTTTTTACTGCAGATTAAAATAATAAATGGTTTATTAGATATTGCTTAAAAAACGGGAATATTTTTAACATTGAAACCTATGGGGTTCGCCTGAATAAACCTGCTGATTGAAACCACCGAACATCAGGGCATTTCACTGACATTTCTCTGCTGTTTGGTGTTCTCTGAATAGATTAACCATTACTTCTCTATGGGGATTTGCACTGCCTTCAAACAGCACCGTACTTGCTGGCAGTTCGCCAAACTTGTGTGTGAGCATATCACCAGAGCAGTGGTGTACTTAGAGGAGTGGCGGAGGGCGAGCCGCCCCAGGTACCAGCGATTATTGGGGTGTCATTAGGGGGTACTAGGAGTGCCACTGTCACTGTGTGTCAGCTTTGAGCTGTGTTCTCAAACAACGAGCAGCGGAGCATGGCGTTTGCATAAAGAATAAAATCAAATAGAATAAAAATCCCCCTCTCCTCCCTCCATAGCTCCTCCCCTGCCCCGCAGCAGCTCTAGGAGAGGGGAGGGGGATGTGATTTGTGTCCAGAGAGAGAAGATGACAGTAAACGGCAGGTAAAGGGGGGGTTATCAGCAGAATATGAAGCCCTGTCTGCTTACTGCTGTTTAAAGTGGACCTTTCCTTAACCAGCACTGCAGTGATAGAAATTTGTCATTGAGCTGCCTGGCTCCTGGTGAGGCTGCTTGCGTGCAGGTCACACTCGGTCCGGCCAGTCAGGTGGTACTGAGTCTCAGTACCACCTGACTGGCTGAACCACGTGACACGCATTCACGCAGCTGCCCGCCCTTTCGTTAACATGGACTGTCACTCTATTCTGGACTGAACACTCACCGGGAAGGGAATCAAAGCCACGGTGCACCCTCTGGCAGTGGCACCCCACTGCTGACAAGATGGCTCCACGCACAGGCACAGCCGTGATCCTAACGTGGCCTGGAGGGACCTCCTGCTGAGTCTGTACACAGTCCCTGCTGACTCTGCACACAGCCCTACCGCGGACAGAGGCCGGTAAATGTAGAATAAATAATTGCTGTGTGCTCATATACACTCGGTTTGCTGGGAGTTTTATTGCAGTGGATTCTGATGCACTCATACACACCACACATTGCATTGCTGGGAGTTTTATTGCTGTGGATTCTGATACACTCATACACACTGCACATTGCATTGCTGGAATTTTTATTGCTGTGGATTCTGATACGCTGACACACACCAAACATTGCATTGCTGGGAGTTTTATTGCTGTGGGTTCTGTGATACACACTGCATAGTACTGTGAGTTTTATTGCCCTGGAGCTCTGGGATACACTCATACACACTGCACATTACTGTGAGTTTTATTGCTGTGCAGCTCTGTGATACGTTCATAATGCAGTGCACATTTCTGTGGATTTTATTGTTCAACCAATTAGAGCGGCTGTGTTCCAGTTTACTTGACATGCATGGCTGTTCTTTGTAAAAATGCTTGAATTTAAACATTTCATAATTTTATTTATTTCAATAGATACATTTGAAATGGTATTCAAAATATACAAGTAGGCACTTGGTATCCACTATTAATATAAAGAGATGAAAAGGCGGAGCTCTAAAAGGAAAAGGTGGAGCTTAAAGAGGAAGGGTGGGGATTAACCAGGAAGAGGTGTGCCCTTGACAGGAGGGGGTGCCTCAAATTTAAATTAGGGGGTGCACGAGTTTAGTCAGGCCTAGGGCAGCACAAAACCTAAATACACCACTGCCTGGAGGCTTGGCCGACATCCAAGATGTCGGCCAGCTCCAGGAGAGGATCACGATCCGGCGCTTTTCAGCGCCGATCCGTGATCCGGCTCCCCAGGGGTTAATCACAGCCACCGTTTGGAAGGGCAGGCTGTGCCCTTCCAAACGGTGCCTGTATTAACCCCCTGCCCCCCGGCGATAGGGAGGGAGAGAGGCCCTTTCAGGCGCCTCCTCCACACATGCGGGGGGCGCCTGAATTAGATGTTATCGATGACATCTAATTGCTCCGCCGAGGTCCAAGATGTCAGCCCGCACCGGGGGGCGCAGCAATCCGCTGGAATCTGGCGGATTGCTGCCTCCTGTGCATGGACGCGCTCAGCGCGTCCATAGCACAGTGGTTCTCCTGTGCTATGGACGCGCTGAGCGCGTCCATAGCAGCCAAGTGGTTAAAGGAACAGTGAGTTTTCCATAAAATAAGGGTTAAAAATAAAAACGAAAAATTCCTTCAAATATCGTGCCTAGGAGCAGTGGTGTATTTAGGTTTTGTGCTGCCCTAGGCCTGACTAAACTCGTGCACCCCCCAATTTAAATTTGAGGCACCCCTTCCTGGTTAATCCCCACCCTTCATCTTAAAGCTCCACCTTTTCCTCTTAGAGCTCCGCCTTTTCTTCTCTTTATATTAAAAGTGGATACCAAGTGCCTACTTGTATATTTTGTATACCATTTCAAATGTATCTATTGAGATAAAGAAAATTATGAAATGTTTAAACTCAAGCATTTTTACAAAGAACAGCCACGCATGTCAAGTATACTGGATCACAGCCGCTCTAATTGGTTGAACAATAAAATCCATAGAAACGTGCACTGCATATGAGCGTATCACAGAGCTGCACAGCAATAAAACCCACAGAAATGGGCACTGTGTATGAGCATATCAGAGCTGCATAGCAATAAAACCCACAGAAATGTGCACTGTGTATGAGCCAGTGGTGTATTTTGGCTTAGGCCGACTAGGCCCAGGCCTAGGGTGGCACTTTCCAGGGGGCGGCGGCCCGCACTGGGTTGCCCCACCCCTAAAGAAATTATTTTTTTTACTTTTGCAAAGTATTTTACCAGGAAGGATACATTGAGATTTCACAAATTTTCAAGTATGTCCTGGGTAGGCAAGGCCTAGGCTTTCACTTTCCAGGGGGCAGCAAAAAACCTCCCCACTAAATGGGTTACTCACAGAGCACCGAAATGACGCCAACTTTTTGGTGTTCTGTAGTTCCCTGCACTTAGGAGAATAAAATTTCCCCACCCTGCAGTGAATTCACCAAAGTGCATGGAGTCGGCCGCTGAATGATGCCACCGCAAACCCGTGGCCTGCTGTTTTCAAAAGAACTACTGAACGAAAATGTCTGGAATTTACATATAAGATCCTATGATTGATAATAAAAAGTTCTGTTACAGAAAAAAGAAAAACCGCTATTAAAAAAAAGGGGGGGGGGAATTTTGCCCAAAAAAATCTGAAAAATGACTAAAAGGTACTAAAAAAAATCAATAAATAACGACTTTTTACTGCAGATTAAAATAATAAATGATTTATTAGATATTGCATAAAAACGGGAATATTTTTAACATTGAAACCTATGGGGTTCGCCTGAATAAACCTGCTGATTGAAACCACCGAACATCAGGGCATTTCACTGTCATTTCTCTGAGTCTCAGTACCACATGACTGGCTGAACCACGTGAGGCGCACGCGCGCAGCTGCCCGCCCTTTCGTTAACACAGACTCTATTCTGGACTGAACACCCACCGGGAAGGGAATCAAGGCCACGGTGCACCCTCTGGCAGTGGCACCCCACTGCTGACAAGATGGCTCCACAGCATAATTGCTGTGTGCTCATATACACCCGGTTTACTGGGAGTTTTATTGCAGTGGATTCTGATACACTCATACACTGCATTGCTGGGAGTTTTATTGCTGTGGATTCTGATACACACCACACATTGCATTGCTGTGAGTTCTGATGCACTCATACACACCGCACATTTTTTTTTTTATGAGAAAGGAATTTACCAGGAAGGATACATTAAGATTTCTCTTGTTTTCAAGTAAGTCCTGGGTGGCGAGTATGTACCGTTAGGTGTCTTGTCCAGGGACACTTACTGGAGAGTTGCTTGCTGGGATTGAACCCATGGCTCCACAGGCTCTCTCCATGCAGAGCAGTGACATTACCTCTACTCCACCCAGCCATTGCTGGGAGTTTTATTGCAGTGGATTCTGATGCGCTAACACACACCAAACATTGCATTGCTGGGAGTTTTATTGCTGTGGATTCTGATACACTGACACACACCAAACATTGCATTGCTGGGAGTTTTATTGCAGTGGATTCTGATGCGCTAACACACACCAAACATTGCATTGCTGGGAGTTTTATTGCTGTGGATTCTGATACGCTGACACACACCAAACATTGCATTGCTGGGAGTTTTATTGCTGTGGATTCTGTGATACACACTGCATATTACTGTGAGTTTTATTGCCCTGGAGCTCTGGGATACGCTCATACACACTGCACATTACTGTGAGTTTTATTGCTGTGCAGTTCTGTGATATGCTCATACACAGTGCACATTTCTGTGGGTTTTATTGCTGTGCAGCTCTGATATGCTCATACACAATGCCCATTTCTGTGGGTTTTATTGCTGTGCAGTTCTGTGATACTCTCATATGCAGGGCAAGTTTCTGTGAATTTTATTGTTCAACCAATTAGAGCGGCTGTGATCCAGTATACTTGACATGAGTGGTTGTTCTTTGTAAAAATGCTTGAATTTAAACATTTCATAATTTTCTTTATCTCAATAGATACATTTGAAATGGTATACAAAATATACAAGTAGGCACTTGGTATCCACTTTTAATATAAAGAGAAGAAAAGGCGGAGCTCTAAGAGGAAAAGGTGGAGCTTTAAGATGAAGGGTGGGGATTAACCAGGAAGAGGTGTGCCCTTGACAGGAAGGGGTGCCTCAAATTTAAATTGGGGGGTGCACGAGTTTAGTCAGGACTAGGGCAGCACAAAACCTAAATACACCACTGGTATGAGCATATCACAGAACTGCACAGCAATAAAACTCACAGTAATGTGCAGTGTGTATGAGCGTATCCCAGAGCTCCAGGGCAATAAAACTCACAGTAATATGCAGTGTGTATCACAGAATCCACAGCAATAAAACTCCCAGAAATGCAATGTTTGGTGTGTGTCAGCGCATCAGTATCCACTGCAATAAAACTCCCAGCAATGGCTGGGTGGAGTAGAGGTAATGTCACTGCTCTGCATGGAGAGAGCCTGTGGAGTCATGGGTTCAATCCCAGCAAGCAACCTCTCCAGTAAGTGTCCTTGGCAAGACACCTCACGGTACATACCTGCCACCCAGGACATACTTGAAAACAAGAGAAATCTTAATGTATCCTTCCTGGTAAATTCCTTTCTCATAAAAATAAAAAATGTGCAGTGTGTATGAGTGCATCAGAATTCACAGCAATAAAACTCCCAGCAATGCAATGTTTGGTGTGTGTCAGCGTATCAGAATCCACAGCAATAAAACTCCTAGCAATGCAATGTGTGGTGTGTATGAGTGCATCAGAATTCACAGCAATAAAACTCACAGCAATGCAATGTGTGGTGTGTGTCAGCGTATCAGAATCCACAGCAATAAAACTCCCAGCAATGCAATGCAATGTGTGGTGTGTATCAGAATCCACTGCAGTAAAACTCCCAGTAAACCGGGTGTATATGAGAACACAGCAATTATGCTGTGGAGCCATCTTGTCAGCAGTGGGGTGCCACTGCCAGAGGGTGCACTGTAGCTTTGATTCCCTTCCCCGTGGGTGTTCAGTCCAGAATAGAGTCTGTGTTAACGAAATGGCGGGCAGCTGTGCGCGTGCGTTTCACGTGGTTCAGCCAGTCATGTGGTACTGAGACTCAGAGAAATGGCAGTGAAATGCCCTGATGTTCGGTGGTTTCAATCAGCAGGTTTATTCAGGCGAACCCCATAGGTTTCAATGTTAAAAATATTCCCGTTTTTATGCAATATCTAATAAATCATTTATTATTTTAATCTGCAGTAAAAAGTCTTTATTTATTGATTTTTTTTTAGTACCTTTTAGTAATTTTTCCGATTTTTTTGGGCAAAATTTCCCCCCCCTTTTTTTTAATAGCGGTTTTTCTTTTTTCTGTAACAGAACTTTTTATTATCAATCATAGGATCTTATATGTAAATTCCAGACATTTTCGTTCAGTAGTTCTTTTGAAAACAGCAGGCCACGGGTTTGCGGTGGCAGCATTCAGCGGCTGACTCCATGCACTTTGGTGAATTCACTGCAGGGTGGGGAAATTTTATTCTCCTAAGTGCAGGGAACTACAGAACACCAAAAAGTTGGCGTCATTTCGGTGCTCTGTGAGTAACCCATTTAGTGGGGAGGTTTTTTGCTGCCCCCTGGAAAGTGAAAGCCTAGGCCTTGCCTACCCAGGACATACTTGAAAATTTGTGAAATCTCAATGTATCCTTCCTGGTAAAATACTTTGCAAAAGTAAAAAAAAAAAAAAAAAAAATTTTTTTTTTAGGGGTGGGGCCACCCAGTGCGGGCCACCGCCCCCTGGAAAGTGCCGGCCTAGGCCAAAATACACCACTGCCTAGGACGTCCCCATAACCTGCCCGTGAAGTGGCGGATTTGTATGATGTATAGAAACTTTGCCATCAGAGACCCACATACGACACCTAGCCACCCTTAAGGGGTTAAATGCACAGGGACTGGCTACTATCCTGTTAGATGAGGGAATGTATTATATGTATAAAGCAAGGTATATATGACAATGGATAGTCAGAGACTCTAGGGACTCAGCTTGTATGCTTTATGATAGACATTTCTAACACAATAATAATTGTATGCTCACATAGGCCCTTCGGGAGAGGTACATGACATACAAATACTGGAGTATTACGTTTAAATCTAAGGAGTGTGATAAAGATTTTATTAAGCCCTTGATGACAAATGATGTAACATCTACATCATTAATGATTGGCTTTACAGAGCCCTGGTCCTTAAGGGGTTAAACAGCATATCAGAGAGGATCATATAGTAGAAATGAACACTTCTTAGAATTCAAAACAAGCACATTGTTTGTTCATACATGTGCAGGAGCCCCCACTAAGTCTGCAGGCAATGTATCAAATTCTAATTGCTAATTAGAAGCACATGTTATTTCCAAACACTAATTAAACACCTGTTGTTTACGCCATTTGAGAGCACAGGTCATTTAGAGGTGAGAATTGTTGCACCTAGACATTAGGTAGTTTTTTAATTCAACATCTAATAAACCGTTGCTTATAATATTCTGCAGTAAAGAGTCTCTTTATTTCTAGATGTTTTAGTATTTTTTTAAGCATTTTTTATACTTTTTTCAAATATTTTTTTTCGAACTCGAACCGAACACGCCAAAAAGTTTGAATTTCGCAAACTTTAGAACTGCCAATGTTCGAGTCGAACTCCGAACTGATCGAACCGAACAGCTCATCCCTACTGCCAAGCACAGCGCCGACCAGCCGCAGTACAATTGAGGCTGGGGTCAGACGAGCGCACTGACTGCGCACAGTAACGGTCGTACTTTTTAACTGATGAGATTGTGGTTACATTGTATCAGTTAATTTTGACTGATGTTGATAAAAATAAAAAAAAAACTGTATGCAGTTGTTTCTCTACGTCCATCTAGCTTTTTCACGTTGATGCCATTTTGGCGTCCGTTGCAACATGCGTTGCGCGCACGTGAAAAAGTGCGCACATGCTTCGTTTGTTGTTCTCTATTGATTCCTTTGAAAAGCTACAACGGACAGCAAACAGTGCGGTCAGACGGACGCAAAAAGTGCGCTTGTCTGACGCGTGCCTTAAAGTGTCAAAATTGAAACGCTGTTTGCAAAACAGCTACTGAACAAAAATGCCTGGAATTTACACATATGGGGTTATTCAAAGAGAATTGAAAAGTCACCGCATGTTTGGTGACTTTTCGTTCCCTTCAATACGGTGCGATTTGGCGACCCTGCGGTGTATTCAGCAAACATCACAGGGCCGTCGTAATGCAGGAAAAAGCCACCGCAAACCCGCCGAAAACTCACCGCAAAACAAGGGCGAACGCACACCGAAACCCGCAAAAACATCTGGATTAACCCACCGGAAACGCCGGAAAAACCCGAGCAGGAGCCGATCACACGCAGCAAAGCCGCCGGAAAAAGCCGACACCACAGACGAATGGAGTGAATAAATTAGAAAAACAGTACGCTTGAATGTTTGAAAAGTGAAACGCTGTTTGCAAAGAATCTACTGAGCAAAAATGTCTGAAATTTACATATGAGATCCAAGGAATGATAATAAAAAGGGCTGTTACAGAAAAAATAAGTAAACGTAGAAAAAAAAAAATAATAATAATCAAAAATTTTCTTTTAAAAAAATTCATCCCGAAAAATGTTTAAAGTATCCTAAAAAATCTATAAATAGACTTTTTACTGCAGAATATTATAATAAACGGTTTATTAGATATTGAATTAAAACGGGAATATTTTTAACATTGAAGCCTATGGGATTCGCCTGAATAAATCTGCCGCATGAAACCACCGAATGGCAGGGCATTTCGGCAACTTTTCACTCCTGTTTTGTGTTCTCTGAATAGCTGAAGCATTGCTTCTCTATGGGGTTTTCACTGCACTCGAACAGGCACCGAATGTACAGGCAATTCGCCAGGATTTGGTGAATTGCCTGCTCTCTGGATAGCCGAATGGCCAGGAAAGGTAACCGAACACTGATTTTCAGCGGTCGGTTCCCTTTCGGGAGCCATTCGGATCTCTTTGAATAACCCTTATAAGGTCCTATGAATGATAATAAAAAGGTCTGTCACAAAAAAAAAACAATGCATAAAAGATCCTAAAAAAAATAATTCAATAAATAAAGAGACTTTTTACTGCAGATTAAATTAATAAACCATTTATTAGATATTGAATAAAAACATTGCACAGCGTTACGGAAGTTCTTAGCGGTTCTCGGAAGGAGTCTCGTTAGGCTAAGGTCAGACGAAAGCATTTTTCATGTGCGTTTAGCCGCACGAAATCACGGCCGTGCTAGCAGCAAATGACGTCCAATGCCGGGGAACATACGAAGAACGGCCGCACGAAAGTTCGTCCACGCAACGCAAGTGGCAAACGAATGCATTTTTTCTAGAACGTCAAACCGCTACTACTGACGTACAGAGTGCGCTGCGTCCGCTAGCGGCGTGTGTGCGTGATTAGGAGACGTCAGACGCTGCTAATGTCCGGCTAACATAACGTCCAGACACAAAAAGGGTTATATTGATGATCCGTACAAAATCACGGCCGAAAATGAGCATCGTATGACCGCTATCACGTATTCCGTGAAAAAATGCGTCCATTCGTTCAAACACACTTTTTCACGGACAACGCGAAAAATGCGTTCGTCTGACCCTAGCCTTAGGCGAGGAGTTATTTGTAGGTATGATTTCTCATATTACTTTCCTTGCTGTTTTTTCTTGCTTTTTTTGTGCTTTATATAAATCTATAGGCTTAAGCCCTAATTCAGAGTCTAGGCACCAGCCCCCCTTTTTTTTTAAATCATTTCTCTACAGGAAGTACTCATGCATCCCACTGTTTGAAATGCACAACACTTTCAAGTCACTTTTTTGGGGCATTAAACCAAATTCACTTAATTTCCATAGCGTACTCTGCCGCTCTTGCAATCCATCGGTCTGTGCAGGCGCTATGGAACATGCGTACGTAAAGCGCGTAAGTCCCGTAGCAGTATGCAGATTGCATTTTTAACACCGCGCAAGTTGCATAGAAGCGCAAGTTGCGGCAGATAGCTGCAGGGACTAAATAATTGTAATTACTTAGACACCAATTAAAAGAAGTGAAAATAAATCATATAGAGCAGTGGTCCCCAACCCTGGTCCTCAGGGCCCACTAACAGGTCAGGTTTTAAGGTTTTCCTTGGGGCAGTGGCGTAGCGTGGGTTGTCAGCACCCAGGGCAAAGCAAGAATTGTGCGGCCCCCCCAACCTGTGGACATGGTAACACACCCTAATTCCCTTCCACCAGTAGAGTATTGACCCCCATTACCCCACAAGCACATGTATATTTACAAAATACTGATATAATAAAAAAATAAAACACACATGCCCCCCCCACGCTACGCCACTGCTACCAGTCACCCTGTTCCAGTATACCCTAAGGCTAGGGTCAGACGAACGCATTTTTCACGTTGTCCGTGAAAAAGTGCGTTCGAACGAATGGACGTATTTTTTCACAGAATACGCAATAGCGGTCATACGATGCGCATTTTTGTCCGTGATTTTGTACGGATCATCAATAAAACACTTTTTGTGTCTGGACGTTATGTTGGCCGGACATTAGCAGCGTCTGATGTCTCCTAATCACGCACACACGCCGCTAGCGGACGCAGCGCACTCTGTACGTCAGTAGTAGCGGTTTGACGTTCTCGAAAAAATGCGTTCGTTTGCCACTTGCGTTGCGCGGACGAACTTTCGTGCGGCCGTTCGTCGTATGTTCCCCGGCATTGGACGTCATTTGCTGCTAGCACGGCCGTGATTTTGTGCGGCTAAACGCACGTTAAAACTGCTTACGTCTGACCTTAGCCTAACATAGTTACACTCTCACATTATACCCAGTCACTCTCTCCCAGTACCCCCGGTTACCCTCTCCCAGTACCCGCAGTCAGTGTCTCTCTCTCCAGTTACCCACAGTCAGTCTCTCCCAGTACCCCAGGCACTCTCTCTTTATCTAAGTACCCCCAGTCATTCTCTCCCTGTATCCCCATTTATTCTTTCCCCGAACCTCCAGTCACCCTCTCCCGTACCCTCAGTACCCCATCACTGTGTATTGGTCACGCTGCCCTGGTGTCACACAGTATCGCCTACCTGCATGGAGTTGCTGGTGGCCTGGGGGCAGGGAGCTGTCCAGGGGGCTTAGTGGGGACTGGATTTTAAATGTGCTGCTGGGCAGACGCCTCCCTCCCTCCTTCCTGTTCAGCGGCATGTGGCTGGCACAGGGCTTCAAGGGGGGCTGACAAGCGTGGTACAGGGTGTTCCGTCTAATAATGCTGCGCTACTTCATGTGACTCATGTCAGTGTTAAGGAGGAGTCAGGACAGGAGCAGAATTTTCTGTCCTGGTCCTCAATTCCGGACACTGACTGCTAAGTCACCACCGGCACTGCAAAACTGGCAGTTGCCCATGCAAGGGCCTCTCACGGACACCAGTGCTGATCCCTGCTGGAAAATATTAGTGGTTCAAATCTCTTTTGAAATTTTGCACCCCTAAGAAAATTGCGCCCGGGGCGACCGCCCCTGAGGCCCCCCCACGCTATGCCACTGCCTTGGGGAAATGCAGCCTGAATCCTGCAATCACTGAGCAGCAAATCATATCACCTGTGCTGAGCTTCAGATATCCTGCAAACCTGGACTGTAGGCGGGACCAGGGTTGGGGACCACTGATATAGGGGACATAAGCAATGGTTTAATTACAATTGTTGCAAGCATCTTAATGACTTCTTTTACAGCCAGGGGTTTGGCAAATCTTGTCATGCCATTACAGCCCTGACCAGTGATCTGGCTAGAAGTGGTTAATCATGGCCGTACATGACAGTGTTTGCATTACAATGCGAGGTATGGATCTCAGCAAGTGTTTACATCCCCTTCACCATATAGGGAATTGTTTTTCTATTTTTCCGTGTGTTTAATCCTTTCCTCAGACACCCAGACTGATCTATTGCACCACAAGAAGCCAATAAATAGGTTAAAGTAAAATAATACAGGATATGACCAGAACAAAAGACATTCATAACAAGGCACTTTATGATTATGTCGCGCCTGACACCGTGACCTTTTCTCTGCTGATTTGTGCAGTGTACGAGCCATTGGATGAATTGAGAGATTGCTGGTGATTTACTGCCGGCTCATCATGTATCTTTAGAAGGACATAAAAACTCCTGGAAATATTCCGAACTCTGGCTCATAAAATGGGAAAGATCCATTAAAGTGAAACTTGTCATTAAGTGCTAAGAAAACAACAATTCTGAACTTTTTATGGGCTGTTAAAACTGCATACATTTCCCCATTTTGAAGGAGCTGGAATAAATATTAGTGTGTGTCTGTCTGTGCGTTCTTCTGTGTAGGTATGCGTTTCTTTGTTTTTGTGTGTCATTGTGTGTGTGTGTGTATGTGTGAGTCTGGATGACTGTGTGCATTGAAATATATAGCCACTGGACACAGGGATCAGTGGTTCACGCTTTTCTTTATTATGCAGCCACTGTCCTTGCAGGATAAACCATATAACAGAAAATAAAACAAATTTAAATCAAATACCTATTCCTTGTGCAGAGCCTAACTAAACAGTCAGTATTCCTGATTATACTATTGGGCAGCTAAGTCGCTTACCAAGATACAGGATGTGAGGTATGAGAGGTACGAGATGTGAGGTGTGATAGGTATGGAATCTGAGGTGTGAGAGGTAGGGAATGTGAGGTGTGAGAGGTAGGGAATGTGAGGTGTGAGAGGTAGGGAATGTGAGGTGTGAGAGGTACGAGATGTGAAGTGTGAGGGGTAGGGAATGTGAGGTGTGAGAGGTAGGGAATGTGAGGTGTGAGAGGTAGGGAATGTGAGGTGTGAGAGGTACGAGATGTGAAGTGTGAGGGGTAGGGAATGTGAGGTGTGAGCGGTATGTATTGTGAGGTGTGAGAGGTATGGAATGGGAGGTGGTGTGAGGGGTATGAGATGTGAGGTGTGGGAGGTACAGGATGCGAGGTGTGAGAGGTACGGGATGCGAGGTGTGAGAGGTGCGGGATGCGAGGTGTGAGAGGTACAGGATGCGAGGTGTGAGAGTTACGGGATGTGAGGTGTGAGAGTTACGGGATGCGAGGTGTGTGAGGTGTGAGAGGTCCGGGATGCGAGGTGTGTGAGGTGTGAGAGGTACGGGATGCGAGGTGTGAGAGGAACAGGATGCGAGGTGTGAGAGGAACAGGATTCGAGGTGTGAGAGTTACGGGATGCGAGGTGTGTGAGGTGTGAGAGGTCCGGGATGCGAGGGTGTGAGATGCACGGGATGTGAGGTGTGAGAGGTCCGAGATGCGAGGGTGTGAGATGCACGGGATGTGAGGTGTGAGAGGTACGGAATTTGAGGTGGAGGCCTCTATTAAAGACTGTAGAGAGATAATCTGAGGTTGTTTAAGGCCTGTATAAAGAGAGGGTTACAGTTGTCAAGGTGGGAAATAAGAGCATTTTAGTTGTAGAGTCCTGGGATAAAATGCAGCAAATGTGTGCAATATTTTTTAGTTGCAAACAACAAGATTTGCTTATTGACTGTATGTGAGGGAGGACGGAGAGATCAAAGTCAAAGAGGACATGGATAGAGCGATCATGTGAGGTAGAAGTAATGAAGGCACCATTTACCCCAAGAGTGACAGGTGCAGGAGGGTTAAACTAAGAATGAGGGAAGACAAGGATTTTGGTTTTGGAGAGGTTGAAGTGGTGGTCACCTGTGTCAGAAGCTGCAAAAGGACCCTGTACAATATATACAGTGAAGAAACCCTTCAATTTAGCAGAAACTAAATTATTTGTCACTGTGGTCCGTGCCGTCTCTGTAGAGCCCTGGGAGTGAAAGCCAAACGGATGAGGGGTCAAATCAAGAATTAGAGATGTGTAAATCAGGAAGCCGGGTGTGCAACAAATATTCTGGAAACCTGAACACGGAGGGAAATAAAGAGTTGGGATGATAAGTGGAAACAGAAGACGGCTTTATAGCTTGAGAGTAATCCATGCAGGTTTGAAGGTGCTGGAGGACAGAGAGGGACTGAAAATATAAGTGAAATTTGGAACAATAACAGATGAAACAGAATGAATGATGTGTTAAGCTATGGGATCAAGTGGACACATGGTAGGACAAGAAGAGAAGTGAAGAGACCTCCTCTTCAGAAACCCTGGAAAAGAAAGACATAGAGGAGGACGTAGGACAAAGCGTTGAAAGGCTGGGAAGAAGGCATTGAGGAGATTTTTAGTCTGACGTTATCAATCTTTTCAATAAAATAGCCAGAAAAGTTGGAACCATTGAGTGAGGATGGTGGAATGGAGTGTGGTGATGGGAAGCATTCAACGGTTGATCATAAAAAGAGAATTCTTTATGGTTGTGAGAGAAGGTGTAGATGAGGAATGGGAAATATGTTTGCTTGGTTCACGGAAAGAGCTGGACAATACTTACAGTTACAAGTATTTATAAAGCTCTAGTAAGTTCCGTAGCGCTGTACAATGAGTGAAACAGAATAACAAATATGCAAACAAGTTAAACACACAGAACAGTAGGAGAGAGGACCCTGCTCGAGAGCTTACAATCTAAGAGGAGAGGGGTGACACTCTAAGTGAGGGTAATAGCAAAGTATGTGAAGTAGCGGGTTCATGTGGGCTGGGTGGGAAGATGGAGCAGAAAATGAACCGAGGAGGATTAGGGAGTGAGCTGACAGGCTTCTCTAAAGTAATGTGTTTTCAGAGACTTCTTGAAGGACTGGAGAGACAGGGAGAGTCTGATATTACGAGGGTGAGAGTTCCATAGAAAGGGGTAGCTCGGGAGAAGTCCTGAAGGCGAGAGTTGGGGGAGCGGGTACGTGAAGCTGATAGCATCAGATCATTGGCAGAAGGGAAATGGGTTCAGGAATGTTGGTTGTAGAGGGAGGGAAGACGAGAAGTTCAGTTTTAGAGACGGTGAGCTTTAGAAAACTGGAATTCATCCAGTCTGAGACAGCCAATAGGTAGAGATATGTAGAGAGACCAAATATAGTAAACTCAGGGCCGGTGCATCCATTAGGCCAACTAGGCGTCGCTTAGGGCACCGCCCGGGGGGTGCTGTTATGAGCTAATATAACCTCTGCCATAGTGCCCATGGTTGTGTCTGTTTTTTGCTGACGCAGAGCTTGCAGCAGCCCTCTCCTGCCAATAGACAAGGACCGCTGAGAGAGCTCTCTAACTGCAAGCGCCCTCTACCTGCAAGCTCACTCCGCTCTCTCCCAGCGAGCAAGGTTGCTGTCCCCTGACTGAGACGCCACAAGCATACAATACGTATTAAGGGAGCAGAGACAACATATGGTGGGAAACACTGTGGAACGGAGGGGAAGCAAAATCTTTTTCACCTAGGGTGTCAGAAATCCTCGCTCCGGCCCTGAGTAAGCTATGCGCGCGCTGGACCGTATTTAATTCAGTGTAGGCGTTTTCAAAGCATTCTAATCTATCACTGACAATCAGTTCATTAAAGTTTAGAATGCTTTCTGTATCGCGTATAATATTTTTTTCTTTCACTGGAGACGCGGTGGAACGTGCGACGGGAAAAGCTGATCCTGGAAAAAATAAATCCTATAGATATACTTTTTCGCGCAAGGTCAGAAAGGCATTCTGCGGCGAGACGCTCATGCGAGGCTTTAACAGAGACGGTAAATATTTCAATATGTGAATGGCACTCGCCTGAATGTCAAGCCTATATTATCATGAGCTCAGATCACAGGACGTTTGGTCACTCGCTGCCTGATAATCCGCCGTGTGCGGCTGGTTTAGATTTGTGCCTCGTATTACTGTGTTTTCAGCTCTTTCATGTTAACTGAGAGAAATTTATAGAGTATTAGTCATGGGGGGGGATACAGCGTGACCGTATCGTATGTGTTACTGCTACCAAGGAATTCCATTCAAAAGAACGAAACAATAACAATTTCTCATTTCTGTTAAGGCTAGGGTCAAACGAACGCATTATTCGCAGCGACCGTCAAAACGTGCGTCCGAACGCTTTGACGTATTTTTTCACGGAATGCGCGAAAACGGTCAGACGACGCGCATTTTCGGGCGTGATTTTTTACGGATCGTCAATAAAACACTTTTTGCATCTGGACGTTATGTAGGCTGGACATTAGCAGCGTCGGACGTCTCCTAATCACGCACACACGCCGCTAGCGGACGCAGCGCACTCTGTACATCAGTACTAGCGGTTCTGCGTTCTCGAAAAAATGCGTTCACTTTCCACTTGCGTTGCCCGGCCGTAATTTTGTGCGGCCGTACTTTGTATATTAGCCGTCATTGCCCGTCATCTGCTGCTACTGCGGCCGTGATTAAGTGTGCCTAAACGCACGTTAAAAATGCGTTAGTCTGACCTCGGCCTAAAACCTCTCAAACAAGCGCTTTCCGTCAATTCTTTGATAGAGATTAAATATTATATATATTTTAGTTACAGTTGCAAAAAAAGTATGTGAACCCTTTAGACGTGACTGCATTTATTTATAAATTGTCATACAGGGTTATTCAGAGAAAGGTGAAACTCTGGAGAACTTTTGGAGAAGTGAAAATTCTAGGTCAAAATAGCCAAACCAGAAAAATTCTCCCATTTAGGCTAATGTCAGACGAGCGCAGTGATCATCACGTCCGTCTTAGCATAGAATCATGATCAATAGAGACACACACATGAAGTACGTGCGCACCAAACTGCGCACACACAACGCACGTGGCAAACAGACGCAAGTTAGGCAAGAACGTAGAGACGGACGTGCAGAGTGCTCCACGTCCGCGTAGCGTTCTGTGTGAGTGATGAGGAGATGTCAGACGCAGCGCATTTGCGACGTCCAGCACCTTGACGCACAAAATGGCTTTTCATATCCTTTTCAAATTTTTATCGTTTTTCATATTAATTTTGTTTCCCATAATTCCCTTTTTTTTTTTTCTACGTCCGTCAAGAAAAACGGACCGTGTGGTGTCTACAGTATCTTCCGTCAGTACGCCCGTCCGTTGTGCACGCACGCAGAGTGCGCTCAGACTGCATTCGTCTGACATTAGCCTTATCTCACTTTCCAAATCAGATATTTTGACCTACAGTGTTATTCAGAGAAAGGTGAAGACCAGCAGAATTGGCAGGAGAAGAGAATAGTTGACCAAATAGTTGATTTGGAAAGTGAGATAAATGGGAGAATTTTTCTAGATTTTGACCTAGAATTTTCACTTCTCCAGTCATTCTCCTGAGTTTCACCTTTCTTTGAATAGACCTGATAGAGTTTTCACCTCTCCAAAAGTTCTCCAGAGTTTCACCTTTCTCTGAATAACCCTGTTAGAATTTGGTGTGGGGTTCAGCTAAATTGTTTCAGTAATCAACAAACAGTTTTAACTAGTAACACACACAGAGTATTGTGATGTTCTTGTGCATAGTGAATATATCATTCAAGTATACACAGTGTACGTTGGAAAAAGTATGAAAAACTGGGCTAATGCCTTCAACAAATGCTAACTAGAGTTGGAAATTAGCAATCCTGGTGACCAATTAAGGAATGTAGGTGGGAGCGGAGGTGTGGGTTAGACTTATAAAAAGCACCAAACATTTTGTGTTTGCTGTTCACAAAAAGCATCTGTTGACGTGAACAATCCCTTGCACAAAAGAGCTCTCTGAAGACCTGCAATCAAGAATTGCTGCATTGCACACAGCTGAAAAGGGTTACAAAGTTATCTCGATGACCTTAGATATTCATTTGACTACTGTTAGACTAACTGTCTATTAACCACTTCACTGTGGAAGACGTGTGGGGAACATCCTAGGAGTCTCCCGCTGTATGCGGAGGATGTCTTCCACTACCCAGGAGCTCCTCCGCATACTCACCTCTCTCCTTTGGGATCCCGCGGTGTTCTGACTTCCTTGAAGTCAGATGCTGCTTTTGAGACCCCTTCCGGCATAATGACGTCATTGTGTCAGACACCACCCAGCAAAGCCGGAAGATCGCCGGAAAGGAGGGCGGGTCCTTTCGGATCCCTCTCCCTCCTGATCAGAAGGAGGTAGAAGGTAAAGACAGGCACAGCATGAAAGGGCAGAGTCTGTCCTTTTAAGCAAAGCCTGTCTTTAACCCCTGAGGTGCCAGTCCGCGGTCCGGCATCATTCTGCACCGGATCACGGCCTAGTTTCGGTGGGGGCCGCCATCTTAAATGGCAGCTCCACCTCCGGCTTCCCCTCGTCATCTGACGTCATCACGCATGGCGCAATGACGTCAGTTTGCCAGGAAACCCCTAGCTGCCTGGGGATTTCCTAAGGAAATCCTATGGTGGAGATAGTGGGTTTATTTGAACCCCCATATCTACCGAACGGTGGCAGCTAAAGGGTCATGTTTAGTATCAATGGAAAGGCCAGAGCATGGGCTTTCCATAACCGCAAAGGCTCAGATGACAAAGTGTAAAAAAAAAAAATCACTTTATACGATGTAGATGATTGAAACTTCAAATTTTATGGCATTTCTTTGTTCTAATATTCAGGCAGAGCATGACGTATACATATAATAATGATAAATTATGAATCTGCCGCGTCTGCCAAAAAAAAGGATATATAATTTGTCTGGGTTGTATAATAAAACGTGGCTTAAAATCGTGTTTAAACATGATGAGCAAAAAAATGGTAAAAATGCGATCAGCACACAGAGGTGAAAAGGCTCAGCAGTGAAGGGGTTAATGGACATGATTTAGCACCGGGGCTGCTCTCCCTAGAAGTGGCCGTCCAGCAAAGATAACGCAAAGGGCACACAGCGCAATACTCAATGAGTGACGGCTAAAGACTTGAAGAAATCATTGCAACTGGTTACCATCTCTGTCATGATTCCACAATATGAAAACCTGCAGATTTTTATGGCACGACATCATGAGGAAAGCTGCAGCTTACCAAGAAAAGAATTGCTGCGCATCGGAGTTTTTCCAAAGCCCACCATATCCCCCCACAAAGCCCACCATGTCCCTCCACAAAGCCCACCATATCCCCCCACAAAGCCCACCATGTCCCTCCACAAAGCCCACCATGTCCCTCCACAAAGCCCACCATGTCCCTCCACAATGCTGTTGGGAAAATGATTTTTCAGCTTTTTTTTGCCGATATTTCGGCTATTTTTAGATCCGTGCACATTGGAGATCTTGTGGTGAATACTGAATTCACCGCAGGGTCAGGGAATTGGATTCCCCGTAGAGCGGAGAACGAGAGAGCACCGAAATGTCTGCATAACCCCTTTGGTTAAAGCTGAACAAAAATGTGAATTTTCTGCTAAATTTTTCCAAGAGCAAACTTATAAATAAAAGGTGTTCTGTGACTACACTCCTAAATGAAGCGACCGGTGAGCGCCAGCGGTAGGGACTCTGTATGCACCTATGGTTGGTGTATTTTATGTCTCAATGCCTCAACAACTGAAAAGCCCGAAGAGTTAACGCCTCATCTACAAGTGTTAATGAACCATAGAAATCAGAAAACATTGCAAGGCACAACACTGCCCCCTGGTGGCGAGAGAGTATAATCACTCCTAACCTTAGAATTAATATCACTTACATACAGGGTGGCCATGATGAAGGGGGGGGGCATTTAAATTTTCTAGGACTGGAATAAGTCTATTTATTAAGCAATATGTTTGTGTAATACATAACTAAGTTACGAGAGATCTCAGGACTGTTTTTGGCTTGAATCACATCGCGCAGGTGCTCACCACCACAACATCAACAATGTTGGACTCTTTTTGTTACTCCCAGTGCTGCCGTCAGAAATCCGGGGGCCCCTTACTGATACACGTTCCTGCCCCCCTCTTCCCCCAGCTGCCCATTTCCATATTCTATTTAAAAATAAAATATTTTAGAGGTTATTCAGAGAGCACCGAAATTTCATTTGTTACAGAATTTTTTTATAAAAAAATCCATTTAAATAAAAAATCAGAATAAAAAATTTCGCTGAAAAAATTCAGAAGAATGCATAAAAATTCTAAAAAGTAAATTAATGCAGAAACTTTTTGCCGCAAATGAAAAGAATAAACGGTTGAATAAAAAAATTATGAAGACAGGAAATTTTTTGCATTGAAACCTATGGGATCGCCTGTTTAACCCCTTCACTGCAAAGACACGTGAGGAACGTTGTGGGGATTCCCCGCTATATGCGTAGGCCGTTCCCCACATGTCATCCGCTAACAGGACTCTTCCGCCCTATACTTACCTATCCCTCAGCGGAGGTCCTTGAAGTCATGGCGCAATGACGTCAGTGTGAGAATTAACCCCTAGCTGCCAAGGGGTTTCCCTATGGTCCTTTGGACCTCCCTATCTCGTAATCCGTGGCAGCTAGGGGCCTTTCCAATGATACCAAACATGACTATGTTAAAAGTATTAAAAAAATATATAATGAAAAGCTTTTAAAAAATAAAAACAGGTGTTTTTTTTTATTAATGCAGCGTTATTGGTCACATTATTTTTTTCTTACAGAGTATTTTACCAGGAAGGATACATTGAGATTTCTCTCATTTTCAAGTATGTCCTGGGTGGCGAGTATGTACCATTAGGTGTCTTGCCCAAGGACACTTACTGGAGAGGTACTCTTGCCGGGATCGAACCCGTGTCTCCACAGGCTCTCTCCACGCAGAGCAGTGATGTTACCTCAATTATAATGTGAACAGTGATGCTGCAATAAGCATTTTTTGGGGTGGATTTAGCTAAAATCACATAATTACTCCGAAAAATAAAGTACCCAGTTCCCGAATTTTTTTTTATAACACGTATACCCCATAGAATATATAACTGCAAAGGCTCGGATGATAAAATGTAAAAAAAAAATTACTTTATACGCTGTAAATGATTGCAATTTCATTGGAAATTTAAATTTTTTAACATTTTTTGTTATGCATTCTGGCAGGACATGACTTATACATACAATAATGATATATTATTAATCTTCCGAGTCTGCCGAAAAAAAAGGATATATCATTTGTCTGGGTCGTCTAATAAAACTTCAAATCGTGTTTAAACATGATGAGCAAAAACCGTAAAAATGAGCTCAGCACACAGAGGTGAAATGGCTCAGCAGTGAAGGGGTTAAACCTGTCGAATGAAACCACAGAAAATCAGGGCATTTTGACAACTTTTCACACCTGATCAGCGTTCTCTGAATAGATTAACCATTACTTCTCTATGGGGGATTTCACTGCTGCCGAATTGTACTGTATTTCACTGGCAATTCGCCAATATTGGCAAATCGCCAGCTTTCTGAATAGTCGAATGGCCCCGAAATTGCACCGTATGGGGAAATTCACCGTTCGATGCAATTCGGTGGCCAATTCAGCTCTCTTTGAATAACCTCTTCTGCTTACCTTATTTTACAGGGAGTGGGCCAGCAAAATGATAATAAGGTTTTCCTGGTGCAGACCGTACAAATCGCTCCCTCGGAGATGAGTCAGAGTGCTCTTACAGCCCCAGATGCTGCGGCCCCCCTGGGAAATTTGTTGGCATCTTCGTGGGCTAGTTGTGGGTGGCATGGAGGGACCCTTCCATCTGTGGCATTTAGGCAAGCTGCTTTGGGTTAGGCAATTGTCAGTGCCCCCCATAGTCACTGGGCCCCTAATTATATCATGGGCTGTCACCCCCTCATGGTGGCCTTGGTCACTCTAACCATAGAATGTGTCCCATCTATATGGCTTACCCTGTAGATGAGAGCGTGCTTGTGTGGAAACAGACCCAGGATGCAGAAAAGTGAGACAGATGTCATTTGCATGTCTTACCCAGAGTTCCTTGCTGCATATGGAGAATGTGGCACGGGGGCTCTGTGATGCAGTTCTTTGAATTGCTGTGATGTGCAAATGGCTTCTGCAATAATAAACCTTATATATATATATATATATATATAAACAGGCTGTCCTCACTTAAACAAGCAATAGAGAGAGGTGCTGGTTAAAAATGTAAATACAACATACACAGAAAAGAGCACTCCGTTTTAAAGATATGTTTATATTTTGTGACCAAATCTCCATCATTTGTTTCCTAATTTTAAAAATCTTTAACAATCCATAAAAATCTTTATAACTGAGTGCGCTCTTCCCTGTATGTCGTACATACACTATATTGAGAAAAGGGGAATGTTACCCTCTGTGGGCGCTCTTCCTACTAGTCTAGAATTAAATATGTGAGCGTGCTGCTGCCTAATAGAGTGAAATGACAATGCTTTGCTATATTGCCAAAGTTCTTTGTTCAATGGAGTGACTTTATCTGGCGCTGCTCACTAAAATTGAATCGGGTTGGTTGTATATATCACATACACCAGGGTCTGTCTGGGAGATAATACCTTGGCAGATAAGTGGTACAGATAAATGGTACAGAATGGAGATATGTCAGCATGTATCAGTGTCCGTCTGGGTGGATTATGTGTCCGCGCAGACAAAATGAAGACAGGATAAATGGTGATAGTATACAGATAGAATACACCTTAGCTTACTATATTCCTAATTATGATGTTGTGTGCCCGTCTCTGCTGGGTTATTAAAAGACAAACATAAATGACATTGCCTTTAAATGTTCAAAAGTCCATAATGTCTTTATATCCGCCCGGGTACTGGGTGGAGTTGCTTTGTTGATCCTTATCCCTCCTGGGGTCTTTGTTCCCTTTAACCTCCGAGATATAAGCAGTAGACATGTGCATTCGTTTTATTACTAAAACGATTGAGTCCGAATTTTGGGATAATTTAGTTTTAGTATGACTAAAGAGATACAAAACTCGCTCAGTACAAAAAACGAAAGAAACTAAAATAAAATGCACTACATTTTAGTTTCAGTCCTTTTTGTGATATTACATTGATGAGTGAAGGAGACCAGTAATAAAGCGCAACATCGCAAAGCTACAGAAAAGGTTTGTATGCGTAATCCTTCCCGACCCCTACCTGAAAATCTGACAGTGATAGAGCTCCAGAATACTCACTCGCAGCACAGACAGCCAGCACAGGAGAGGAAACCTTTACTTAACCCTTGCATGTCTATGAGGCAGACAAGATGATAAAAGCAGCTGGAGAAGGAAAACATTCAAATAAATCACACTGAAAGCTAAAGACAGAGGAGGGCTGGATAGTAAAAAACACTTTATAACAAGCAGTGCTGGGAGAAGAGAGGGACTTTATAAAACGTGTGTTATCTCCCCTCCCGCTCTGCATAATAGGGGCTTAGGTCTGATACATTTTATATTATCCAGGAGCACTATCCCCCTTTCCTCATCTATAATACACATTTTATATAAAGTCCCTCTCCTCTCCCAGTGCTGCTTGTTATAATGCTTGTTTTTTTTTACGTCTGATACATTTAGTATCCAGCTCTCACAGTTACTCTGTCATTATGAGCCTTCAGTGTGATTTATTTTAATGTTTTCCCTAGATTTAAAGTGCTTTATTTTATTATAAAAATAAATTTGCACCAGTCATCTCTTCTCTGAGCTTTCAGACTGATTTACGTTAATATTTTCCCTCTCCCCTGCTTTTATATTCCTGTGTCTCCCCCACAGAGATACAAAGTTTAAGTAAAAGTTCCCTCTACTCTGCTGAATAAGCATTGCATTCCGAAGTTCTGCACCCTCCACATGACAATGCAGTAGGATGTTCTATACAGAGAGGGGCATTAATTAATGCAGGTGGATGTTGTATACATTATACAGAGAGGGGTATTAATTAATGCAGGAGGATGTTATCTACATTATACAGAGAGGGATATTAATTAATGCAGGAGGATGTTCTATACATTATACAGAGAGGAGCCTTTTTTTTAGCCCTTTAAATCCAGTGGCTGTGAGCCCTGAGATCGGCTGCTTGTTTTATTATCTCTCGGTACAATGTATCAGGCTCAGCTGTTACAGTAACTGACTGTAAAAGTGCTCAGAGTTTCAATAAAACAAGGAAATAATATTGTTCTAACCTCTTATACATAAAAATATTATTTACTAGTTTTACTGAAACTCTGAGCACTGTGATGAGCAGCAGTCAGTTACTGTAACAGCTTTGCCTGGCACATTGTGCTGAGAGTGAGAGATACTGTAACAAGCAACGATCTCAGCCCTCTGAGGAGCCACTACAATAGTAATTGTATCCGCTGGTTTTCGGATGAATGAAATTAGTTTTCATACTAAAGAACTGAAAACGAATTTCTTTAGCAACTAAATAAATTGCATTTTAGGACTAATCCATTAGTTCAAAACGAAATTTTGTGCTGTGCACATGTCTAATAAGCAGAGACAAACGGCAAAGAAAATAGTGCCAACTGTCATTAAACAATTGTCTGGTGGAAGTAAGAATAGCTGCACTTACATGGTCCAGAGCTACATATAGCTCAATGGTCTCGCGTTGTTAGCCCATAAAGGTGGCCGAACATCCCTTCTTTACACTGCTCCTCTTCCTCCTTTGGTAAAGGACTGCACGGCCAGGGATCTTTGCTGATTCGCACTCACATAGATCTCAGGGTTTCCGCTGGCAGGTGAATGAGGATAGTGGGAGACGTAGTGTATATAGGTATGGGATTTATTGGGTTTAGTAAAGTAATTACAGATTAAAACAATCTAAAATATGTCCGGTGAATCGGGGGTTCTACAGGACGCGTTTCTCCAGTCACAATGCTGGCTTCATCAGCATACACTATATTGCCAAAAGTATTCGCTCACCCATCCAAATAATCAGAATCAGGTGTTCCAATCACTTCCATGGCCACAGGTATATACAGTTGTGTTCAAAATTATTCAACCCCCACTGAAATTGAGTGTTTTGGCCAGTTTGACATAGATTTTGATCATTCAGTCATCTTGCTTACAATTAAATCAAAGAGGCACGTGTAGGTCAGACAAATATAACATAACATTTATAATGAAATAACCACAAATGTCTTTTCTGTGCTCACATCATTATCAGTTTTATTCAACCCCAAGTGACATTCAATCTTAGTACTTAGTACAACATCCTTTTACAGTTATAACAGCTTTTAAACGTGAAGCATAGCTTGACACAAGTGTCTTGCAGCGATCTACGGGTATCTTCGCCCATTCGTCATGGGCAAAAGCCTCCAGTTCAGTCACATTCTTAGGCTTGCGCACTGCAACTGCTTTCTTTAAGTCCCACCAGAGGTTCTCAATCGGATTTAAGTCAGGTGACTGCGATGGCCACTCCAAAATGTTCCAGCCTTTAATCTGCAACCATGCTCTAGTGGACTTGGAGGTATGCTTGGGATCATTGTCCTGTTGAAAGGTCCAACGTCTCCCAAGCCTCAGGTTTGTGACGGACTGCATCACATTGTCATCCAATATCTCCTGGTACTGAAGAGAATTCATGGTACCTTGCACACGCTGAAGCTTCCCTGTACCTGCAGAAGCAAAACAGCCCCAAAGCATGATTGACCCCCCGCCATGCTTCACAGTAGGCAAGGTGTTCTTTTCTTCATAGGCCTTGTTCTTCCTCCTCCAAACATAGCGTTGATCCATGGGCCCAAACAGTTCTAATTTTGTTTCATCAGTCCACAGAACACTATCCCAAAACTTCTGTGGTTTGTCCACATGACTTTTGGCATACTGCAGTCGACTCTTCTTATTCTTTGGAGACAGCAAGGGGGTGCGCCTGGGAGTTCTGGCATGGAGGCCTTCATTACGCAGTGTGCGCCGTATTGTCTGAGCTGAAACTTCAGTACCCACATCTGACAAATCTTTTCTCAGTTCCTCAGCAGTCACACGGGGACTTTTCTCCACTCTACGCTTCAGGTAGCGCACAGCAGTCGAAGTCAGCATCTTCTTTCTGCCACGACCAGGTAGCGTTTCAACAGTGCCCTTTGCCTTGAATTTGCGAATGATGCTTCCTATGGTCTCTCTTGGTATGTTTAACATCTTTGCAATCTTCTTATAGCCATTGCCCTTCCTGTGAAGAGTAATCACCTCTTCTCTTGTCTTCCTGGACCATTCTCTTGACTTCACCATGTTTGTAACCACACCAGTAAATGTCTAGAAGGAGCTGAGTATCGCAGTCATTTTAAAGCTGCCTAATTGGTGCTTATTATGCTTTTATTGCTGCTCCGTGACATCCACAGGTGTTTTCAATACCTGATTGAAAACACTTGAATGAACCTCTGTTCTTCAGAGTGGTAGTCTTTAAGGGGTTGAATAATTGTGTCAATGAAGAATTCACAAAAGAAATATTTACTACTGTATTACAAAACCAATAGATGTCATTTTAGTTGCATATGGTTCTCTAAAAAGTCCTTGTAGGATTTCATTCTGAATACAATTACAAATGTACACTAAATTCCCTAAAACCCTTTACAGCATTGGGGGTTGAATAATTTTGTACACAACTGACCTTAGGACATACTTGAAAACGAGAGAAATCTCAATGTATCCTTTCTGGTAAAATCCTTTAAAAATTAACCCCTTAACGACGGGTGGAACGGTGGCAGAATTAGAGTGGCAGTAGTCCTTGCGCCGGCCCTGATCAGAGTGACTCCGTTTCCAAACAAGGACGCCATTTTGACTGGATTGGGGGTTGAATAATTTTGTACACAACTGTAAAATCAAGCACCTAGGCATGCAGACTGTTTTTACAAACATTTGTAAAAGAATGGGTCGCTCTCAGGAGCTCAGTGAATTCCAGCGTGGAACTGTGATAGGATGCCACCAGTGCAACAAATCCAGTTGTGAAATTTCCTCGCTGCTAAATATTCCACAGTCAACTGGACGTATGAGATGTTGTACAGTAAGAGCAGGAGCTACCAGTTAAAAGTCTCCTTTTTGAGGCTTGCGGCAGGCTCAGTGCTATACTGGGATTTACCAGCAGAGGGAGCCCTCTGCCTGTCAAATACTGTGCTGTGTTGTAAACTACCCCCCCCCCACTTACAGTATCTTTACCTTATTTGCTACGCACTTCATTGTATTGTGTGGGATGTATTCAAAGGACATTACCAGGGGGTAGATTAGAAGTCTGTTAAGCTCCCTTATCTCATTCAGCTGCCATTTTTCATCTCAGGTAGCATGGAGAACAATTCACCCCGTGGTGTATTATCTAAACATTCTCTCTTACACCTCATTATCTGTTAGATATGTAGATTACATAAACAAGAGCCACAAAGCAAATCTTTTGGTAAATGTTGCATAAAAAGAAAAATACAAAAAAAAGATCAAAACTTTACTTTATAGTGTCCCTTTAAAAATGTCTCTGAATACAAGTGATGCTTCGCACTGGATACCCGTCGATAAGGTCAAGCAATGGCTGCTGGAGAACTGCCCATCCAATCTATGTCCTGTCATGAAGTTAAAATTGCGGCCTACGCTGAAACGTCCATGAATGCTGACTCAAACGCTGACCGTACATGTTCATGTTACAGTGTGTTGCCAGGCACAGCGCTGCTGTTTAAAGCAGGAACAAACATCATTTTCTACAACAGCTAAACTGGAGAAAAAGCACGAATTCAGAACAATGTTACTGCAGCTCGAGTCCAAATGTTCGGGCAAATGTCCCGACGTTATGGGTTTCCTCACAAACATGCTCATTATCGTACTTAAATATATTTTCATTGGAGTAAGGGCCATTCTACAACACCCACGTCTCCTGGCCTGGACTGTGTTTTTATGTTACTTTTAAAGCTTTTCCAGTTTTATTTTCTCCTCATGGACATTCCACGGTGCTGATATTTTAAAAAAAAATAATAATGTTCCCATGTTCCTTCACTTAAACTAAAATCACGTTCAATGGATTTGGATCAGGGATCTCCAAGAGGCCTTCAGGTGAATGAAGTCTTTCATGCCTCACCATGCTGGTTTATTTCCAGAACCTTTAACAAAGGATGTAAGATTCGGGGTTTTGAGTTATACGTACAGATTCAGAGTATCAAGATTTCAACGATAGTAGCAAAAAATGTGACGCGAAAAAAGAGAAACATTTCTTGCCATGGACTGCAGCCTTTGTGTTTACTGTCCAGGTCAAAATGGCGTCCTTGTTTGGAAACGGAGTCACTCTGATCAGGGCCGGCGCAAGGACTACTGCCACTCTAATTCTGCCACCGTTCCACCCGTCGTTAAGGGGTTAATTTTTAAAGGATTTTACCAGAAAGGATACATTGAGATTTCTCTCGTTTTCAAGTATGTCCTAAGGTCAGTTGTGTTCAAAATTATTCAACCCCCAATGCTGTAAAGGGTTTTAGGGAATTTAGTGTACATTTGTAATTGTATTCAGAATGAAATCCTACAAGGACTTTTTAAAGAACCATATGCAACTAAAATGACATCAATTGGTTTTGTAATACAGTAGTAAATGTTTCTTTTGTGAATTCTTCATTGACACAACTATTCAACCCCTTAAAGACTACCACTCTGAAGAACAGAGGTTCATTCAAGTGTTTTCAATCAGGTATTGAAAACACCTGTGGATGTCACGGAGCAGCAATAAAGCAATAATAAGCACCAATTAGGCAGCTTTAAAATGACTGTGATACTCAGCTCCTTCTAGACATTTACTGGTGTGGTTACAAACATGGTGAAGTCAAGAGAATGGTCCAGGAAGACAAGAGAAGAGGTGATTACTCTTCACAGGAAGGGCAATGGCTATAAGAAGATTGCAAAGATGTTAAACATACCAAGAGAGAACATAGGAAGCATCATTCGCAAATTCAAGGCAAAGGGCACTGTTGAAACGCTACCTGGTTGTGGCAGAAAGAAGATGCTGACTTCGACTGCTGTGCACTACCTGAAGCGTAGAGTGGAGAAAAGTCCCCATGTGACTGCTGAGGAACTGAGAATAGATTTGTCAGATGTGGGTACTGAAGTTTCAGCTCAGACAATACGGCGCACACTGCGTAATGAAGGCCTCCATGCCAGAACTCCCAGGCGCACCCCCTTGCTGTCTCCAAAGAATAAGAAGAGTCGACTGCAGTATGCCAAAAGTCATGTGGACAAACCACAGAAGTTTTGGGATAGTGTTCTGTGGACTGATGAAACAAAATTAGAACTGTTTGGGCCCATGGATCAACGCTATGTTTGGAGGAGGAAGAACAAGGCCTATGAAGAAAAGAACACCTTGCCTACTGTGAAGCATGGCGGGGGGTCAATCATGCTTTGGGGCTGTTTTGCTTCTGCAGGTACAGGGAAGCTTCAGCGTGTGCAAGGTACCATGAATTCTCTTCAGTACCAGGAGATATTGGATGACAATGTGATGCAGTCCGTCACAAACCTGAGGCTTGGGAGACGTTGGACCTTTCAACAGGACAATGATCCCAAGCATACCTCCAAGTCCACTAGAACATGGTTGCAGATTAAAGGATGGAACATTTTGGAGTGGCCATCGCAGTCACCTGACTTAAATCCGATTGAGAACCTCTGGTGGGACTTAAAGAAAGCAGTTGCAGTGCGCAAGCCTAAGAATGTGACTGAACTGGAGGCTTTTGCCCATGACGAATGGGCGAAGATACCCGTAGATCGCTGCAAGACACTTGTGTCAAGCTATGCTTCACGTTTAAAAGCTGTTATAACTGTAAAAGGATGTTGTACTAAGTACTAAGATTGAATGTCACTTGGGGGTTGAATAAAACTGATAATGATGTGAGCACAGAAAAGACATTTGTGGTTATTTCATTATAAATGTTATGTTATATTTGTCTGACCTACACGTGCCTCTTTGATTTAATTGTAAGCAACATGACTGAATGATCAAAATCAATGTCAAACTGGCCAAAACACTCAATTTCAGTGGGGGTTGAATAATTTTGAACACAACTGTATATCCAGGCGCGGACTGGCCATTGGGCATACCCCATTTTCCGGGCCGGTCGGCCACTAGTGAGCAGGCCGTAACAGTTCATGACTGCCTGGGGAACACAAGACTGTCAGACTTTCCCCTAGTTACCCTACCTTCAAACGCTCCATTAAGACATTACTATTCAGGCAAGCCGACCATCCGACTCACTAATACACCTCACTGCTAGGGATGGGCGGACGGTTCGAATCGGTTCGATGTTCGCATCAAACATCGGCCTTTGGAAATTTCCCGAACTTAGAACTTTTCAGGCCGTTCGCAAAAAGTTTAAAAAAAAATACATTTTTTTAAAAACAATGCTTAAAGAATTCTAAAAAAATTTAAAAATATAGAGACTCTTTACTGCAGAATATTATAAGCAACAGTTTATTAGATATTGGATTAAAATGGAAATATTTTTAACATTGAAGCCTATGAGATAAAACAATCTTGTTGCTAAAACATCAGGCAGACAAGGCCCTCTAATCAGGCACTGTGGAGGGCAGCCCGCTGGGGCCTCCCAAGGATCCCTTGAGGAGCATGTGGCCGCCGGATGACAGAGCTGCGACTGTGCGGGCAGGCCGGCCGGGTGCATGTGGCAGAGACGTGGCGCAGGGAGGGAGCCACTGCACCTGCGGCCACAGCAGACCCCCCCCCCACAACCAGGATCCAGGGAGCCTCCACTGACTGACCACCAGGCTAAGGTAAGGTGACACATTTCTAAAAAAAATTTAATCTGAGGACATTTTTAAATGTCCCAAGGAACATAAAATAAAACTCTTTTTTCTTTCTTTCTAATACTCACCTGATTCCTGGATCCACCAACAAGCGCAGCCTCCCGTCTCCCACGCTGTTAGACGCTGCATACACCGGCGCGTTGTGTGCAGCGTCTGAGAAGATACGCTATTAGTGTAGAGGGAGCGATGCAAAATGCGCAGCCGGCTTCCTCGCTACACTAATAGCGTATCTTCTCAGAAGCTGCACGCAGCACGCTGGTTAAAGCTAGCGTCAGACTGTAGAGGTGCTGCGCTGCAGTGTGAGGATTCATATGCTGCATTAATTATTCTTCTTACAAATTTGGTTACTTAACCCGTTTGCGTTCAGATTGTAATATTGTGACATCCAGGGCCCCGGGTGGCGATCGGGGGGGCCCCCGGACGCATGGTGTCGCCAGCTGACCGAATGCCAGGAGCTCCAGTGGCACCCGGCGCAGCTGTGAGTGATCAGGGGGAAAGGCGCGGCGTGATGACGCGGAGCGGCCGGGACCTATAAATCAGGAGCGTGCGCTTACACATCGCCTTGCAGTGGAATTTCATTCCCGCATCGCTAGCTTACCAAACCAGTTTGTATACTTGTTACTTACCCTTATTGTTCTGAGGACCCGATCTGTTGCCGGCTTTGCCTGCCATTTGACTATTCTCTCTGTGTACTCCCTGCCTGTTCTGTTTGCTTTCCTGTTGCTACTGGTGTGCGCCGATTCTCACCATATACAGTAGCGCAGTACAAGTGCCTAAACGTTGCTGACCCAGTTTTGTTATAACAACTACTCTCGCTCTGCGCCCCTGTCTGGTATATTCCGCTGCTTGTTACTGCTGGTGCGCTTCCATCCTGCCATATACTATAGCGCAGTACAAACATATATTGATCTCAGTCTGTGGTGTACATTGTAGGTGCTGTCTCCCTGGCCTGTGTGGCTGCTAGAGGTTAGAATGCTAGAGGTTAAATGCAGCTGATGACCCGTTCGAACGGACCGCCTAATGCCGCCGGAAAAAGCCGACCAGCCACCGAACATGTTAAATAAAAAATTTAAAATGCGTTATAAAAATAAAAACTCCTTTATAAAAATAATAAAAAGGTCTGTTACAGAAAAAAAAGCGATTTAAAAAATTCCTGAAAAAATAGTCTAAAAAATAAGATAATAAAGATACCTTGTGCTGCAAATGAAAAGAATAAACAGATGAATAAATATTTATGAAAAAACTGAATATTTTTAACATTGAAGTCTATGGGATATACCCATGAGAGCTGGGGGCAATATATCCATGTGAGCTGGGGGGAAATATATACTGTACATGTGTGAGCTGGTGCAATATACACTATATTGCCAAAAGTATTCGCTCACCTGCCTTGACTCGCATATGAATGGGTAAGCAAATACTTTTGGCAATATAGTATATATCCATGTGTGAGCTGGGGCAATATATCCATGTGTGTGAGCTGGGGGCAATATATCCATGTAAGATCAAGATGGGGGGCAATATATACAGTCATGGCCGAAATTGTTGGCACCCCAGACATTTTTCCAGAAAAACAAGTATTTCTCACAGAAAAGTATTGCAGTAACACATGTTTTGCTATACACATGTTTATTCCCTTTGTGTGTATTGGAACAAAACAAAAAAAGGGAGGAAATAAAGCAAATTGGACATAATGTCACACAAAACTCCAAAAATGGGCTGGACAAAATTCTTGGCACCCTTTCAAAATTGTGAATAAATAAGATTGTTTCAAGCATGTGATGCTCCTGTAAACTCACCTGGGGCAAGTAACAGGTGTGGGCAATATAAAAATCACACCTGAAAGCAGATAAAAAGGAGAGAAGTTCACGTGCATTGTGTGTCTGTGTGTGCCACACTAAGCATGGACAACAGAAAGAGGAGAAGAGAACTGTCTGAGGACTTTAGAACCAAAATTGTGGAAAAATATCAACAATCTCAAGGTTACAAGTCCATCTCCAGAGATCTAGATTTGCCTTTGTCCACAGTGCGCAACATTATCAAGAAGTTTGCAACCCATGGCACTGTAGCTAACCTCTCTGGGCGTGGACGGAAGAGAAAAATTGATGAAAGGTTGCAACGCAGGATAGTCCGGATGGTGGATAAGCAGCCCCAAACAAGTTCCAAAGAAATTCAAGCTGTCCTGCAGGCTCAGGGAGCATCAGTGTCAGCGCGAACTATCCGTTGACATTTAAATGAAATGAAACTCTATATCAGGAGACCCAGGAGAACCCCACTGCTGACACAGAGACATAAAAAAGCAAGACTACAGTTCGCCAAAATGTACTTGAGTAAGCCAAAATCCTTCTGGGAAAACGTCTTGTGGACAGATGAGACCAAGATAGAGCTTTTAGGTCTAGTACATCATTCTACTGTTTACCAAAAACGGAATGAGGCCTTCAAAGAAAAGAACACAGTACCTACAGTGAAATATGGTGGAGGTTCAATGATGTTTTGGGGTTGTTTTGTTGCCTCTGGCACTGGGTGCCTTGAATGTGTGCAAGCAGGGCCGCCATCAGGGCATTACGCCCATTACTGCCGTAAGGGGCCCGGGCCCGGTGGGGGCCCGGGCCGCTGGGGCCTGGGGGGAGGATCCCGGGCCCCCGACGGCAGCGGCGTCGCCCTTTAACAGCTCCGGTATCGGACTCGATGAGTCCGAATCCGGAGCTGTGTCCCTGCTGCTGCTGCAGGAGCCGGAGGAGACTGAGACACTGTGTCTCCTCCGGCTCCTGGCAGCTTCACTTCCTGGCTGGGCGGGGCCAAGCAGCGTGTGAGGGGCCTCCCAAGCACGTTGCTTTGGCTCCGCCCCTCCACTCAGTGAAGCTGCGCGCCGGAGCTGGAGGGACCAGGAAGATCAGAAGAAAAGAAGAGAAGAAGATTAAAGAAAAGGTGAAGAAAAGAAGAGCTGAAGACAGAAGAAAAGAAGATAGAAGACAGCGAGTGGTGAGCCAGGGCCAGACCCTAAGACCCAGGGCCCAGACCCCTAGGCCCAAACCCAGGACCCAGACCCCTAGGCTCAGACCCAGGGCCCAGACCCCCTAGGCCCAAACCCTAAGGCCCAGACCCAGGGCCCAGACCCCCTAGGCCCAAACCCAGGGCCCAGACCCTAGGGCCCAGACCCTAAGACCCAGGGCCCAGACCCCTAGGCCCAAACCCAGGGCCCAGACCCAGACCCCTAGGCCCAAACCCAGACCCCAGACCCAGGGCCCAGACCCCTAGGCCCAAACCCTGGGCCCAGACCCCAAGGCCCAGACCCCAAAGCCCAAATACAGACCCAGGGCCCAGACCCTAGGGTCCAGACCCCAGACCCAGGGCCCAGACACTAGGGCCCAGGGCCCAGACCCCCTAGGCCCAAACCAGGGCCCAGACCCCTAGGCCCAAACCCAGGACCCAAGGCCCAGACCCAGGGCCCAGGCCCCTAGGCCCAAACCCAGGACCCAAGGCCCAGACCCTGGCCCAGACCCCCTAGGCCCAAACCCAGGGCCCAGACCCAGGGCCCAGACCCCTAAGCCCAAACCCAGGGCCCAGACCCCAAGGCCCAGACACTAGGGCCCAGGGCCCAGACCCTGGGCCCAGACCCCCTGGGCCCAGACCCAGGGCCCAGACCCCTAGGCCCAAACCCAGGACCCAAGGCCCAGACCCAAGGCCCAGACCCAGGGCCCAGACCCAGGGCCCAGACCCCAGACCCTAGGGCCCAAACCCAGGGCCCAGACCCCTGGGCCCAGACCCCTAGGCCCAGACCCAAGGCCCAGACCCAGGGCCCAGACCCCTAGGCCCAAACCCAGGACCCAAGGCCCAGACCCCTAGGCCCAAACCCAGGACCCAGGGCCAGACCCAGGGCCCAGACCCCCTGGGCCCAGACCCAGGGCCCAGACCCCCTGGGCCCAGACCCAGGGCCCAGACCCCTAGGCCCAAACCCAGGGCCCAGGGCCCAGACCCAGGGCCCAGACCCCCTGGGCCCAGACCCAGGGCCCAGACCCCTAGGCCCAAACCCAGGGCCCAGACCCCTAGGCCCAAACCCAGGACCCAATGCCCAGACCCAGGGCCCAGACCCCCTAGGCCCAAACCCAGGGCCCAGACCCAGGGCCCAGACCCCTAAGCCCAAACCCAGGGCCCAGACCCCAAGGCCCAGACCCAGGGCCCAGACACTAGGGCCCTGGGCCCAGACCCCCTGGGCCCAGACCCAGGGCCCAGACCCCTAGGCCCAAACCCAGGACCCAAAGCCCAGACCCTGGGCCCAGACCCCCTAGGCCCAGACCCCTGGGCCCAAACCCCAAGGCCCAGACCCAAGGCCCAGACCCAGGGCCCAGACCCATAGGCTCAGACCCAGGGCCCAGACCCCCTAGGCCCAAACCCTAAGGCCCAGACCCAGGGCCCAGACCCCCTAGGCCCAAACCCAGGGCCCAGACCCTAGGGCCCAGACCCTAAGACCCAGGGCCCAGACCCCTAGGCCCAAACCCAGGGCCCAGACCCAGGGCCCAGACCCCTAGGCCCAAACCCAGACCCCAGACCCAGGGCCCAGACCCCTAGGCCCAAACCCTGGGCCCAGACCCCAAGGCCCAGACCCCAAAGCCCAAATACAGACCCAGGGCCCAGACCCTAGGGTCCAGACCCCAGACCCAGGGCCCAGACACTAGGGCCCAGGCCCAGACCCCCTAGGCCCAAACCCAGGGCCAGACCCCTAGGCCCAAACCCAGGACCCAAGGCCCAGACCCAGGGCCCAGCCCCTAGGCCCAAACCCAGGACCCAAGGCCAGACCCTGGGCCCAGACCCCTAGGCCCAAACCCAGGGCCCAGACCCAGGGCCCAAACCCCTAAGCCCAAACCCAGGCCCAGACCCCAAGGCCCAGACACTAGGGCCCAGGGCCAGACCCTGGGCCCAGACCCCCTGGGCCCAGACCCAGGGCCCAGACCCCTAGGCCCAAACCCAGGACCCAAGGCCCAGACCCAAGGCCCAGACCCAGGGCCCAGACCCAGGGCCCAGACCCAGACCCTAGGGCCCAAACCCAGGGCCCAGACCCCTGGGCCCAGACCCCTAGGCCCAGACCCAAGGCCCAGACCCAGGGCCCAGACCCCTAGGCCCAAACCCAGGACCCAAGGCCCAGACCCCTAGGCCCAAACCCAGGACCCAGGGGCCAGACCCAGGGCCCAGACCCCCTGGGCCCAGACCCAGGGCCCAGACCCCCTGGGCCCAGACCCAGGGCCCAGACCCCTAGGCCCAAACCCAGGGCCCAGGGCCCAGACCCAGGGCCCAGACCCCCTGGGCCCAGACCCAGGGCCCAGACCCCTAGGCCCAAACCCAGGGCCCAGACCCCTAGGCCCAAACCCAGGACCCAATGCCCAGACCCAGGGCCCAGACCCCCTAGGCCCAAACCCTGGGCCCAGACCCCAAGGCCCAGACCCCAAAGCCCAAATACAGACCCAGGGCCCAGACCCTAGGGTCCAGACCCCAGACCCAGGGCCCAGACACTAGGGCCCAGGGCCCAGACCCCCTAGGCCCAAACCCAGGGCCCAGACCCCTAGGCCCAAACCCAGGACCCAAGGCCCAGACCCAGGGCCCAGGCCCCTAGGCCCAAACCCAGGACCCAAGGCCCAGACCCTGGGCCCAGACCCCCTAGGCCCAAACCCAGGGCCCAGACCCAGGGCCCAGACCCCTAAGCCCAAACCCAGGGCCCAGACCCCAAGGCCCAGACACTAGGGCCCAGGGCCCAGACCCTGGGCCCAGACCCCCTGGGCCCAGACCCAGGGCCCAGACCCCTAGGCCCAAACCCAGGACCCAAGGCCCAGACCCAAGGCCCAGACCCAGGGCCCAGACCCAGGGCCCAGACCCAGACCCTAGGGCCCAAACCCAGGGCCCAGACCCCTGGGCCCAGACCCCTAGGCCCAGACCCAAGGCCCAGACCCAGGGCCCAGACCCCTAGGCCCAAACCCAGGACCCAAGGCCCAGACCCCTAGGCCCAAACCCAGGACCCAGGGGCCAGACCCAGGGCCCAGACCCCCTGGGCCCAGACCCAGGGCCCAGACCCCCTGGGCCCAGACCCAGGGCCCAGACCCCTAGGCCCAAACCCAGGGCCCAGGGCCCAGACCCAGGCCCAGACCCCCTGGGCCCAGACCCAGGGCCCAGACCCCTAGGCCCAAACCCAGGCCCAGACCCCTAGGCCCAAACCCAGGACCCAATGCCCAGACCCAGGGCCCAGACCCCCTAGGCCCAAACCCAGGCCCAGACCCAGGGCCCAGACCCCTAAGCCCAAACCCAGGGCCCAGACCCAAGGCCCAGACCCAGGGCCCAGACACTAGGGCCCTGGGCCCAGACCCCCTGGGCCCAGACCAGGGCCCAGACCCCTAGGCCCAAACCCAGGACCCAAAGCCCAGACCCTGGGCCCAGACCCCCTAGGCCCAGACCCCTGGGCCCAAACCCCAAGGCCCAGACCCAAGGCCCAGACCCAGGGCCCAGACCCCCTAGGCCCAAACCCAGGGCCCAGACCCCTAGGCCCAAACCCAGGACCCAAGGCCCAGACCCAGGGCCCAGACCCCTAGGCCCAAACCCAGGACCCAAGGCCCAGACCCTGGGCCCAAACCCCCTAGGCCCAAACCCAGGGCCCAGACCCCAAGGCCCAGACCCAGGGCCCAGACACCAGGGCCCAGACCCCCTGGGCCCAGACCCCCAGGGCCCAGACCCCTAGGCCCAAACCCAGGACCCAGACCCTGGGCCCAGACCCCCTAGGCCCAGACCCTGGGCCCAGACCCCCTAGGCCCAAACCCTAAGGCCCAGACCCAGGGCCCAGACCCTAGGGCCCAGACCCAGGGCCCAGACCCAGACCCTAGGGTCCAAACCCAGGGCCCAGACCCCTGGGCCCAGACCCCTAGGCCCAGACCCCTGGGCCCAGACCCCAGGGCCCAGACCCCTAGGCCCAGACCCCTAGGCCCAAACCCAGGACCCAAACCCAGGGCCCAGACCCCTAGGCCCAGACCCAGG
This sequence comes from Leptobrachium leishanense, assembly GCA_009667805.1. NCBI lineage: Eukaryota > Metazoa > Chordata > Amphibia > Anura > Megophryidae > Leptobrachium > Leptobrachium leishanense. The sequence continues at coordinate 513,013,824 of CM019063.1, read as the reverse complement.
GCCCAGACCCCAAAGCCAAATACAGACCCAGGGCCCAGACCCTAGGGTCCAGACCCCATACCCAGGGCCCAGACCCCAAGTCCCAGACCCTAGGGCCCAGACCCAAGGCCTAGACCCAGGGCCCAGACCCTAGGACCCAGACCCCAAGGCCCAGGGACCAGACCCAGAGACCAGGGCCCAGGCTAGACCCCAGGGCCCAGACCTCAGGGACCAGACCCCAAGGCCCAGTCCAGGGCCCAGGCCCAGACCCAGACCCAAAGGCCATCATACACAGCCCGTTTCTGTGAGATTTATTGCTGTGGATTCTGTGATATGTTCAGACACACCGCTCATTACTGTGAGTTTTATTGCTGTGGATACTGTGATAAGCTAATACACACTGCACATTACAGGGAGTTTTATTGCTGTGGTGCTATGTTATGTCCTTTTTTTTGAAGGGGGAGAAAAGCTGTTAGAGGTTGAGGGGGGGGGCTCTGGGGGGGGCCCCATCGTGAGGTTTAGTAAGGGGCCCCATCATTTCTGATGGCTGCCCTGTGTGCAAGGCATCATGAAATCTGAGGATTAGCAAAGGATTTTGGGTCACACTGTAGAGCCCAGTGTCAGAAAGCTGGGTTTGCCTCTGAGATCTTGCTTCTTCCAGCAGGACAATGACCCCAAACATAAGTCAAAAAGCACCCAGAAGTGGATGGCAACAAAGCGCTGGACGGTTCTGAAGTGGCCAGCAATGAGTCCAGATCTAAATTCCATTGAACACCTGTGAAGAGATCTTAAAAATGCTGTTGGGAAAAGGCTTCCAATAAGAGAGACCTGGAGCAGTTTGCAAAGGAAGAGTGGTCCAAAATTCCGGAGGAGTGGTGTAAGAAGCTTTTTGATGGTTATAGGAAGTGACTGATTTCAGTTATTTTTTCCTAAGGGTGTGCAACCAAATATTAAGTTAAGGGTGCCAAGAATTTTGTCCAGCCCATTTTTGGAGTTTTGTGTGACATTATGTCCAATTAGCTTTTTTTCCTCCCTTTTCTTGTTTTGTTCCAATACACACAAAGGGAATAAACATGTGTATAGCAAAACATGTGTTACTGCAATACTGTGAGAAATACCTTTAATAAATTTCTGGGGTGCCAACAATTTCGGCCATGACTGTACATGTGTGAGCTGGGGCAATATATATCCATGTGTGAGCTGGGGGCAATATATCCATGTGTGATCTGGGGGCAATATATCCACGTAAGCTGGGGCAATATATCCATGTGAGCTGGGGCAATATATCCATGTGTGAGCTCGGGGCAATATATCCATGTGTGAGCTGGGGGCAACATATCCATGTGAGCTTGGGGCAATATATCCATATCCATGTGAGCTGGGGGCAATATATTCATGTGAGCTGGGGTAAATATATCAATGTGAGCTCGGGGCAATATTACCATGTGAACTGGGGCAATATATCCCTGTGGAGCTGGCTGGATGTAACTAGCTCCTGAAAACTCAAAGGAACCCTCAGCTGAGCAGCACCAGACCTTGTAAGTGAGGTCACCTGGCCCTGCTGCATAAAAAAATATTAACCCCCCCATATGAAATGTATTTATTTGCCTTGGCCAGCAAAACATCCCAGAAAGACATTATTTACCCCTCTCCCGGCTGGAAATAAAAATACTTTATTTGCCCCAGAATAATTTTTTTTAAAAGATCATTAATTTTCCCTAGCTGGAAGGCAAATCAATGATTTTTTAAATTTTATTCTGGGGGGGTCAAAGAAATATTTTTTTTATGGGTCGCCAAATAAAGTATTTTTCTTTCTAGGGGAGGGGAGCAAATAAGGTAAAAATAAAAGAAACAGGATTTGCCCCCAAGAACGTTTCACAGAGCTCCACACAGCTAATAAACTCACAGTAATGTGTGTTGTGTGTGTATAAGCATATCACAGACCTACACAGCAGTAATGTGTGTTTGTGTGTGTGTACAGTATAAGTGTATCACAGAGCTGCACAGCAGTAAACTCGCAGTAATGTGCGGTGTGTAAGAGCGTATCAGAGCTGCACAGCAATAAAACTCACAGTAATGTGGGGGCGCACAATTTTCTGTTCTTGCCTCGGGTGCAGAAAGAGCTAGATACGGCTCTGTGAATACGTCTCATACTCTTGTGGGGTCTGGACCAGGGGACAACATCCTTGCTCGCTGTGAAACAGTGGAGTGAGCTTGCAGGCAGAGAGCGCTTGCCGTCAGGGAGCTCTCAAAGCTATCAGCTGTCCTGGGCTAATGGCAGAAGAGGGCTGCTGTAAGGTCCGCATCAGCGAAAAACAGACATAACCTCTGCCATAGTGCCCGCAGTTATATTAGTTCATAACGGTGTCCTGTCCGCTCCTCCTTGTGGCACCCTAGGCAATTGCCTAGTTGGCCTAATGGATGCACCGGCCCTGACTCTGGTATTTTCTCCACAGGATGGACAATGTGAGCAACTGGCTAGCATATTCTTAGGCTGCTTCCTGAGCGTGTTCCAGTGAATCTTAAAACACGGTGAGCATTCTCCCCCAAGCACTATTAGCATGAATAAACTTCAGTGAAGTTTTTCTCTCCTACTTAGGTCCTCAATGTTCTACATTCAGAAGGTATCAAACACGGCTGCTCTCAACAATACTGAGCGAAATGGTCTTGTTTGTTCCGTGATTACATCCGTACGGGCGTTTTTTCGATCCCCTGTATCTGGTTCAAGACAAATAGCATGAAAGCTGACGCCATACATGTGTATACATGACTATAACTTGGTATAATAGAGTATTTTGTGCTGAATTTTCTAAGCGTAACTTTGTAATTAATCAATTTTCCATGGGATGGATGAACACCCTGATGAAATGTGCTGCGCAAGCCAATGGATGGCGCACACATCTGTTCTAAAGCGCCAAACTAAGGAACTGCGCCTGCTCAGGGGGAGCGACGAAAGAAGTGGTGAAAATCTCGAGAATAATGGCTTTTTTTGCTTGTTAGTTAAAAGTTTGAAGAAAATGAACAAAGTAAGTAAAAAGGCTAAAATAATTCCAGCACATGCACTGGCGCCTTCGGTATAGCATTAAGTCAAACCTCTGCCCTTTGAGGTATTAGATTAGCCGCTCGTAGCATTTATCTGACAGACAGAGGGTTCGTTTGTGACTCTCGAAGAACAAATCACTTTAAACGGATTAACATGATTCCGGATCTTGGTAAACCTGATTAGACATCGGCCTCACAGACCCATTTTTACAGGGCGTGATGGTCTGCTTGCGACAGTTCTGGAGCTTTAGGCGTATTCGCCATAGATGAATATGGCCCTGTTATGTTAACCTTGGACCTAGACCACCGCTGCCGGTAACAGGGAGCAGATAAGGGAATAAAAAATGGAGCCCCTGGTACCGAGTCGATTTCGACGCAACCAATCTAGCCACTTGAGTCGGAATTTCTGCAAACCGCAAACAGATACTGGCACAGGACTCCGTGGAGCCAAGTGGCGTGAGCTCAAGCGAACGGGGTCACGTAGGAGCTGCAGAGGCACCGATCTGTTGGGGATTTTTTGGAGGGGATACTCTATGAAAAATACAGCCTCTTTTTTTGCCCTTAATGTGAATTTACTCACCTTTTGTCCCTCATTGCAGCAGCTCCTCCTCTGTCGGTCAGGGGCTTCTGAAAGTCCCTGCATCTTTTGCTATGCAGTTTGCATGGCTACACAAATTGACTAGAGTAGGATGCGGAAATTGTGCGCTGCTCGGGACTTGTGCCCTTTTCGTATTTACGTACGCAAGTTCCGTAACTCCTGCGCAGATTGATTGATCAGAGCTGTGCGCGCATGTGCAGAACCAGTACATCAGCTGCCTCTCTTAGAATGATTGGTATCGCGGGCATGTCTCAGAGAGTCACTTTGGCACGCTCTTTGCGTCCTGATGTCACTAGTGACCGATTTGGTGTTGAACAGCCGGGAAATTTAAATCCTAGCTGCTGGTGACACTGGGTGGGCGGAGGAGACCTCTTCACCCAAGGATTTCACCTGATCGGGGCTGCAGGGAGGGTGAGAAGGAGGGGAAGGAAAGGCGAGACTCTACACATCCTGACCACTTTAAAAAAGTAAAGTAGTCAGGATGAGTAGAGTGTTCCTTTAAAGGGGCACTCTGTGCACTTTGACCACTTTATCTTATTATCAGTCTTTGAGCTTCTCTGTTTTCAAACCAAAAATTGTCCTCTCAGATTGTAAGCTCCTCTGTGCAGGGACATCTTTTACCCTCTGGGTGTCAACCTCGTTTTGTTAATTCATGTAGTTGTTTTGTCGCTCCTATAGGAAGGAAATCGCGTCGCCCTTATTAGTTAATTGGCTTTCCTCCTGCACCTCAATAATTCTTCATCCTCTAGATTGTAAGCTCTTATGAGCAGGGCCCTCTGCACCTTCTGTGTCCGTTCCTATATTTGTTTATCTGTATCTCGTTCCCTTTGGTTATTGTAAAGCGTTGCAGAAACTGTTGGCGCTATATAATTGACGATGATGATAATACTGCAGGGGTGCACGGATAACTGGGGAATTTGTTTAATGCGGTTTTCATTCTGTACATTCTCACATTATTTGCTGCTTTTACCAGCCCCTCGACAATTTCATATCAGCTACAAACTATTATGTAACAAATAAGGCTTAAGGGGTTATTCAGAGAGAGCCGGTCTGGCCCCGAAATGTCACCGAACAACAGGGAATTTGGCGAACTGCCAGCAAGTACGGTGCCTGTTCGGCAGCAGTGAAATCCGCCATAGAGAAGCAATGTTTAATCTACTCACAGACACCGAACAGCAGAGAAAAGTGGCCGAAATGCCCTGCCATTCGGTGGTTTCATTCAACAGGTTTATTCAGGCGAATCCCATAGGTTCCAATGTTAAAAATATTCCCGTATTAATTCAATATCTAATAAACCGTTTATTATTGTAATCTGCAGTAAAAGCTTTTTTATTTATTGATTTTTTTTTAGGATCTTTTAGGCATTTTTGGGGTTTTTTTTTTTAAATAGCTTTTTTCTTTTTCTGTAATAGCCCTTTTTATTATCATTCATTGGATCTTATGTGTAAATTCCAGACATTTTCGTTCAGTAGTTTTTTTGCAAACAGCGTTTCAATTTTGAAACTTTCAATCACAATGGTTTTTTTTTTGGTTTTTTTTTTTACCCCGTTTGTCAGCTTGTCTGCTTTTTCCGATGTCTGGTCTGTGGTGTGAACGGTGGCTTTTTCCACAGTGTTCAGCGTGCTTTTTTGCAGAGGTTCTCAGTGGGATATCGGTGGGTGTGCAGGGGGTTTTCCCTGCACTCCAGGGACCCTGCGGTGGGTGAATGCTGAATACACCACAAGCTTGGGAACTTTGATTCCCTAAAGTGCAGGGAAGCGCAGGGAACGAGAAAGCACGAAATGTCGTCAACATTTCGAGGCTCTCTCTTTAGGGGCTACATTACAATAATTGCGCGAAAACGGGGGTGCAAAGGAGAAAAACCTGCATGTGCGTTTCAGTGCGATATTACAATGCAGGCTCTTAAAAAGCTGCCTGCATTGTTACCGGGTGCTAAGTCCCGGGATGCGCGCGGCAGCGCTAAGCAGGGCCGTATGGAGGGCGAGGCATGTGAGGTGCTCGCCTTGGGCACAGCTGCAAGGGGGCGCAGGCCAGGGGCGAGAATATTGCCGCCACCGGCCGTTCTTCTCCCTGCGAGTGGCCGCCGACATTCAGCTTGGCCGCTCGCAGGGAACCACCCAACCAGCTCACGAGAACGTGGAGTTTACGTGAACTCCGCGATCTCGTGCGCTGGTCAGGTGGTTCCCGGCGAGCTGCTAAGTTGCATGCGGCTGCTCGCAGGGAGAAGAACCGCCGCGGACAGGAGCCAGGAGGTGAGAGGAGCTGCTGGGGGCAATATATCCATGTGAGCTGGGGGCAATATATCCATGTGAGCTGGGGCAATATATCCATGAGAGCTGGGGGGCAATATATCCATGAGAGCTGGGGCAATATATCCATGAGAGCTGGGGGCAATATATCCATGCGTGAGCTGGGGGCAATATATCCCTGTGAGCTGGGGGCAATATATTGCTGGATGGAAGGTGAGTATCTGATTCATTTGGGGGGTTTTGGCTGGTGCTAACGGATTCTGCACCAGCGGAATCCGTTAGCACCAAGTCCAGGCTGTGGTTAACCTTTTGTTAACCGCAGTCAGACGTTAATCAGCGCTAGGACTTTGTTGTAATCCTAACACTGATTAACACTTTGCGCTCCCCATGTTAAGTGTAGGGAGCGCAAAGTACAGTAACCTCAACAGGTTTCATAACCCGTTAGCGTTTGGATTGTAATGAGCGGTGGCCGCCAGGGCTAACGTTAACGCCAGTGGCGGAAGTACCAGGGTCGCAGCGGTCGCAGTTGCGACCGGGCCCTGGCATTCGGCCACTGGAGGGGGGCCCAGCGCCGCCGCCAGATTCCGGCAAAAAGCGCCGGAATCTGGGAGCCGCGCGCTGGCCGTCCCTCTCCCTACGCGAGCGGCCGCTGACATGCAGCTTGGCCGCTCACGTGGGAGAGAAACCACCTGACCAGCGCACGAGACCTCGCGCTGATCAGGTGGTTTCCGGCGAGCGGCCAAGCTGCATGTCTCCAGCGGCCGCTCGCCAAGGAGGACAAGATGCCGGCGGAGCCTGCCCTGGGCCTGGGGCCCCCCTGAGCAGGTAAGAGCTGGGCTGGGGCAGTATATCCATGAGCTGGGGGGCAGAGCTGTGGCAATATATCCATGAGCTGGGGGGCAGAGCTGGGGCAATATATCCATGAGCTGGGGGGCAGAGCTGGGGCAGTATATCCATGTGCTGGGGCAGAGCTGGGGCAATATATCCATGAGTGGCCTGGGGGCAATATATCCATGTGTGGTCTTGGGGCAATATATGTCCATGTGAGCTGGGGCAATATATGTCCATGTGAGCTGGGGGCAATACTATCTTTTTTATATTGCAGAAAAAAAAAATGTAAAAATATGGATCTTTTTTGGGGGGGGTTGGGGGGTTGGGGGGGCCCTTCATGGATTCTTGCACCGGGGCCCTCAGGTTTCTAGTTACGCCACTGGTTAACGCTCACTCAGGTGAGCGCTAATGTTAGCACCAAGAATGTAATGTAGCCCTAGATTTCTATCCCTTGTCACATTCTTAGATGGTTTGATCTCATTTGCGCAGGAAAAAGTGTTGACAACACAGGTATTTCCTTGGGGGGGGCATAAAAAAGTGGTGACAATGAATCAGCAGAGAATATAAGATATTTCCTGGAATACAGAGAGATTTGGTTGGAGGAGAAGCTCTGGTGCAAGAAATAAAGTGGGTTTTCACATCAAAATCCAGCATCTGTTCTACACAACGCGGCTCCCATGACTCCAGTTTCATCGAGGTAGCCGGATATCTAAACATAAAAAGTGCCGAATCATTAAATAAAAGAGCTACACTAACAGGAAAAAATGTTCATTCATTCATGTCAAGTCCTTCCTGTATATACTGGACACCTTGTACAGTACATCATTTGTGAAATATTTTTGTACTCAATACTTCCAGCATTTGGGTGTGTCTGGCCCCACACCATATGCACATCTATAGTCTCATGGTCAGCCACTTGGCATTGGTAAAGACCAGCAAGCCATTTGTGAAAATTGCCCATTCTGAGGCAATTTTAGGCATGCTCAGTTTGCTCCCAGAAGGGATTTGTGATGTCACGCATTAACTTTGCATGGGACAGGTGATGGGTGCTGTCCCTGACAAGAGGCAGGAACATTTCCTTCTCTTCAAAAAGACCGAATAAGATGTAAAGATTTTCGTTTTGGACTTTTGCTGCATTGTACCTTAGTATATGCAGGCCTAGGGATACACACAGATAGAAATTCCAACGCCGCACCTTCTTAAAAATTCACCAGCTGCCACTGGCTCAGAGGCAAAAGCAGGATTACACAATGTCTCTCCAAATATCATGCATTTTTATAAATAATTTGCAGAAATTGCTGCGGCGAGCAGAGAACGAGTACCTGGTCGTTACAGCCGCATTAATATTTAGGTTACAATTACAATACCAAAGTGACAGAAAGCAGATGTTTGGAAATTTGGCGTTACGATTTGATATGCAGAGGGGGGAAAAAAAGCGTTTTCTGCATTTTTGGTATTCTGTTTCAAATGATTTTCTGTTGGCAACGAGAAGTTTTTCTTTTCCCTCTACCAGAAACACAAACTTGATGAATAGACGGACTTATGCTTGGACGCAAAGGAGGCAGACGGCGTCTTGCTCTATTACTTCGGTATCCTGTGTCTTTTTTTTTAGTACTAAAGAGAAAGCAAACCCCAGAAATCCAACAGCGTTCGATGTTTTTAGTAAGTTTTTTTTTTCTTTGTTTTTTTTTTTTCCTCGTACGAAGAAGTTTAATGATGATTATTGCTGAACGTAGAATTTATTTTACTAAAGGGATTTTACACAATGGTGGAAGTCAATGCTACCCTTATACCAGCCAAGCATAACACCGTGTACAGTCTTTCCATTATCTGGACACATAAGCTGCCTGTGTTGGCCATGATACTACGTGTGCACTTCTGTTCTTTGTCCTGCTTGATTTTCCACGCTTGCAGAACATTGAAGACCAATGACTGAAAGCTCGAGTCGTGATTTTTAGGTTTCAATTTACTGTTTTTTTTTATTTCTCTCTAGAACTCTTGGTTATTGCCGTGTAAGTATCCACACTCTCTATGAACCCTATAGTCCTACGAGTTCATTGTATACACGGCATCTTCTACATTTAACATGTATACAACATGATGTGTCCAACATATATTTAAGGGATTATTCAAAAAGATTTTAACTGGTGAGCAATTACAAATGATAGGCAACAGTAACCAAGCAAGAGAATGCTGGAATGATGGGAAAAAAACTAGAATTCAGCTATCTTTGACTATCTTTCTCCTCCAGTTCTCCACCGACTGATTAACCCCTTCAGTTACTGCTGGGCTTGTGATTCTTGGTTAAGCAGTAATGATGTCACGAAACCTACAGGGTTATTCAGAGAGAGCCGATCTGGCCCCGAAATTGCACCAAACAGTGAATTTCCCCTTGCAGTTCAATTTTGTGGCCATCTGGCTATTCAGAGAGCAGGCAGTTCGCCAAATATTGGCGAATTGCCAGCAAATACGGTGCTGTTTGACGGCAGTGAAATCCTCCATAGAGAAGCAATGGTCAATCTATTCAGAGACACCGAACAGCAGTGAAATATCATTGAAATGCCCTGCTGTTCTGTGTTTTCATTCGGCAGGTTTAATTAGGTGAACCCCATAGGGTTCTGTTCTGTGTTTTCATTCGGCAGGTTTAATTAGGTGAACCCCATAGGCTACAATGTTAAAAATATTAAATATGTTAAAAATATTCCCTTTTTTATCCAATATCTAATAAACCGTTTATTCTCTTAATCTGCAGGAAAAAAAGTCTCTTTAGTTATCTATTTTTTTATAGGATCTTTTAGGCATTTTTGGGATTTTTTTAGGCAAATATTTTTTCCGATAACTTTTCTTTTTTTTAAATAGTGGTGTTTTTTTTTCTTTCTGTAACAGACCTTTTTATTTTCATTCACTGGATCTTATATGTTAATTCTAGACATTTTCGTTCAGTGTTTCTTCTGCAAACAGCGTTTCAATTTTCACACTTTCAATTATTTTTTTTATTTTTATTTTTTTTACCCTGTTCATCGGGTTGTTGGCTTTTTCCGGCGGCTGGTTGGCGCTGCGTTCGGCGGATCGTCTGCTTTTTTCAGACGTGTTTGGCATGTTTTTTGTGGCGGTTCAAAGTGATCCGATACTTTGGATCGTATTGGCTGCGTTTTTTTTGGCAGATTTTCGGCTTTTTTTTGCGAGTTTTATTGGGACATGTAGCTCTAAAACATTTGGGGTGCCAAGGTTCGCCATCACTGTTCTAAATTATATAAGTTATGTTCCATCTGTATGTGAGGTGGTGTGCACTGACTGCAGGGCTATTCCCATATTTCTATGTATTTGGGCATGCCCCCAAGCTTTGCTCTGGGCAGTCTGCTTAAACATCACAGCAATAAAACTTACAGCAATATGCGGTGTGTATGAGTGTATCACAGAGCTCCACAGCAATAAAACTCACTGTAATGTGCCATGTGTATGAGTGTATCACAGAGCTCCACAGCAATAAAACTCACAGTAATGTACAGTGTGTATGAGCGTATCACATACATCCACAGCAATAAAACTCATACACATTGCACATTACTGTGAGTTTTATTGCAGTGGAGCTCAGATACAGAAATGTGTGGTGTGTATGAGTGTATCAAAGAGCTCCACAGCAATAAAAATCACAGTAATGTGCAGTGTGTATGAGCATATCACAGACCTCCACAACAATAAAACTCACAGTAATGTACAGTGTGTATGAGCGTATCACAGACCTCCACAACAATAAACTCACAGTAATGTGCAGTGTGTATGAGCATATCACAGACCTCCACAACAATAAAACTCACAGTAATGTACAGTGTGTATGAGCGTATCACAGACCTCCACAACAATAAAGCTCACAGTAATGTGCAGTGTGTATGAGCATATCACAGACCTCCACAACAATAAAACTCACAGTAATGTACAGTGTGTATGAGCGTATCACAGACCTCCACAACAATAAACTCACAGTAATGTGCAGTGTGTATGAGCATATCACAGACCTCCACAACAATAAAACTCACAGTAATGTACAGTGTGTATGAGCGTATCACAGACCTCCACAACAATAAAGCTCACAGTAATGTGCAGTGTGTATGAGCATATCACAGACCTCCACAACAATAAAACTCACAGTAATGTGCAGTGTGTATGAGCGTATCACAGAGCTCCAAAGCAATAAAACTCACAGTAATTTGCCATGTGTATAAGCGTATCACAGAGCTCCAAAGCAATAAAACACACAGTAATGTGCCATGTGTATGAGCGTATCACAGACCTCCACAACAATAAAACCTACACTCACACACATTGCACATTACTGTGAGTTTTATTGCTGTGGAGGTCTGTGATACGCTCATACACACCGCACATTTCTGTATCACAGAGCTCCACAGCAATAAAACTCACAGTAATGTGCAGTGTGTATGAGCGTATCACAGAGCTCCAAAGCAATAAACCTCACAGTAATGTGCAGCGTATATGAGTGAATCACAGAGCTGCATATCAATAAAACATCAATATGCTGTGTGTATGAGCGTATCACAGAGCTGCACAGGAATAAAACTAAAACATAATAAATTAATATATTTTCATTTTAAATAGAAATTCAAGTAAATACACAACTAATTTAAATATTGATCAAATTACATATTATAATTATATATTAAAATAATTATATATTAATAGTCTATTAAAATAAATATAGTATATTATAGTTAAATATAAAAATAAATAAACATTTAAAATTATATTAAAATATATGTTAAATTATAATAGGTTAAAATAAATTAATTATATTTTAATATATTAAAATAATTATACAAAATTTCAAAAATGGATATTAATTTTCTAACTATTACTAATAATGAATAATTGCTGCCTCTCCTGCTTACCTTTTGTGCACGGCGGGGGCCAAATTTCAATGTTCTTGAACCCAGGACATACTGGAAAATGAGAGAAATCTCAATGTATCCTTCCTGGTAAAATACTTTATAAATTAATAAATCACTGGTGGTCCAGTCGGTGGGCAGAGTTGTGAGGGCGGCATGTCTTCCTGGTGGTCTTGGTCCTTGGTGGTCTGATTCAGAGGAGCCCTTGTTCTTCTGGCGCTGACCTCCTGACAGTGAGTTCAGACGCCGGCGCTCTCTAACACGTCATCAGAGTGCACCAGGAGCCACAAACTCACTGAGCAGCGGAGCTCAGAGTGAATGCGCCGCGGTCTGTGTGCGATCGCATTTCAGACTGCATTGCTCCAAGCACAGCCAAGCATGTGGCTGCCTCGCGCTATGCCGGCTGTACGGCCAGCTGCAACGCGAGCCCGCAGTACCTGGACACTATCAGGGGCACAAATTTATTTGGAAATTTTGCGCCCCTAAGAAAATTACACCTGTGGCTACCGCCCCAGTGCCCCCCCCCAAGCTACGCCACTGGTTCCATAGGTTACATTTTTTTAAATTAGTTTTTACATTTTTCAATTAAATAACATATATAGAAGGTTTTGGTTGTGAAGGAGTTACGAATGAGTTACGCTATTTAGTGAATAAACCCCTCTTTAATTCAAGATTCTATTCCCAAACTATCTTTCCCATGGCCGTACCGCTGTCAGCGGCTCACCCAGATCCCATACTGGTTTCCAGCTTCTACCAACAATTATTCATAAATGCACATAGAAATTCCGAGTAGAACACTAGAGACAAGAATAAAACATGTTTTATTAAGCGAGTCAACCATCTGTTTCCTCGATCGTAAGGAGACATTTTAAATGAAGACATATGGATTTTTCCGACCACAAATAAATGATAGAAAGATATTGTTGCCATCGATGGCTTGTTCGGTTTAAGCAGACAAAGGAATATTACCAGCTATTCGACATTACGGGTTAAATTAATGTAATATATAAGCGGCAGGCTTTACTCGATCGATGATACCAAGAGTCCTTACGGTTAGCCGTTTGGTCCGAAGTGTAAGGCTGGGGTCAGACGAACGCAGTGTGAACGTGCGTTGAGCCGCACTTTATTACGGTCGTAGTAGCAGAAAATGACATCAATGACGGACATTATACGAAGTACGGCCGCACGAAATTTCGGGCGCGCAAAGCAAGCGACAAACGAACACATTTTTTTCGAGAATGTGGAACCACTAGTACTGACGCACAGAGTGCGCTGCGTCGGCATAGCGGCGTGTGTGCGTGATTAGGAGACGTCAGTCGCTGCTCATGTCCGGCCTACATCACGTCCATTTGTTTTTTATAGATCCGTCAAAAAATACGGCCGACATTGCGCATCGTATGACCGCTATCGCGTCTTCCGTCAAAAAATGCGTTCGGACGCATCAACGCACTTTTTGACGGTAGACGTGAAAGATGCATTCGTCTGACCCTAGCCTAAGTGTAACCAGGCTGGCTCTACTGGGAACACAAGGCTTATTCATTCATATTACGCAAACCCGCCACAGCCTCCCCGTTCAGTTTGTACACAGATTCGAGTGATATCTTATAAGTCACGTCTCTGTCTTACATTTGACCCCAAGCGCTTGAAATGTCTCCCGTTATTTACATAGGTAATGGTTCGTATTCATATGTCATGTGACTCAACCGGATATTAAAAATAAATAAAAAAAAGAAAAAGTGTGGATCAGATAAAATTATATTTTTCCCTTCACGATACGTTTAATTAGTCCTTTTTTTCCTTTCAAAATAATGAGAAATGAACTACTACGTGCACGGAGGTGGGCAGCTGGGCGCTGGTAAAAGTGAAAAAGGAAATTATTCATGGAGAAATATGTGTGATTGTCACCAGTGGCGTCACTAGGGTTGGTGTCACCCGGTGCGGTAACTTAAGGTGTCACCCCCCCCCCGAGTTTTACGGGGGTTTTTTTAAACTACTTTTACTCATAAATCAGTACTCCCATATAACACTGAATGATCCTAATACACGGCGCACATTACTGTGAGGTTTATTGCTGTGGAGCTCTCTCATATGCTCATACACAAATTTTGGCGAACTGCCAGCAAGTACGATGCCTGTTCGAAGGCAGTGAAATTCCCCATAGAGAAGTAATGGTTTATCTGTTCAGAGACACCGAACAGCAAAGAAATGTCCTCCTGATGTCCGGTGTTTTCATTTGGCAGGTTTATTCAGGGTGGATGAACACCATAGGTTTCAATGTTAAAAATATTCCTGTTTTTATCCAATATCTAATAAACCGTTTATTCCTTTAATCCACAGTAAAAAATCTCTTTATTAATTTTATTTTTTAGTATCTTTTAGGCATTTTTCAAAAAAAAATTTAAAAAAAATTCTAATAGCAATTTTTCTTTTTTTTCTGTAACAGACCTTTTTATTATCATTCATAGGACCTTACAGGTGAAACTCGAAAAATTAGAATATTGTGCAAAACTTCATTTATTTCAGTAATGCAACTTAAAAGGTGAAACTAATATATGAGACTCATTACATGCAAAGCAAGACAGTTCAAGTCATGATTTGTCATAATTGTGATGATTCTGGTTAAAGCTCATGAAAACCCCAAATCCACAATCTCAGAAAATTAGAATATTACAGGCAATCAATAAAACAAGGATTGTACATAGAACAATATGGGACCTCTGAAAAGTATAAGCTGCAGATGTACTCAGTACTTGGTTTGGGCCCCTTTTGCAGCAATTACTGCCTCAATGCGGTGTGGCATGGAAGCCATCAACCTGTGGCACTGCTGAGGTGTTATGGAAGACCAGGATGCTTCAATAGCGGCCTTCAGCTCTTCTGCATTGTTCGGTCTCATGTCTCTCATCTTTCTCTTGGCTTGCCCCATAGATTCTCTATGGGGTTCAGGTCAGGCGAGTTTGCTGGCCAATCAAGCACAGTAATCCCACGGTCATTGAACCAGGTTTTGGTGCTTTTGGCAATGTGGGCAGGTGCCAAGTCCTGCTGGAAAATGAAGTCAGTATCCCCATAGCTCGTCTGCGGAAGGAAGCATGAAGTGCTCCAAAATCTCCTGGTAGATGGCTGCGTTGACCCTGGACTTAATGAAGCACAGTGGACCAACACCAGCAGATGACATGACTCCCCAAATCATCACAGACTGTGGAAACTTCACACTGGACTTCAAGCATCTTGCAGTGTGTGCCTCTCCATTCTTCCTCCATACTCTGGGTCCTTGGTTTCCAAATGAGATGCAAAAGTTGCTCTCATCAGAAAAGAGGACTTTGGAGCCGCTGAGCAACAGACCAGGTCTGTTTTTGTTTAGCCTAGGTAAGATGCTGCTGACGTTGTTTGTTGTTCAGGAGCGGCTTGACAAGAGGAATACGACATTTGAAGCCCATGTCCAGGATCCGTCTGTGTGTGGTGGCTCTTGATGCACTGACTCCAGCCTCAGTCCACTCCTTGTGAAAGTCTCCAACACTTTTGAATGGCTTTTTCCTGACAATCCTCCAGCCTGCGGTCATCCCTGCTGCTTGTGCACCTTTTTCTTCCACACTTTTCCCTTCAACATAACTTTCTATTAATGTGCTTTGATACAGCACTTTGAGAACATCCAACTTCTTTTGCAATTACCCTTTGAGGTTTTCCCTCCTTATGGAGGGTGTCAATGATGGTTTTCTGCACAACAGTCAGGTCAGCAGTCTTTCCCATGATTGTGATTCCTACTGAACCAGACTGAGAGACCATTTAAAGGCTCAGGAACCCTTTGCAGGTGTTGTGGCTTAATTAGCTGATTAGAGTGGGACACTTTGAGCCAAGAATATTGCACCTTTTCACAATATTCTAATTTTCTGAGATTGTGGATTTGGGGTTTTCACGAGCTGTAAGCCATAATCATCATAATTATGACAAATCACAGCTTGAACTATCTCATATATTAGTTTCACCTTTTAAGTTGCATTACTGAAATAAATGAACTTTTGCACGATATTCAAATTTTTCGAGTTTCACCTGTATATGTTAATTCCAGATATTTTAGTTCAGTAGTTCTTTTTAAAACAGCAGGTGACGGGTTTGCGGCAGCATTCGGTGGCTGATTCTCTGCACTTCAGGGACCCTGTGGTGAATTCACCGGGGAAATTTGATTCCCCAAAGTGCGGGGAACAACAGAACACTGAAATGTCTGCATCATTTCGGTGATCTGTGCATATCCTCTTTGTGGTGTTTTTTTTTGCCACCCCCGGAAGTGCCATCCTAGGCCTTGCCTACCCAGGACATACTTGAAAATAAGAGAATTCTCAATGTATCCTTTATTTTTTTAGGGTGTCACCCTAGGGGGTGGTGTCACCTGGTGCGGGCCGCACTCCCTAGCGACGCTACTGATTGTCACTGTTTTTGTTAATATCCTACAATTTCTAGTGTGATATATTTTCGAATAAATTGGAAACACAGAATTCCGTCAGCTAATTTCTAAACAATTCATAGGTACACGTTTACTTTTATTTTTTTCCATTTCAGTGTATAAAGCACATCTTATATAATGTCGCTAGTCTGTTATGCAGTTGCAAAATTATTTTTGGCAGCAGGTAATACACTTTTTTACATCTCATGTAACTCCAAAAACCCATTGTCAGGAACTAGTGTTTTTTTGTTTTTTTGGTTTTTTTGGAAACAAGGTGAAAGAGATACAAAGAGTGATACATATCCAATAAAGTAGGAGTACCAAAACAAAAGGTGTTATGAAAAAGAAAAAAAAAGAAAGAGGTAAACATAAGGTATACGACAAATAAGGAGATACTCTCTGATATACCAGAGGGATCAATCAGGGAAGGATCACAAGGCCACCCCGACAACCACGAGGACCATATCGTCTCGGGATGCAGCGTAGCATCTTAATAACCAATGTATGGGCCAGGGTGAGGGTGTCAGAAGTGCTTTGAGAGTAAAGGAGGAAGTTTAAAACAGAAAGAGGAGGAAGAGCTTCAAACGAGGAAGTAAGAAGTGAAGAAGAAGAGAGGGCAAAAAGGGGGAGGGAGAGAGGGAAAAGAGAGAAAAGGGAGAGATAATGAAGAGAGAGAAGAATAGAAAAAAAAAATCATTTTTAATTAATTATACAGTAAGAAATATTTCGTCATATTCCCAATGTATTTCTTACTGTAATAACATATTCGACCAGTAGATGGTGCCAACTACTAACAAATTGAGTTACAACTGTTAAGTTATTATTATTATCCTTTATTTTATATAGCGCCACATATTCCGCAGCGCTTTACAAGATCAGTGTACAAGGGGTTGATACATTGGAATAGTACACATGGATGATACGGCCTGATTCATGGGGTCCCTGTTACAATCTATGAGAAGTACAAGTATTTTGTGAGGTAGGCGCAACCATTTCGTTAGGTGTCTTGCCCAAGGACACTCGCTAGTGGCATCTTTTCAGTGGGATAATGATTGGGTCATCTTTCCATGATTGCAGATCAGCGACCTGGTGGTTAGGTTGCAGCTCATGTTCCCAGTACCGGCTGTTGAATGTCTGATGTCAGGACATTCTTCAGCCGATTTTACAGTTTTAGCTCTTTGAGCACCTTCTGCAGCCCAAAAGCAAACAAAATTAGTTTGCAGCAGACTAATTTAATTTGCTTTTGGGCTGTAGAGCTGCTGATCTCAATATCTCGATATCGGGGCACCAGATGGTACCTTTGAAGCCCGAGGTATCTCGGTATTGAAGGAGGTAAATATGGAGTGTAGTATGGGCACGGCTCAATATTCTCCAGCTCCCACTTGGAATAGCAGAGGAGCTCTAGCATTTACATGTGGACACGTAAGCGTTAACGGTTCATTCACAAATGCTAACAGCTCATTTCAGATAGAGACGTAGGTTTAGGCCCGCACCTTCAGTGGAGTAAAAAAGGTTCCAGGCCCTGCTTTTTGGTGACAGGTAGCAATTCCTGCTGCCTACATTGCTGGGCCTTTATCAAACTGAGACAGGCTTACATGGTTACATAGCCAAAACGTGGCTGCTGAACGCCAAATAAAAGCGGTCCTTCCACCATCTGGAGAGCTGGATCTCTTTGTTCTTCCAAACCATCAGTGCAAGACAGAATAAAGAGGTTTTAATGAGTGTAAATCCCTGTATAGTACAGATACAAGGTGTTACTGTAATTCCCATACACAGGCATTATGTCACATACAGATACAAGGTGTTACTGTAATTGCCATACACAGGCATTATGCAGCACATACAGATACAAGGTGTTACTGTAATTGCCATACACGGGCATTATGCAGCACATACAGATACAAGGTGTTACTGTAATTCCCATACACAGGCATTATGTCACATACAGATACAAGGTGTTACTGTAATTTCCATACACAGGCATTATGCAGCACATACAGATACAAGGTGTTACTGTCATTCCCATACACAGGCATTATGCAGCACATACAGATACAAGGTGTTACTGTCATTCCCATACACAGGCATTATGCAGCACATACAGATACAAGGTGTTACTGTAACCCCCATACACAGGCATTATGCAGCACATACAGATACAAGGTGTTACTGTAATTCCCATACACAGGCATTATGCAGCACATACAGATACAAGGTGTTACTGTAATTTCCATACACAGGCATTATGCATCACATTTTCAGGGTTATTCAAAGAGATCCGAATTGTGGCCGAAAGGTAACCGAACAGTGAAATTTAGCGTACAGTTACCTTTCCTGGCCATTTGGCTATTCTGAGAGCAAGCAGTTCGCCAAAAATCCTGGTGAATTGCCTGCACATACGGTGCCTGTTCAGTGCCTGTCCGAGGGCAGTGAAATCCCCATAGAGAAACAATGCTTCGTCTATTCAGAGAACACAAAACAGCAGGAAAAAGTTGCCGAAATGCCCTGCTGTTCGGTGGTTTCATTCGACAGGTTTATTCAGGTGAATCCCATAGGCTTCAACGTTAAAAATATTCCCGTTTTAATCCAATATCTATTATAGTTTATTATAATATTCTGCAGTAAAGAGTCTCTTTATTTATAGATTTTTTTAGGAGCTTTTAGGCTTTTTTTGGCAAACCTTTTTCTCTCTTTTTTTTAAAAAAAATTTCTGTAACAGCCCTTTTTATTATCATTCATTGGATCTTATATGAAATTTCAGACATTTTCGCTCAGTAGTTTTTTTGCAAACTGCGTTTCAATTGTCCAACTTTCAAGCGTACGTTTTTTTTACCTCCTTCGTCTGCGGTGTCGGGTTTTTCCGGCGGCTGCTCTGTGCTGTGATCGGCGGCTAGTCGGGTTTGTTCGGCGGGGTTAATCCAGATGTTTTTGCAGGTTTCGGTGAGCGTTCGCTGGGTTTTACGGTGAGTGTTCGGCAGGTTTGCGGCGACTTTTACCTGCGCTACAGGGGGCCCTGCTGAATACACAGCAGGGTCGCCGAAACAGGATCGCCAAATCGCACAGAATTGAAGAGAACGAAATGTCACCGAACGTGCGGTGACTTTTCGATGCTCTTTGAATAACCCTGACAGATATTGGTATTTTTTGGAAGCTGCATTGCTAATAATTTCAGTGTGATCACTACAAACCCCCATAAGCAGGAGATCTGAACATTTTATTATCTTTTTCACATTTACTGTATTTGACACAAAGACCATTTGTGACTGTATGTTAATAATGCAGACCCCGTGTGAAATTGCGCAAGATAAGGAATACCATCTACAGTTTAGAACCTTTCATCCCAGCAATAGTTTTGTAAAGGATAAATGAACGCATGTAAAATAAAGAAGGTGGAAATTTTAATTATTCAAAATCTTTTAACTATCGCGCAATAAAAAAATCTTTATGCAAAACTGACATTTTACAATAAATTAGGATAATTTTTTCAAATGTTTAAAGGGTTAAAGGGCTAGCTCCAGATTCTAAGAAATAAGGCTGGGGTCAGACCAGCGCATTTTTAACGCGCGTTCTGGCGCACTTAATCACGGCCGCACTAGCAGCAAATGACGGGCAATGACGGCCAATATACGAAGTACGGTCGCACGAAAGTCCGGCCGCGCAACGCAAGTGGAAAATGAACGCATTTTTTCGAGAACGCAGAACCTCTAGTACGGACGTACAGAGTGCGCTGCGCCCGCTAGCGGTGTGTGTGTGTGATTTGGAGACGTCAGACCCTGCTCATGTCCGGCCAACATAACGTCCAGACGCAAAAAGTTTCCTGGTTTGGATTCGTAAAACATCACGCACGAAAATGCGCATCGTATGACCGTTTTCGCATATTCCGTGAAAAAATACATCAATCCGTTCGGACGCACTTTTTAACGTTCGCGTGTAAAAATGCTTTCGTTTGACCCTAGCCTTAAACCTAAGAAGATATTACACCCTATTCTGAAAGAGCTGCCTGTAATTTGTGAAGCATTAGACATTACTGTAATTCCATCATTTTCAATGGCCGTAGGTTGCCACGGAGCACCATCTAGAGGTCACTATGGATCCTGCAGGCCTCCTATTAAAAGCACATGCCAAGGGGGAATTGATACGTTCTTATTTAATCTATTAAGTCATTTAATAGTCAAATTTTTTTCTGTAAATGTATAATCTTTGTTTTCTAGGTCATCAAAACTTTATACATTGCTTCGTCTTTTGATTCAGATAGCAGGGGCTGCTCTTGACCCATTTGAGCCATCTCCCATCCTCAAAAACATGTGCCTGCTGTCATGAAGCTAAAAGATGCATTTTTATATTGAAATCAGAAGATAATGAAACGCTTGAAACTGGTGCCAGAAGGGCCTTTTAACGAGCGGAAGGAACATCCGTGACGCCCGTCTGGCCACCTCGCTGAGCTCAGTTAGTGCACTCAGCGAATCAAGGCTCGATGCTCCTATGGAGGATCACGCTTTGCAGCCCCGTCAAATGCTAATTGTAGCACTTCGACGGGAAGGCTTTCTGAACAAACGCAGGACGCCTGCTGTAGCGCACACAATTCGTGCGCGTTACAGCCTGTGGCCGGTCCCGTCGCACCGTCACAACGCTACGACAGATGCCGGGAGTCACGTCAGTACGGGTGCATATTGTGCGCTCGTCTGACACCAGCCTGAAAGGCAAAGCTTACTTTACATTCTGTGCTGTACCCTTGGTTCTGTACCTTTCTTCAACGGCAGCCTTATAAGAATTGTCAATGTGCCCCCCTCCTTTTTGAAGAGGCACTCCATACCTGACCAAAATCATGGTTTGGGAAGGTCCTTAGAATGAACAACAGCACCAGTGGCCTGCCCTACGATAGGTCACCACTTACGTCTCCCAAGATTTTTGCTAAATATGGATATTACAGAAATGGCCATATGCAAATCAGAAAGGGCAGCCATTACTGAAATGCCAAGGACGTCCTCTCTGCATGGGAGGTGCAGCAAAAGATTATTTTTGGCCACGTTGAGTTGACCTGACACCCCTCTAGGCACCTCGAGCAAGGGCTCCACGTCTGGATTACCCTGTATACTGAAAGTGAGCAAAAACAAGGTTTGTGAGGGACCTGAGAACAGTCAACAGCACTAGTGAGCTGCCCTATGGTCGGTTCCCGCTCAGGTCTCGCAAGGTTTTAGCTCGATGGTGCCATTACAGAAAAGACATTACCATATGCTAATCAGTCTGTTATAACCCAGAAAGGGCGACCAGAACTGAAATGTCAAGGAAATCCTTTCTGCACGAGAGGTGCAGCAACCCCGATGATCGTTTTGTTAGGCATCATCAGAAGGGTAACCGTAACGATTGTCGGGGTTGCGATTCCTCTCGTGCAGAGGAGACTGCCTTGGCATTTTAGTTCTTGCCACCCTTTTTGGGTGATATCAGACTCATTCGAATATGTAGTACAGGAGAGGTGGGGTCGCACCTATTCCCCGATAGGGCGCCTGCAACCACCAGATGTATCCAGCCCAGCAACATGTATAAAACATAAGAAAAAATATGTCATCTGCGCTTATTTCCATTATACCGTGTGAAACAAAACACAATTAGAGGCTTTGGTTTCTATTAATGGCCATTAAGAGTGTAAACTCACCCGCCAACGTCAAGGCACCTCTAGTGAGGGTGAGTCCTATCCAAAAATGAAGCCAAAGGCTTCTGTGTAGCGAACCATCACTACTCACACTGCTTTTCAGTCATGAGATAAACTGGTGGGCTCCTATTTATGCCCCCCAGTAACAAATCCGCCTTGGAATCACAAAACAAAGACACGGAGCGGAACATGCTGCAATGATGACCTGGCTGGAGGTACAATAAAACATACATAGTACAGGAGGGACGGGGTCGCGCCTATTCCCCGATAGGGCGGCTGAAACCACCAGATGTATCCAGCCCAGCAACATGTATAAAACATAAGAAAAAAATATGTCAACTGCGCTTATTCCCATTACACCGTGTGAAACAAAACACAATATGGTCTAGTCTCCTCTGTAATGGCACCATCGAGCTAAAACCTTTCAACACCTGAGCGGGGACCCACCTTAGGGCACACCACTAGTGCCTGTTCCTAGGCCCTCACATACTGTACTTTGAGCACTCCTTACCTGTCCCAATGTAAAGTGAATGGGTGACATTGCAAATCCCTTCTAGTATCAGACGGAGCCGTTTTCATAAAGGTCCCAGGCATGATCTTGACATGCTGATTTGCTCAAAGTCGGCCATTATAGCATATCCAGAGTAATAATTGTTAAAGAAACAGCTTGGGTCTCTCTTTAGCCCCATAATCCATAAAACTTTATACAATGTCAAAAGCATCTGATATTTTATACCTAAACTTAAAAACCTGTGCATCCCTGTCCGTTCTTAAGACGGAGCCTGAAAATCCCATCCAACCACTCCACAATTATGTGATGGTATGTTTCAAAAACTTCCAGTAGACAATGTATTCCAAAACACTGTCCCTTGGCCAATTCAATGCAGATCACGTTACCTGCATCAGAATCCATATGTCCGTTGATTACAGCCAAATTGTTTGAAGTTTAGCTCCTCGAGGCTGCCATCAATTATTACAAGCATTGCATCTGCTTCATCTCATTTATTTTCAAGTAAAAAGTTTCAGCCTGACATATAAATGCACAGTCCATCCATCTCACGAAAGTACCCTTAGTTTGCAGAAATATCAGTAATCGGCATGCTTGGCGTAGTCCTGCCCGGAACATCACCCCAGCCAAGATGGTAATAAATTGACTGAAAAGAGGTCATTACATAATATCTGAATATAGACAGGTCAAAGGAGTATTGTCGCAAGCCTGGTGCTTTGAAGTCAGGAAACAATGTGTGGATGGGCACACAGGGATGTCATCTGGTGAAGCTGTTTGGTCAAACTCATCCCAAGTGAAGATTTCCACAGCTATCCAGATTGGATGCCAACAGGGTCTATCGTTTAACAGTTAATTTATAAAAGTATTAAATATTCTGGGGGGTCTAAATTGTACCGGCTGGATGAAGTAGAGGTAACATCACTGCTCGGTAGCTGTGGAGACCCAAGTTCGAATCCCGGCCAGAGCACCTCTCCAGTAAGTGTCCTTGGGCGAGACACCTAACGGTACATACTTGCCTACCACACAATATCGGCTGTGGAGTCCGTGGAGCAGCAGGTCAAATCCCGTTCAGCGCATCCCTCCAATACAACTGTGGAGAAGCAAGTCTCGACTTCACGAGAAGCGGGTTCAACCTAACCACCAGGTCGCTGAGCTACAATCATGGAAAGTCGACTCGATCCCACTCAGAAGACGCCACCAGCGAGTGTCCTTGGGCAAGACACGTAACGATATGGATGCGCCTACCTCAAAAAATACTTGTACATCTCATAGATTGTAAGTTCCTTTGGGAACAGGGTCCCCCCCGAATCAGGTCATATCATCCAGGTTTGGTATTCCACTGTTATCAACTCCTTGTACACTGATCTTGTAAAGCGCTGCAGAATATGTGGTGCTATATAAATAAAGGATAATAATGTGATTTGTGGGTTCCGGTCTGATTTAGCGGGGCGACCTAAACCCTCGTTTGTTATTTTTAATTAGCTTAGTGGTTGCAGCTTAAAAGATCATTATAAATATTGTGGGTGGAATTAAAAGATGGTCATTATTTTTGGGTCTACTGCAGGTGAGACCCATCTGGGCTGCAGGTCCACACTGCAGCAAGGAGGTACCAGCATTCCTCGAGATGTTGCACCTGCCATCTGACACGATATCCATCTGGCTAGACCTGCTCCAAATATATTTTATGAAGCCACAACTGTCCCAGCCCCAGGAGCAATGCTCTTGTGTTCAAGTCGACGGACCCTTAGTATATTGGGTTTACATAGTACCGGAAAGCTCAGTGGAGGAAGAGACAGGGTGCCCTACTGGACACAGCTACAACCCTACTGAAAAAGACCAAATACCTGCTAAAGCCTGACTCAAGCAACAGATGCAGTCCTTACAATGATGGCACTTCCACACAAGCAATCGCCCTGACCCTCCTTACTTGACTGCGCCTTCTCCTTCACTGGGCTCACATGAGGGATCGCTCAGTTGCGTAAAGCGCCAGCACAAGGCAGTGTGGCAAACTTCAAACGGATACCAGATCTATAGAGCGGGGGACAGCACGATCCCACTAGGTGGGTACTGAGGCAGGGGTCACTTACGTCACACCAACCTAACTACAGCACACTTCTGCTTTGACCCCAACTTACATGTGGAGTCTACAGACTGGATGGAAGCCGACACTCAATGGTGGTAATATAAGCTTATTGGAGTCCATCCCGGTACCAGAGTCGAAGCGAACATACAACCCCTTTACGTGTCACCCAAGCCCACGCTGTGAGAAACAAACCCGGTGCAACCTGGTTGCCCCGATTCCTTAATCATAAAGGTCAATCCGTACCTGACGGACCATACGCTGCTTGACTAGGGCACATCATAATCCCCCACAAAGGTCTGGTAGGCGAAGCGGTCTGTGGAAATTTCCCAACGCCCCTAGGTTTATGGAAACTTGCGATTTATTGGATTGAAAAATGTTCAGTTTTGTATATGTATCTCATCATCATTTATTACAGTACATAATCACCATGTGCTGCGGATGTATTGATATGCTGACATTCTATATGTACGTCTTCCGATTCTCTACTTTGCCTCCCTAACCTTTTTCTATAACACCTACCCAATTTTTCCACCAATGCTATTGTACGTCTACATACATGCCTTTCAATAAACATGGATGCGTAAAGAAACACGACTTCGACTTGGGTTAAATCCATCAGGGATCTCAAACTATGGCCCCCATAGATGTTCACGGCCTACAATTCCCAGAATTCTTTGAATGCTATAGATCAGGGCAGTCAAACTCCACCCCCCCCCCAAATGTTTCTAAACTACAACTCCCATGATTCCCTGGCCATCGATTGCATTGAAAGAATTCCGAGAATTGTAGGCTTCAATCTCAGGAGGGGGGGGGGACATACACAAGTTTGACAGCCTGGCTGGAGAATCACGAGCACTGTGGTTCGGGAACATCCAGAACTTGAGATCCCTGGTTTAAATGATTGACCCGAGCGCAAATTCTTGATTAAAACTTTTATTTTTGCAGATTCAGGTAACATAACAGAGTGTATCATGGGAAAAGCAAAATGACAGTAAGGAATTGCACGGCCAATAACAGTTACCAAAAACACACTGCAAGTTAGCATGGGTAGTGGGGGGGGGTATATTTTTGTTTTCTCACTGTAGCAAAAATAATGTAACAAAAAAATATATATTGTTTGAACACACACACACGAGGCGTCTGTTCCTCCACAACTACGTTCACTTATAGTGGATACGGCAGGTTAGATCATGCTGTAATTTCGTGAAATAAGGAACATAAGAAAAGCAACAATTATATAGATATTTGTGTTTGTTGTTTTCAGGGGACCCCCCCCCCCCAAAGAAATTACAAAACAAATTGAGACAGAACAAAAAAAATGTCCACGCCTGATTTATTATTTATTAATTTATTAATACCAGCATATAAACGTCATCAGGCAAATAAAAACATTAGAGATCGATGGAAAATTCACCCTTATTTTCTTTATTTTAAACGGACGCTAAAGAATATTAAGTGTGCTCGTTATTAACACAACGAATGTCCCTTTAGCGATACAAAAAAAACACAGCATGGCTGCCGCAGAGCTGATCAAAAGCAAGGATACGCTGAAAGGGTTAAACTGCCATCTCAGTGACCCGTATTCATCATCTATACTTTGGGGTTTTCTGCACTAATCCTCGAAATAACCATAGTTATAAAAAAGGGACAACCTGGGTTGCCCAGGACAATGCCCCTCATTCACGGATCAGCGACCTTGGCTCTCCAGATGTTTTGGAACTACATCTCCCATGATGCTCAGCTACTTACTAGGTTGGTTGAGCATCAAGGGAAATGTAGTTCAGAAGCATCCGGGAGGTCCAAGGCTGCTGAACCTTGGCCTGACATCTTGTCCCAACCATACAGACACCTAGTTGTCGCGTCCATTTCCAGTCAGGATCTTAATTTAATTCCTATGGAATTTTTAATAAAAAAACTCCTATAGGAAAGGGGGGGGGGGTGTAAAACAGATACAGGCAAAATTATTGGACTTTGTGGCCCCACAAAGCCCTGGTGCTGCTTCCTTATTTTGAATATAAGAACAGGGCGATCATACGAGACCCAAAGGAAAAAAAAAAATCATTAAACACTCAGGAATAAGTTTTTGGTTTTTTTTTGCACACCATTATATATTTATATTTTCTACGGTCACTTCTTCAAACCCCTTTGTGTTTTCGCAGAGTGTTTAACTTGATCCAACTGTTGCTGGATTTACTATACAAGTTTTTAGGCCTCAGGTCCACTTAACAATCCTAGTGCATATGTATGTATATATATATATATATAATTTAAATAACACCAATTGCATCTGTATCAACATACACAAAACACACTATAGCACAAACGACCCTGAAAGATGAGGTTTTAGCTTGAGCAGTTGTGCGGGGTCCCGCTCTTACTTCCATAGTGGCCATTGTTTATAATTTCCCATCAAAACGCCAAGATAAAAAAAACTAATAAAGTATAATTAACATTAAAATTACACTTTATTTTGAAAGAAAATCTTACGGTTTAATTTTTAAGGGATTTACCCAAATTTTCCAAGTTTCCTTGACCCCCCTGTGAGTGACGCAGAGGCACACAGTGCAATATAATGGGATGTACAGCCGCTGGTCCTCGGAGTAAATAAAAATAGGGGGGGGGGGAATAAGCACTAACACATTTTTTCATGAGATTATGTTGTTGGCAGCTGCCGGGACGTTCGCCGAGGGCCTTACTGGCAGCTGCTCGCACGCAAACAGCTTGTGAATGCAGTGGAGGGCATGGGAGCAGCGTGATCTTGTCAATGCCATACAGAGTCCCCTCCCCACCCCTACATGGAGATCAATAGTGCCAAAATATGTTTAATATCTATTTAACATGCAGTGTGGGTATTTAACGGTACAGAACGCTACCATTCCTTTACAACACTGTCCCAGTGTCTGGTTTACAGACCGGAAACAAGCAGTAAAGGGGGGGGGGGGGGATAAAATAAAATGAAAAAAAATATCCCTAGAAAACTGCAAATTTATTAAATTTTAAGCCAGGTTTTTAAAAACCCAGCGGCTGGTAATTACGAAACTATCCCACGTCACAAATGACTTTTGGCAGGGTCTCCGTTTTCACGCAGTCCTGTAAAAACTGCATTTTCAACAATTTAAAACAAAAAGGAAATAAAAAAAATTAAAAATCTGTTATTTCTGGATCGTTACGTTGAGGCTTTTATGCAAATTAGGATCCGAGCCAAGGGAAAAATGAAAGGCGGGAGGTTAATTTGCATAAATGAGCTTTGTGATTAAATATCTTCGATGCGGTTAATTTATATTAAATTACGGTTATTGGCCAAGGCTTTAAAAAAAAAAAAAAAGGACTTGTGACAGGTCAGCGTCAAGGGTAAATGCGAAGATATGGAAGGATCACTACGACGTTATTTACATATATTTTATTGTGATATACAGTGAACTATTGGATAAGTGATTAATGAAGCAAATAGATGGTTTATGGATGCTTTATACTGCTTAAAAAGTGATGGTACATTCCTTGTCTGACCCCATACAGCACCTGTTTGATCAATGTTTAAATACACGTCACCCCTGCACGCATGTATAAAGGCAATAAAACAAAAAAAAAAACATAATTATTACATTCTCTGCCAATGAGGCAACAGCAAAACATTTCAATTAAAGTTCAAGTAAAAAAAAAAGTAAATTCTCAGTATAACAGAATAAAATCAGAAATTCATGTAACAATCAATCATCGGCATCGCGGTTATTACCTTCCTACATGATCCGAGAAAGAAAAGGCTTTAAATACAGCAAAACGGTGCTTTTTTTTTTTATACATTTGCAAAAAAAAAATCATTCAGTGACTGAAAAGGTATAAAACCTAAATTAAAAAACAGGGGGGGTAATTTCAATATCGCTAGAAAAATAAAATCCAAACATAACAAAAAAAACACCAAGGCATTTAAATATGAATTTACAATCAGAAGCAAGTCAAACATTCATTGTTTTTTCTTTGCGTTTCAACTTAATTTAGGACTGCACAGATAAAGCCCTCGACATGGCCACGGAGAGAGAAAAAAAAAAAAAATCCTGTATCACCCTATATACTCTCAAAGAGTGTATATGTATATATAATATTAATGATATATATGCTGTGTATTAATTATATATACACACACTGTATAATATATACTAGATATATATTTAATACACAGTATATATCTAATATACAGTATAAATATATATATAGTAATACAGGATATAAATATTTTTTCTTTTATATAGGCTTTACAAATATATATACACACACACACACATTTGTGAAGCACAATATAGAATATGTTGTACATACTATGTAATAGCAAAGCTTTGTGAGTACTGTATCAGTTCTGTCAGCTATATCCCCTACTTGCAGACTGCCCCTGATGAAGCTTTTACTCCTAGATGAAGGAACAATTGCACTTGACCAGGTAAAGTCTACCCGTCCTGAAAGGCAGGCATTGATGGAATGACCGTAAATAACTTATGAGATAATGGAAGTTTTTATTTCACGTGATAACAAAGTGTACATTGATTTAGCTCGGCCATGAAGTCACTGAGAAGCATTATGCACTCGGCACACGACAGCAGCTCTATGAAGAATGTACAGGGTTTGGATGATGGTGTAAAGCGCCACATCAATTCTGAGCTTCGGCCGCTTGGTCCTTCTCTGCCTTCTCCTTTGCCTTCTCCTTCTCCACCAGCTTTTCCTCTTTCTGCAGGAGTTCCATGATCTCCGCCACCTGGCTGGTGGAGATGTCGATGTCTTCCTTGTCGATCAGTTCCACGAGCTGGGCGGGAATAGGGAGAAACGTGTTAAAATGATCATAACAAGGAAATATTACCTGATAAAAAGGGAATTTAACAGTGACTAGAGACACCCAGTACAGCAGGGGTCATCAACCAGTGCCCTCCAGATATTTTAAAACCTCATGACACTCAGGTACTCATTAGACTGGCTGAACCTAATGGGAAACGTAGTCTCAAGACATCTGGAGGGCCACAGCAGTTGAGCCCTGCTATACAGGAATGAAGGACACCACTCAAAGGTCCACTACCACCAAAAAAATGAAATGTCTTTATAGTGTATATTCTATGTTGCTGATATCTTACATGTGCTTTATTTTTCTGTTGTATGTTTAGTTAAGAAAATATTTTCCTCTATATGTGTCACTGGGTGCATCCATTAGATGATATTTTATGCTGTAAACTCCCCCCCCCCCCCCATCTTTCCATCACCTGCTCCTCACTGTGTGGCTTTGGCCATAGAATGTCGATCACCGTCTCAAATCATTGTATTGTGTGGGATGTATTCAAAGGATATCACCAGGGGGACGATTAGATGTCTTTTGAGCTTATCTCACCATCTCATTCAGCTGCCATCTTTTATCTCGGGTAGCCTGGAGAACGCAATATACCCACGTTGCCTTATCTAAACATTGCCTCTTCCACCTCATTAACTGTGGCTTTTTTAAATAATGTATGGGATAAAGCAAATTAAAACTTTAGCACAGATTTTGATAAACGTTGCATCATGGGGAAACCCTCAAAATGGAAACGGGAAATAAAAACTAACTTTATCTTTCCATTTTACATGCGATTAAATCAAAAGGAAAAAACAAAAAACAAACCGCAGCGTGTGTTTTATAAGGTGCTTTTGTTTGTAATGCACAAGTAATCTAGTTACAGCTTATGTAAGTGGTGGTGTCCCTTTAACCCTTCATTACCGATAGAGATATCTAGGGCTTCAAAAAGGTACCATCCGGTGCCTCGATAGCGAGATCTTGATCTGCAGCCCAAAACCAAATGAGATTTGTTTGCTGCAGAAAGTGTCCCCAAAGTTTTAGCCCTGTGGGCATAATGTCCAAAGAGCTAAAACTGCAAAATCAGCCGCTGAAAGCTCTGAAATATCGGGCTTTCAGCAGCCGATGCAGGGAGAAACAAAAAACATAAACCTGCTGCTCAAACCTCTGTAACTCAATTTGGCAGTAGATCGCGCCATCTAGTGGTCAAAACTAGGATATTTACAGTAATAACTTTTAATGTATAACGTAAAATGATTTTACAAAGAAAAAAAAAAAACACTGGTTTCTGACAATTTTTTGGGGGGAAAAAAATCACTTTGTAGTGAAAGGGTTAAATGAAGTGCAAAACTATGCAGTCTGTTGCTGCCATTTGAGAGATTATCCTCGGATTCGAACTCCAGATATAAACCGATATTGTTTTACAAAGTTTGCGGCACCTGCTATGTCCCCTTTTCGCCAACCTCTTCCACGTACCTTGGCTACGTCGTCAATGTCGATCTTTCCATCCTTGTTTTCATCGAGGGCGGCTGCGATTTTCAGCAACTTCTGCTCTGGGATCTGCTGGATTTGCCTCATGAGGTTTATGAGTTCGTGGATGCTGACGAGGTTTTCCCTAAAGGCGAAATACAATCTGTGTACAGCAAACAGTTACAGGAATTAAAATGAGGAGAAAGAGCAAGCGGAAGAGAAGAGGCGGCGGTGGGGAGTTGCAATTAAGCCGGGGGAACTTCTGACGGTCGCTGTTCACGTTGAAACAGACCTGAAATTGATTGCGTTAAAGACACACGAGGTGGGGCGAAACGCACATTTGTGAGACAGGTAGACATATGACTGCATATAGAACACTTATATATCCTATAGAAAAAGAAAACTAACAGTTAAACCCCTCAGCCGAAGTCATTAAAATCCAAGCGCGTGCCTGTCGTGAGATGGAAAAGGCAGTGGTGGTATCTTTAAAACAGGGATCTTAAACTATGGGCCGCCAGAAATTTCTGTACTACATCTCCCATAATGCTCTGGCCATCTATTGCTTGCAAAGATTCCTGTGAAATGTAGGCCATCAACATCCTGGCAGCCGGAGTTTGACAGTTGTTTAAAAGGGACATTTCTAGAAAATGTATACCTCCTGTGTTAAAGGGAAAATCCCGGCTGGCCCTGGCTACTACTCACTTTACATCACAGCGGCCAAACAAAAACAACTATATAAGTTTACTTGCTACGTTTCCCTTGTGTTCTTCAACCTGCAGTTTCATCGTGAAACAAAGTGGCTGAGATCCGGTGTTCTGTCGAATAATACCTCCCGTCACTTAATGCCGCTGAGGGTCTGCACATGCAGGAATGACGCAACGCCAGCTAATCTGGTGACCAGCTGGTCGTCACATCACACCTGCGCATGTACAGATCCTCTGAATAGGCAGCTCCGATGCAGCAAGAGTAGAGGCAATATTTGATCAAATAATGCCTCTCGAGACGGGGGGGGGTCTAAACATGGATATATACAGAGCAGTGCGGAGTATACTGCTCGCTGACAGGAGGGGTAATATTTGCTTAGATACAAAGAGCAGCATGTGTGTGTGTGTTTGCTCTCCACTGCTCTATGTAGATGTCAAAAAGTCAATACCCCCCCCCCTCCTCCTCCTCCTCCTCCTCTCTATGTGTGGCGTGTCTCACGCATGCACACTGAGCGGAAGGCATTGTCTGACGATAAGATATTGCCTCTGCGCTTGCTGTATCCAAGCTGGTTATTCCGAGAATCCGCGCGTGCACAAGTCTGACATTGCAGCCCCGAACGTGCGTCGTAGCACTTCAACGGGCAGGCCTTCAGAACGTCCGCAGCACACGCAATTCATGCGGGTGCTACAGCATGTGGCCGGCCCCGTCAAAGCGTCACAACGCTGCGACGGACGAAGGAAGGCACGTCAGTACGGGCGCACATACTGCTCTCGTCTGACCCCGGCCTACGTTGTTTAATTCGAATAAAAGACATTTAGGAATCAGGAGAATTCTATGAGCTTCATTTTAAGAGGGACGTTTGGAAATGTAACTTAAATGAATGGCCTTATAAAAAAAAATCTTAATTACTGGAGTAACCCGTACTATAAGCTCCCAGCTAGCAGCAGGGAAGTGAAGCTACGGAGCCGTTGGTTGACGCACAATGCATTGGTGGGGAAGGATATCGCCAACTTAAAAGGAGTATAACCATTAGTTAAAATCCCTCAGGAGAGTGGAGGTTTTAAATATCCAGCCGCTGTACAATCTACGGTCTACTTTTGCGTCCAGCTACGCATCCACACATTATTTAAACCAGGGGTGCTGAACCTGGGCCCGCCAGCTGTTTCACAACTACATCTCCTATGATGCTCAGCCACTAATTAGGTGGAGAGAGCATTGAAGTTCCAAAACATATGGAGGGCCAAGGCTGAGCACCCCTGGTTTAAACGGAGGGGAAAGTTCTAGTTTACATTTTTCCCTTCATGTCCTGATTGAAATAAGTCAGATGTAGCCTTTGCAATTCCTGAGCATTTTACGACCTATACACAGCATGTGTTTCAGTGGGAGCGCCTGCACGGCGTCAGACGCGCACACTTTGCGAATGGCTGAAATATTGGGATGGAAATACTTAAAATGCCAGTATTTTCTGCTTTACCAACTAATGGAATTCTTCGCGACTGATCCTGGGACAACATGCGTCCGTATACAGAGTTAAAGCTTGCTAGAAATGCACAGGCTCAACCCCTGCAACGAGCAGCTCAACAAAAAGCACATTGCAGGCTTAACGAGAACATTACAACGGACAGGCAGTGTTTGAGAAGCAGCACAAGCCATGCCGAAACACCTAGTCGAGCTTTGCCCCGTTCGTAACACGTCTGTGCACGTAACACTTGCTTCTGATCGGAGTTTTCTGGTATTTACAAACACTGTACACTTACCCAACGGGGGGAACGGACTCTCCCTCTACGTGCCCATCAAAAACTTTCTCCTCGTTCTCCAACTCCGTAATTATTTTGCCGATCTGCCCAATCATGCGGTTTACCCTCTTTGTCAATCGCTTGCTCGCCTTGGACTCTTCCAACTCCGTCTCTTGGCCAGTCTTTGACAGCTCTTTCTTCATCTCTTGCAGGTCCTACAGAAAGGTAAAAAGTCAGTAAAATAAATAAATCGCATGCAACGTACGGGAGGACAACCTGAAAATGAGGAGTAACTTTATTACGTATACTTAGATAAAACAGGACTTTGTGATGAGGCAGAGGATTACTGAAAGCAGAAAAAAAGCCAACAGAAGGATAGATGGCAAGTTTCTGAAAAAAGGGTGGATCTACAGCTATATTTCTGGTCGTCATAAAACAAATACTTTTACATTTCCCCTTTTGTAGTGCAAATATATGCAGACAGTGCTGGCATGCCACAACGCACCGATTACTGAGGGTCTAAGAACAGCTTTTGACCAGGTCTGAAAATAACGCACCCCATGTCTAAATACACAATTTACAGGGAAATTACACACTCCGGCCACTTTAGCTTATTAAAGGTAGTGCATGGAGTGTCTCCCTTCCCCCATCACACTGACCACAGTCTGTTCTCTCAAATATCTAGGTATGTGGTTAGATCCAAATATTTTGGCCCCACATCGAAAAACTCATCTAAAACTTTACCCTAAACTAGGTGCCCTGTACAGAAACAAATCCAACCCGAGCCCCGCAGTAAGAAAGTAAATTGTACAACAAATGCTTATGCCGGTCATTGAATACGGAGATGTAGTTGCAGCCGCCCCGCAAACACACCTTCAGAAACTTACTACATTGTATAACTCATTCTGTCGCTTTGTGCTACAATGTAACTACATGACCCACCATTGTGACATGTTAAAAGAACTAAACTGGCCATCGCTGGAATCCAGACGCACCCTTCACCTTTCCAACCTGGTGTTTCAGAGCTTTTATGGGAAGCTGCCACCCTACCTGAATAAGCTGCTTACCCCAGCAGCTCCCTCATCCTATAACCTCCGATCCAGGACCAGCACCTTACTTGCAATACCACAATACAAAGAGACAGTGGCTCGGTCCTCATTTTCCTACAGAGCACCACAGTTGTGGAATAACCTCCCAGACGCCATCAAATCTTCCCCCAGTCTAAACGTCACTCAAGAGATCTCTTAACATACCTCAATACAGAATGCACCTGTAAACATGTAACATAATGACTATATTTCCTACATATTTATTTTCTGTTAATCTGTATATTTGTGTTGTTTTTAATATCTTGCATTTATTACTATGTATTTCTGTAAAAATACTATGTTCTTGAACCCAGGACATACTTGGAAACAAGAGAAATCTCAATGTATCCTTCCTGGTAAAATACTTTATGAATAAATTTGGCCTATAATCGCTGTGTGAAGTGGAGGGGTTTCCTCCACCTACAGAGCTGTCCCTCGACATATGAGATTTCGGGGATCCCGCCTGCCGGGACCAACTAAGGGGCCGATGAGGTCAACCTGCATTGCATGCCAACATCATCCTCTCTATGAAGTCTTGCAGCAGCGAGCGTTCTGGAAGAAGGAGCTGAAGACTGATGAAGCTTGCAGAGGAGCAAGCGAAACACGTTTCGGTTTAGCCCATTTATTATTTAAATAATGTTTAACTTCATTTATTAAAGTTTCTTATTATATCCTATTGGCCATTTTTATTTCTTTTCACCTGCATTCCAAAGTGGAACACCAGATACCGGTAGGACCCCCCCCCCCCCTTGGATAAAAAGTGGTCCAAAGTCCCGTTACCGTGCCACTCGATTGGTTTACTCACATACTACTGAGCCTCCCAATCTATGACGATTTACTACCATTCATGTTTATCGGTTATTGTGCCATATATACTTTATTATTTTGAGGTAATCAAATCCCGGAATCAAGAGGCCGTATTGCATCTACTGGCTATTCGATTGAAGGGAGGAGCCCCACACACCCCCCCCCCCCATAGAGGTTCAACAGCAAATATTATGAGCCTGCAGGCTCTATGTTTGCGAGTGGCCCGTTATACCTTAATACAACATTGGACGTTTATAATTTATAGGTAACAATATTGCGCGATTAGTTGGATATTTTCTATATTTTAGTGCTTGGTATACCCAATTTATTGGATACATCTACTGATCGAATAAGAAGTTTCCAGTGTCATAGAGGAACATTCAACAACTGCCTACATCTATGCGCTCCCAACAAACTAGTTTGTATTTTCCATGTTGAATGTGGGTGAGGGACACAACTTGTGGTGAGCTGCATGCTTTTTAAAAAAAACTCACAATTGGATTCTTCGTAAGTGTTATTAATAGTTTTAGCACCAAGCACATTTACACTGTTAGGTGCTATTGCAATATACATTAAACTGTCCGTGGGAATACCTCGCTATATTCCTGAACATCATCCTTCAACTCGGACAGCTCTTCTTTTTCCTTGGTCAGCAGCTTCTTCTGCTCTTTGAGCTTACTGCATGCGTCACTTAGTATGTCAATTTCTTCCTTAGTAATTTCTTCAACCTGTAAATCAAGCAGGGTAAAGAGACCCAGTTAAACCCCGCTGTGTGACCATAATGCATGTCACTCACTCTGACCCTGGAATAAATGACATTTGCAGAAACCCCTGTTATAAGTTACAGGAGAAAAAAATAAAATAAACCTTTTTAGATACAGATACATCTTAATTTAAATCTTAGGAACATAAATGTGCACAAATTATACGTATACAAAAACAATGACAATGTCTAAATCGACTGAGGAGGGCAGACTTGACAAAATGCGTCTCAATTAAGAGACCTGGGACTCGAATTGTTTTTAATTTATTTCATTGATCTAGCAGCCAAATTTTATTAGGTTTTTAGGTTTTAAATAAATGTATGCTTTTTTTGCACATTTGGAGTCTGGGTAATGCTGTATTGTGAACGTTTAACAACTTAAACGCTTGGGGGATGCTCCACAGCAGGCTGGACACTGGCCAGTGAAAATAAATAATTATCTTTTAATTTCCTGTATGAGTATATAAATATTGTGATTCAAATGCATACCATAGTTAATATGCCCCATTTAGTTTGAAAAGCGTGTTCTAATATGATTCTCCCTATGGTTCTCACTTCCCCCTTTTTGTATGTTACTCCAAAAGTTAAAATGTAAACCAGATGTGTTTAAGTTTACCCATTTCAGACGTGGCAAAATGTATACACGCCATTTTAATCCTGAGGTGATCTGTTTCATGATTGGCTGTTACAACACATTCTTGTTGCGGGGCAGAGATGAACTGTCTGTGTTGGAACACTCTCATTGGTTATAAATTTGTCTGAGTTTTAATAAAAGACCTGGCTGAACAAAGACAAGCCAGACATACTTGAAGCATCAAATCCTTCTGATTGTTTTCTTCAGTTATCTCCGCTATAGCGTATCGCTGCTGCTTGCGTCTTTCTTGGTTATATGAGAGAAATAATAGATGTTTTCTTGGATATATGCTTTGGTAACTATGAATAGGAATACCGATTTGTTTGTCACCTGCACATACACTAAGCCGTTTGAAGTGAGGCTCCAACATCGGTGAGTGTATTCCCCTTCCTTTGATTGACAGAATATATGTTCATACAGATATTCTGCACCATGGAAGTTCTCTGTTTTTGAGGACTCCGATTCCATGAAAAGAAGGGCAGTGTCAACCTTGACTTGACCATAGGCCTTCAACACCAGAGCCAGGTAAGGTTGCGGCTCTGGAAAACGTGAGTTCCCTGCAATCCATACTGGCTGGGTGGAGTAGAGGTAACATCACTGCTCTATGATTGTGGAGACACCGGTTCAAATACAGGCAAGAGCACCTCTCCAGAAAGTGTCCTTGGGCAAGACACCTAACGGTACATACTCACCACCCAGGACATACTTGAAAATGAGAGAAATCTCAATGTATCCTTCCTGGTAAAATACTAAGAACTTTAATATTTATTTTAAACAGGATTGCGTTTTTATGGTTTCTGTTTTTATCTTTGAGGAATTGGTTTCCACGTGTGCCGCTATCTGGACACCAATAATAGAAGTTCCATATTTTATTCCTGCATGGGTTATTGCACAAGAGCATGTAAACTTTATATGTGTTATCTGACACTTTATTTTATGACATCCGACACTTTGTGATATCTGACACATTTTTTCAAACAGCGCCGTAGAGTATGTTCTTAAACAATGTGTATACACACACACGTCTGTTGGCTCGGATGCGAATATTTGCTTCAACTTTATTTTTGCCTCACAGCAACTTTACAACAGTAAGAAATGTGCGTTGGGACAGAAAAAAAAATGTATGGTGTAAAGCCCCTCTCATTATTCAATCGGGTCTCGATGATGCAACACAGGAGGGTTGCTTTGGTTTAACATCATATGTATTTTCATCCCCTAATAGTTTATAACAGCGTTTATTAAACGTGTATTTTTTTTTCTTTTCGATCGTGGTGCTGCGGGTCCCCCTGCGTCTCTGTCAGACGGGCTTCAATATGACTGCCAACATGTCCTTGAAAATCGCTGAAAAAAAATCAGTCCTACCCAGGATTCTGATGTCTGCGCGCTCCCTCATACCTCTCCATTGGTATACTCAGGTGGTTCCCTCCCAAGGGATCTGGTCGCCAAGGTTGAATCTATTCGATCCATTGAGGAGACCTCGTTGCCACCCGAGCAATGGGCGGAGGTTCACACTGCAACGTGGTTTCACTGGACTACCTTTATCGCCTCTTCAACCTTTAAAGGTTGGCTTGACGCCCCGCGCCCACCCTGAGAGTGAATGACTGATCTGCGCACCCCCCCCCCCTGCGCCGGAGCTCACCATACCTATCTGCGTACATCACTAAACACGTAACACAGACAAACTATCCCACAGTAGCCGTGAGGCTCTCTCTGGTCACACCTCATTACTGTTCTCTGTATTTTTCTCTATACCACCTATCAATTCCACCCCATTTCCCCCCCCCTTTTTTTTTTTCTTTCTTTTTGATTTTTGTTTTCTACACAACAACGAAGATGATCCCTGCCCCTCCTTACCTAAGTTTAACACGTGCAAACCTCACAGGTATATTTATTTCAGCCTGGCCGCTTGAGAGGGAGGACCAAGGACACCCCAGATGATGCTAATGGCAAACTTGATTATTGGAATGAGCTGTCTGTTTCCATATCTGTTAGCAGTTTAAATGGATTCCTTTATATTCCACTACCAATAACGCCTATTTCTTAGCATGTACAATATTCAGGAATATTTGTATTACCTGTATTGCCATTTCTTCTTTTACAAATTCATATGAACCTGATTGTACCTCAACCAATAAACTATTTGAACATTCAATATGACTGCCCCTCCTTTCCCCCAGTCTATCACTATCGCCGCCATGGCCATCCTCCTTTTAGTCACCCCCCTCTAGCGGTGCCGTGAGTAACTAGGCCCGGCCCCTGAACAGGCAGAGGTCTAGTGCGCCATCGCAGCGCCGCCATCTTCGTTACAGATTTGCACGCTTTCCAGCATAGAGACGCCGTGCCTCCATTTTAGCAGTGTCGAACCTTTGCTCAAAATCCTTGAGTATTAAGGTCCTCTCAAAAGAAAAACGACGCAGCGATTCTCCTGTATCAGGGGCCTTCGACCAAGACACAGATAGACCTTTTTCTTATCCCTGCGCCAAATCACCTCAGCCTGAGGTACATAGATTACTGTATATATGAGAGAATTTATTTCTGAAACATATTTGTTTTGGATACAATAATGGAATGTTTATTGGTTTTGAATAAAGGTTGTATTTGAATATATTGATGTGCATCTCTGGGTTTATATTGTGTTGAGGTTTGATGCGGGCTCTAAGGGTCAGCCCGGTATGGTGATAGCACCCTTAGATTGTATGTGGGCTTTTTCCAGCTGGTTTGGAACACAACCATTTCTTTCATTTGGGCATTGAGTAGAATGTATCACAGCGTGCTGTCAGTATGTTGTGCCTTCCCATACACATACCTTTGTGCTGTCCAAGACAGGCGCTGGGTCTTTCAAAATCTCCGGATCCTCAGATATGCTCACTTGAACAACTTCAGGTTCACTTACTGAACTGATCTTCACGTCCATGTCAGGTTTAGGCTGCGTTTCCACCTGATTGGGTGATCGAATCAAACGTTATT
The DNA here is from genome assembly GCA_009667805.1 of Leptobrachium leishanense. Classification (NCBI taxonomy): domain Eukaryota; kingdom Metazoa; phylum Chordata; class Amphibia; order Anura; family Megophryidae; genus Leptobrachium; species Leptobrachium leishanense. Next base: position 512,974,571 of record CM019063.1, on the reverse strand, counting down.
GTTTGCATGAATTAGTTGTATACAAAACGATACCTTTAGTGATTTAATTCTGCATAAATCCAATTCAAATAGGGAGTTTCATTGATACAATAAAAAAAAAAAAAAAAAAAAAGAAGACATGGAAAGGTGAAGAATCACCGACTCACTTTGTTTAACCCCTTCACTACCAAGGAATTTAACAAAAACCAGTCAGGAACCAGGGTTTTTTTTTTTAAAAACATTTTTAATTTTACAGTAAGAAATATTTGGGAATATTCCCAGTGTATTCCTTGCTGTAATAACCCATGTGGCAGACAGATGTCGCCCTGATGCAAAATAGTCAATATGGTGTTCCCCAGGAGTAGTGCAATTATTGTCATAATCGTTTAAAGTGACAATTAAATCAATTCATCGGATAAAGGAAAAAAAAATTGTTCTTTAAAAATATATATATATATATATATATAATAACCAACCCCCCACCAAAAACAATTTATTGAAATATTTTCCAGGCAATGAATTGGGTCAAAAGAAAGCCGATAAAACACGGGGGCACAAAACATGTAGTGCAGAGAGACCCAATCCGGAGGGAGCAATTAAATGGACATAAAAACAACACAAAGCTCAAATACAAAAATACACTCAAGTCACGAGATCCCAACCGGTCCAGAGAGGAAGACAGCCGAAACGGGGCATATCAATCAGGGACGGGGGAGCCGTCTGCGATGCAAGCCATGGGGCCCAGATCTCTCAGCAGTGTCATGCCGTTGGGCTGTCAAATACTCCATGCGGTCCCCCCACTTTTTTAACCCCTTAAGGGGTTTTAATTTGCTGGCGAGGCGTACAGGTACGCCTCACCGACAGGTGCCGTCGCGCAGCACTAATTTTGGGCCCTCCCCGCAGCCGGCGTGCAGTGTGCGTCATTGGCTGCAGGGGACTGCTTGATTTCAGGCCGTCCCTGTGTGCAGCCAATGACGCGCACCACGAGTCAGCGCGTGCAGGCTGCGGGGAGTGGCCCCATCGAAGACAGTGGGGCGTACCTGCACGCCCTGCGTCTTCAAAGCCCTCCTGCCGCCAGGACGTCATGGAACGTCCTGTGGCGTTAAAGGGTTAACCAATTATGAACGAAAGCTACTATGAGAACTCTGATAAACATGATGAGGTCAGAACAAAAGCGGGATGAGAAGGGGGGAGCACTCCAAGCAGCTTGACCTTTTTAATAAGCTAAAGTGGCCAGGGTGCAACAAGTGTCTCATTAACTTAATTTAATAAACAAACTGGGGGGGGGGGGTCCGGAGGCGGGAAAGAGTGACTGGGGGCAAGAGAACGGAAATGAGTGTGGAAAGAGAACGGAAAGGAGTGTGACACAGGCTTCCCATGATGAGGTCAGAACAAAAGCGGGATGAGAAGGGGGGAGCACTCCAAGCAGCTTGACCTTTTTAATAAGCTAAAGTGGCCAGGGTGCATCAAGTGTCTCATTAACTTAATTTAATAAACAAACTGGGGGGGGGGGGTCCGGAGGCGGGAAAGAGTGACTGGGGGCAAGAGAACGGAAATGAGTGTGGAAAGAGAACGGAAAGGAGTGTGACACAGGCTTCCCCTGGTGTCAGGGAACATCAGGGACAGGCTTAAAGGCATTTGGGTTATGTCCGGATGGGGGGAAAAGTCACAAAAACACCACTTTTAACATGAAAACCTAAACAGACCAATAGCTTAAATGAGGGGAATAGCAGAGGAGCGAGGTTTTAGTACAGTCCACCGTTTCTGAGCACGGGCTTCCGTGACAGTGTCTAATGATGGTGGAAAGAACAATGACAAGTACAGTGGACGGTCCCTAAATACATAATTCACCATACTGAGTCCCCCGTAGTTCATTGAAATTCCCCAAATTACATGCAGCAAATATTCCCTTTACGGTTACAGAAGATTTTAAAGAGGGGGTGGGGTAAGAATATTTTCTTTTCCAACAAATCACCTGTACACTTTCTTTGGCAGCCTCTGCCTGTCTTTCCATTTCCTTCTCCTCGTTTTCCTTCCTGATCGCCTCCTCCTCCTGGAGTGTTGCTTCAAGTTTGGTTTTGTTGTCCACTTTTTCGCACTCGACAGCAGCCACTTTAACCTGCGCCTCCTTGGCCTGAATAGAAAAAACAACGTTATCCCATTGTGCAGTATACAAAGGTCAGGCAACAAAACCCACGTACGACTGGGAGATTTTTTTCTTGATTTTTCACACTTAGAGTTTAAAGTCAACCTTGATTTTACTTTTATGGGGGGGGGGGGGGGAATAAAAATTGAGAAATCTGGATTTTTTATAATTGACAGAGCGTCCATCTGAAAATTGCCAGAGCTGAGCCGGCAGGTTTGGCGGGTACTTGCTGAACCTGTCTGCCCTGCCGGCGGTCAGATGGATAGTATGCCATTTAATCTAAAAAAAAAAAAAAAACAAGATAGTTGACTTAAAATTGATTTAAAGGGCCAGTACCCCCAAAAATTAAATGGGCTTATGGTCTATATTTTATGTTGTTGATATCTTACTTGTGTTTGTTTTTCTCTTGTTTGTTTAGTTAAGAAAATATTTTCCTCTATATGTGTCACTGAGTGCATCCGCTGTGAGATATTTTGTGTTGTAATCTCCCAGTATCTTTCCATCACTTATTCCTCACGGTGTGGATTTCTATGGAGTCTATGGGTCGATCACCAACTCAAATCATTGTGTGGGATGTATTCAAAGGACATTACCAGGGGGGGTAGATTAGAAATCTTTTAATCTCCCTGTTTTATCTCATTCATCTGCCAGCTCTCCTCTCAGGTAGTTTACAAACAATACACCCCCTGCTGCCTTATCTAAACATTCCCTCTACCACTTTAATGGATACTGTAGATTAAATAAACAAGAGCCACAAAACAAAGCTTTCGGTAAATGTTGCTTCATGGAAAGAAAATCTAGAAACTGGAATCAACTTTATTTTTCCTTTATACATGCAAGTACTTCAGACAAAGAAAAAAACAGCAGCATGTGTTTTATAAATTGTTTTTGTTTGTAATGCACAAGTAATCTAGTTACAGTTTATGTACATGGTACTGTCCCTTTAATTGTACAAAATCAAGGGGGAAGAAAAACTAATTGTGCAACCCTACTTGACCCGGATTTTATCAATTCCTGTCCAATCTGCACAGTGAATGGGCCAATGATTACAAAAACAGTGGTTCCCAGCCCTGATCCTCTGGTCCCCCTAACAGGCCAGGTTTGCAGATATGTGAAGCACAGCACACGTGATAAGATTTGCTGCTCAGTGATTGCAGGATTCAGTCTGCATTTCCCACAAGGTGATCTGCAAAACCTGCCCTGTTAGGGGAACCTGAGGACAGGGTGCAAAGGGAAAAAAAAATATATATATATATATATAAAATATAGAAAAGGAGGGGGATCCTAGTGGCGCAGTCCCTTCTGAGGGTAATTTGAGAGGAATAGTAAGGATTCCTATTAGTTCAGAAGCAGCGTGGTCTGAATGACCGTTCTAAAGTGCTGGTTAGAGGGCAGGGCTATAGGCAAGGTGCAGACAAGCTGTGAAGCTGTGAGCAGGTTATACAATAGCAGCCTTCCTAGATCAGGGAAACATTCAAATGCATACAAAGTGCAAAACGTGCGTACAAAAATGCATGTAAAGTGCAATATGCGAATTGTGAACAAAAACACAATGTGAAAGAGTGTACAATTGCAAAGTAAAATAGGGTACAATTGACCAAGTGAACAGTAGATGCCCTGGTGGCTCAAATGTGCGTACAGATGTAAAAAAATATGGGGTTAAATGTACATAGGAAGGTTATTCAAAATATTAAAAAGGGGGGGGGGGAAGTCTTGTTTCTATTGTCCGTAATGGATAAAGGAAAAGTAGAAAAAGTTCGGACCGTATATTGCGGTGAAGGCAAGAGATAGCCCGTTCTGATCTCTATTGGAGGGATCTAGTAGTTCCAGGTGCAGTCCTAAAACGCAGTCTTTGCCGTGGTCCTATATAGGCTCCCAATTTCCCAAAAAATGGGAAAAGAAGGAGGGTAAAGAGGAAAGAAAGAGTATATAGTGCAATTATGCTTAATAAATAGTAGGTGCCCAAAAGACAAAGGGACACTTACAGTGTCCAGAGCCTCTTCTACCGGCTCTGGTGTGAAATGCCTAGGGCCTGGTCAAGGGTGGCCTCTGCCCTTCTTTACAGGTGCGGGGTGGTCTTCACAGTTGCTATGGGGCAGCCTTCGTCTTTCTTCTGACGATTTATTTGTTGCCTCCAATACAAAGGGAAGACATCTCCATAGCGCAATGAGTTTAATTATTAAGTGAGGTATATAATAGTCAAGGACAAACTCACCAATGCTGGAGCCATAAATCCAGGCTCAACTTGTAGGCCTATGGTACTTCTATGGTGGGTACCTGCACCTCTTTCAACAGCAGCGCAGCTTCCATGCAGGCAGAGAAACAGAGGGGGGGGGGGAAGGGAGAGATCAAGCATAAAAAATGCAAAATAAAATAAAGGATTCCTCAATGGATGTAGATGATTAGAAAAAAGGGTTTATTAATTAAAAGGAGTATCACAGATACGCGTTTCGGCTATTAAATATAGCCTTTATCAGTCTGTGTGGAGAAAACAGTCTCAGAAAATGGGACTCATTTTCTGAGACTGTTTTCTCCACACAGACTGATGAAGGCTATATTTAATAGCCGAAACGCGTATCTGTGATACTCCTTTTAATTAATAAACCCTTTTTTCTAATCATCTACATCCATTGAGGAATCCTTTATTTTATTTTGCATTTTTTATGCTTGATCTCTCCCTTCCCCCCCCCCCCTCTGTTTCTCTGCCTGCATGGAAGCTGCGCTGCTGTTGAAAGAGGTGCAGGTACCCACCATAGAAGTACCATAGGCCTACAAGTTGAGCCTGGATTTATGGCTCCAGCATTGGTGAGTTTGTCCTTGACTATTATATACCTCACTTAATAATTAAACTCATTGCGCTATGGAGATGTCTTCCCTTTGTATTGGAGGCAACAAATAAATCGTCAGAAGAAAGACGAAGGCTGCCCCATAGCAACTGTGAAGACCACCCCGCACCTGTAAAGAAGGGCAGAGGCCACCCTTGACCAGGCCCTAGGCATTTCACACCAGAGCCGGTAGAAGAGGCTCTGGACACTGTAAGTGTCCCTTTGTCTTTTGGGCACCTACTATTTATTAAGCATAATTGCACTATATACTCTTTCTTTCCTCTTTACCCTCCTTTTCCCATTTTTTGGGAAATTGGGAGCCTATATAGGACCACGGCAAAGACTGCGTTTTAGGACTGCACCTGGAACTACTAGATCCCTCCAATAGAGATCAGAACGGGCTATCTCTTGCCTTCACCGCAATATACGGTCCGAACTTTTTCTACTTTTCCTTTATCCATTACGGACAATAGAAACAAGACTTCCCCCCCCCTTTTTAATATTTTGAATAACCTTCCTATGTACATTTAACCCCATATTTTTTTACATCTGTACGCACATTTGAGCCACCAGGGCATCTACTGTTCACTTGGTCAATTGTACCCTATTTTACTTTGCAATTGTACACTCTTTCACATTGTGTTTTTGTTCACAATTCGCATATTGCCCTTTACATGCATTTTTGTACGCACGTTTTGCACTTTGTATGCATTTGAATGTTTCCCTGATCTAGGAAGGCTGCTATTGTATAACCTGCTCACAGCTTCACAGCTTGTCTGCACCTTGCCTATAGCCCTGCCCTCTAACCAGCACTTTAGAACGGTCATTCAGACCACGCTGCTTCTGAACTAATAGGAATCCTTACTATTCCTCTCAAATTACCCTCAGAAGGGACTGCGCCACTAGGATCCCCCTCCTTTTCTCTGCTCTATCACTGACACATTTCTGTCGAGGTTTTGTGTTGTAATCCCTGTTGGCCGCATAACATAATATATCCACATTTAATTAGCGCCTCCATTGCATTCTCTCTTTATATATAAAATATAGACTGATCATAGCATGTCACACACAGGCTTTCAGAGATTATTCATTCTTCACCGTGACAATGATATGATGTGACACTCAATGTATGTTGAATCCACGTGCTATACATCCTCTTAAACGAAATAACCAGCAAAACAAGGCCGCTGAACATACCATGCTTTCGGGTAAAGTCTGCAGGGTTGTTTTGAGCTGATCAGCTGGTGACAGTGTGTCCGGGAGGTACAAAGCTCTGGACAAAAGGAGTAATGATGTAGGAATTTCCTGATTCAAGTGAAGCTCCAGCCACTGGAAAAGTGAGGAAGCAGAGATACTGTTACCAAACACAATTTAGCAGCTTTAAACACAGGTACAGTGTGTGCAGCAATGCTTTTTAACCTTTTCTAGTAGAAAGACACATTCCAGGCATGGCATTAAAATGGCAACCTGTACAATTGTAAAACAGCCAATGTACATAGGACATTATTCCTAGGAAGGTGTGATCAGCAGAAAGCAACTTTCTTTTTGGCTGATTCAGTATAGTGATCTAAACAGGAGTCCATTTATCAAGAGTGCAATCTGGTTGTACTCCGTGACGGCTCAGCCTAGGAAAAAAAAAAAAGGCTTAATCAGAAGAAACAGCTGCACTTCTCTACGCCAGGGATCTCAAAACCTGGACCCCAGATGTTCCTGAACTACACCTCCCATGATTCTCTGGCCATGTATTCAGGGTTGCCAGGTGGGCCATGTTTTCCTGGACACACAACTTATTCATGCTGATGGGTAGTACATGAAAAATGCCACCCCGCAGCATGTATAATCCATACGCCGCAGGTAAATCAAAGAGGAATCCCAGGTGACCTGCCTTGATTTCCTTCCTGCAGTATATGAGTTATACATGTTGCAGGGCAGCACTTTTGCCCAGTGCTCCCCTCTGCTTGAAATAGTAATGTGTGTCCAGGAAAGCATGGCTGATGTGGCAACCCTACATGTATTGCACACAAAGAATTCTGGGGATTGTGTGCAATATATATCTGGGAGATCCTGTCCTCTATGCGATCAGCCAGCCCGACGCTGTTAAGTACAGCTGGGTGACTTCAGCCATGCTGTGCTACCTTGCCACCTATGTGACTCTTGGTGAAAGGAGCCTTCGGTCAAGTACATCCCTTACCCTATTGTTCACATAAAAACAGTGCAAAAGTCCAATTGAAGGACAATTCAGAAGCAAAGAATACAAATAACCTCTGCCTACTACTGACCTGCTTAAGCTGTTCCCGTAAACGTTCCTCTGTGACGCCGAGCGCTCTCATACCCCTCGCACGACAGGCCGCCTGCAGCTCTTTCACGTTCAGGCTGTCCACTCCTTCCTCCGCTATCAGCTACATTTCATAAACAAACCGATACAAATGGAAAACAATCAGTGAGGGTTGATATACATTAATGATGTTCTGAAAGCAACGATCAAGTGAAATACAGGTCTGGGCACCCCTTAAACCAGGGACTCCAAAAACTGGAATTTTTTGGAGCCGACTGGATTTTACCAATTGCGGATCAGGGGCAGTTTGGACACATAATGTTGCTCAGGACCAGGCTATCCAGAGCCGTCCTGATAAAAGGTGCACAACCTGTAACGCAAAATACCCAAAACCTACCGATTCTGCTGCAATAAATATACAGGGACAAAAAAAAAAAAAAAAAAGCATTTTCAGTTTGAGTATCCCTTATCCAAATTTTTTGTGAACACCGTCATCATGCCAGAAATGGGAAATCCCACCTGTGATCTCGTACAACAGGGGACAAAATGCCCTTGTGCGTGTGTGTGCGTGCGTGCGTGCGTGCGTAAGGTGTTTGAAACATAAGTGATTTTTGGTTTTAGATTTGGATCCCATCCATTACTGCATGCAAATATTCCAAAATACGAAATCCATCACACGCCTCACCCCATACACATAGGCTAAAGACTACTCAAACTGTATCACGAACATCTCGGGCTTACCTTGTCGTCCGCTTTGATGGATCGCAGCTTCATGGTGAGCTGGAAGCGCAGGAAGTTGTTTGTGCCGATCGACTGGAGTTCCACAAGCTTGCAGAGGGCCACAAGCTGTGGCCTAGCGAGATTGTCCAAGGTCAACTCATCTTCAAAGAGCTTGGAAAACCGGACAATCTCCTCGTTGCTCGGTCTCTCCCCGGAACTCCTGATCTGAAGGAACATAAAAGCAGGATGTGTGTGAGTTACTCCCTCAGCATACGTCTGTCTAGCTGGGGAGGGAACAGATACCAACACAAGAAGACACGGCCTAAAACAAGTCATGGTTTATAAAGCTTTGGAATTCTCTGCCTGATGAGGTGGGTCAGAGTCTTTTAAACAACGACTGGATGCCTTGCTGCAAAAACAGAATATTAAGTGTCATAATATTTAATATATGGGTAAAAGCTTCTTGATCCAAGGAGAAATCTGACGCCACCTGAGGTTGGGAAGGAATTTTTCCCCAGGGTGTTGCATATTGGCGAGCGTTTCACACTGGGTTTTTGGATCAACAGCAGTAGGTGATGTATGAAAGGCTGAACCCGATGGACGAACGGCTTTTTTCAGCCTATGTAACTATGGTTTTGAATGGATGTTTATAGTGTGTTTTTCACAGTAGCACAAAAAGGAAAGTAAAAAGAGCTTCTCAGGTTCTGTATGATCATGGTTATGCAATGTTATACAAGCTCTAAAAGCTGAAAGCAGTCTGCAATCTGGTTGCAACTAATTACACCAGGGAGGCCCGAATACACAGAACTATAGAAGGAAAACTAAATGGGCGATGAGCAGATATTCTGCTGCACACTCGTAACTATCCAAACCACTCAGACACACACATTATTTCACATTATAAACAGGTACAGCAATATACTGTATATAGCGCCAACAGATTCCACAGCGTTTACAATGGGGAGACAAACAGAAGACAGGATACTGATACCTAAAGTACAGACGATCCTAAATGTAGGATAACGGTCCTGCCAATACAGCACTTTATACAAGTGCTCAGTCACCGCGTGAGCTTACAATCTAAGGGACTTTGCGGAGCTGTGCATGACACGGTCATGGACTCAAACCAAGGAGTTGATAAGTAACTTATAAAAGCATGACGTGATCTCCCAGTCCCGAGAAAAGGGAACACCAGACAGGGAGAGAGAGCGGTCAATAGGACTAATTAGCAGAAAGAATCCACCCACACATTCGCCTGGCGTTCTCTGCCCTGGAATCATTCCAACACTCCCCGGAGCGTTTCATAAGGGGCTCTGCTCTCCCCGCTGGCGTGGCTGAGAGACGACGATAGGGATGAAGCTCCAAAACCATCTTTATAAACCCACATAAAAGCATGCGGGGGGGGGGGGGGGGAGTTATTGTACCATGGACTAGCATGCCTATGGACCAGGAGTATAACGGAAAGAAAAAGTACATTTTGGACAGCGGAGGAGCTCATCTGGCATCAGTCTGTGGCAGCGTTAGCGTGTTTATAAATTGATTTTGCAAGGTTATTTTGTGGTTTATTTTTAATATAGAAACCGCTACGGCCAGGGTCAGACGAGCGCACTATGTGCAACTAAACGGACGTGCCTCCTGGCGTCCGTTTCAGTGTTGTGACGCTTCAACGGGACAGGCCACACGCTGTAGCGTGCGCACGAATTGTGGCATTACAGCAGACGTGCTTAAAGCCTCCCCCTTGAAACGCTATGACGCGGCTGCAAAGTGTGATCCTCCATAGCCGGATTGAGACTTGCAGCGCTGAGCGCACTAACTGTTCAGCAAGGCGGCCAGACGGACGTCAGTGGAAGGGAGATTCACTCTCATGGATGTTCCTTCTGCTCTTAACGCTCGTCTGACCCCGGCCTCACAGTGACCCGAGGCACAGAGTGGTGGACATGTACAATAGGATATTCTGGTAATGTTCAAATGTATCATACATATACTTTATTAAATGCTAGCTGCATCATAATTCTATATACATTTCTGACCAGGCTTTGCACGTAACCTGCTCGGGACTGGGAGCATTCTGGATGTCGAGTTTTTCCTGTTTTTTTGATTGGAATCCAAAGCCAGTTTGAAGGTGGGACGCGTCTGGGTGCATTGGAGCACATGTTGCAGCAGGACCAGCAAGACACATGCTGAAACACGCTATGCAGAGCAAGCGAGGGGCATGTGGAGCAGAGCTAGCATGTTCTCGCTGGAGGAGTTGTGCAGCATGTCCCACGCTGGCGCAGCATAGCATATTCCCCGCTGGTGCTCCAGAACACTATGTAGTGCAAGAATAACGCCAGGACGGAGGAGGCTTCCGAAAGTTGAGTTTTGACCGTGACGGAAAGCTCCGAAAACATAGGTTTTTTTTTTAATTGTTATTACGGTTGAGGGACTTTAAATAGTTTCAAATGCTAAAATGCTTCTTTTACCAGACATGACTTAATCTCCCTGGTGGTTCGCGAGAAGGGAAGCAGACGACGCGATCGCCTGGAGGTGACTGCAGGGGACAGCGAGGGAGCGCAGGTAAAGGTATGTATCCAGCCCGGGGTTACCGCTTTCAGCAATGAATTTAACCCCAAGCCACACTCTGGAAAACCACTAGGGGGATAAAGAAATTGTTCCGATTCTGACATATAAAATGTCAGAATGGTAACGCCAGGGAGATTAAGGCTTACTTTAAAAGACACTAGAGCAGGGATCTCAAACTCCGACCCCCAGATGTTACGGGACTACACCTCCCATGATTCTCTGGCCATATATTGCATTGTAAAGAATTCTGGGAATTGTAGGCAATAAGCATCTGGGGGGCCAGAGTTGAGATCCCTGCTGTAAAGAGATTCTTCTTTAAAGGTTGTGAATACACCAGGCTGTACGATACCTTCTGGAAAAACGAGGCAAATTCGGTAGTAACGTGCCCCTTCGCAGCTTTGTTTCTTAGTGCAATCTCTTCTATTGTATCCTGCAAAAATTTGGCCACTTCCAGTTTTACTCTCAGCTCCTTCTTTAACCGCTCCTCCTGAAAAGAGAAAGATCGTGAATATTCAGCTGAACAGACATAATTACCCTGATCGGGCGCAGTGATAAAAGCAAAGCTCTGTGGTCAAATAAAGGCGGCATCAGCCCATTTGCAGTGCTATGTCAGAGTCTATTAGCAGCAAAATCACGTTCTGGGTTTAGTTAAAAGGCCTCAGTCGCGCAGCCTGAAGCTCCAAGGACCTGGTTAAGGAGTGAGATGAGACCACAGAAACACATTGTGAAATATATTGATTATGGAGATGTAGTGTATGCAGCAGCCCCGCAAACACACCTTCAGAAACTTACTACATTGTATAACTCTTTCTGTCGCTTTGCCTACATTGTAACTACATGACCCACCATTGTGACATGTTAAAAGAACTAAACTGGCCATCGCTGGAGTCTAAACGCACTCTTCACCTTTCCAACCGGGTGTTTAAGAGGTTTTCTGGGAAGTTGCCACCCTACCTGAATAGGCTGCTTCCCCCAGCAGTTCCCTCATCCTATAACCTCTGATCCAGGACCTGCACCTTACTTGCAATACTAAAATACAAAAAGAAAGTGGCTCGATCCTCATTTTCCTACAGAGCACCGCAATTATGGAATAACCTCCCAGACACCATCAAATCTTCCCCCAGTCTAAAGTACCTTAAGAGCTCCCTATTAACATACCTCAATGCAGAATGCACCTGTAAACATGTAACAGTGACTATATACAGAATGCACCTGTAAACATGTAACATAATGACTATTTCCTACATATTTATTTTCTGTTACTCTGCATATTTGTGTTTTTTTTTAATATCTTGCATTTATTACTTTTTATTTCTGTAACAACTAAGATTTTAATGTTCTTGAACCCAGGACATACTTGAAAACGAGAGAAATGTCAATGTATCCTTCCTGGTAAAATACTTTATAAATAAATATATCATCAGTAGCAGCTAAATATACAAAATGTACAATCAATTAGATTTTTACTTCATTGTAAAATGACTTAATATGTATCAGGCTAGCCGTCCACTGGCACGGTAGTCGGGCGACCGACTTGGTCAGAAGACTACAGACAACGCTATTGGCTGATCAGGGTCGTCCACTGGAAGCATGTTGACGACCATGGTCTGCCACTGAATAGGCTGCCGAACGGAAAAAAAAAAACCACCACGGCGGGGGAACTATCTTTGGTGCTGAAACTGCGTCTCAGCGCCAAGGGCAGCCCCCGTCCAGCGCAGCCGAAGCAGGGGAAAAAAATAAATCCCCCTCCGAAGGCTGCAGGGGGAAGAAAGAATTAACCCCCTGTCCCTGGTGCTGAAATAGGTTTCAGCACCAAGGACAGCAATGCTGAATGCATACAGCTCAAAGAGTGGGAAGGAAAAAAAAAAAAACCTCGCATTTTAACCCCTTAATGACCCCTGACGTACCCTGTACGTCCTGTCCTCGGGTCTCCCTTAGACCCGCGGACGTACAGGGTACGTCAGCGGCGCCAAATCCCCCTCCCGCCCGATACTCACCTCCCTCGTCGGATCCCACGGCGATCTGGCAGGGAGGAAGCCTGTCCATGTGATTTACATGGGCAGGCGAGGCTGATGACGTCGCCACGCTGCGTGGTGACGTCATCAGAAGGTGCCCCCATGTGTTTCAATGGAGGGGAGGGGGGGCTCCTTCGGAGCCCTCTATCTCCCCAACCATTGAAGCTAGGGAGATGCCGTTTGCACCGCTGGAGAGGGGAGAGCCTCCCCTTTCCAGCGGTGTATGGCATTAACAGTTTCGCCGCCGGATCGCTTTTCGGCGCCAATTGGCGCCAAAACGCGATTCAAACCTGGAGGGGGGCTGACATCTTGGATGTCAGCCAAGCCTCCAGGTCCCCCCCCCACCCACTGACAACCTCACCATATGTGTGAGGATGTCAGTGGGCCAGTTAACCCTCTAGCTGCCATGTAGAGATAAGGGGATCCTAAGGATCCCTTTATCTCCCGATCCATGGCAGCTGGATGGTCATATTTGCCATCATTTAAAAGGCCTGATTATGGCCTTTCAAATGATACCAAACATGACCAGGTTTGGTTTTAAAAATAAAAATTTTAAAAAAAAAATAATAAAAAAATTAAATAAAATAAAAAAATGGTTTTTTTTACAAAGTTTTTTTTTGTCTGGGGGGAGTTTAATTAAATAGGACCTAGGCTGTCATCTAAAAATAATTAGCACAAAATGGTCAGAATGAGCGCAGCGCACATAGGTGAACTGTCTCAGCAGTGAAGGGGTTAAAAAGCAAACGCATGTTAAAATTGGGTATTTCTAGTCTCGGGACAAAATTTTGAACCTATTTAGCCGGGGTCTTTTTTGGGTGGTTGTAGATTTTGGGGATTAAATTACGAAAAAGTGTGTTTTTACCATTTTTTTCCTCATATTTCATATTTTTTTTTATAGTAAATTATTCGATATGATGGAAATAATGGTATTTCTAGAAAGTCCATTTAATGGCGGGAAAAAGGGTGTATAATATGTGTGGGTCGAATAAACGAGTAAGAGGAAAAATTGTCCTAAACACTAACAGCGCAGAAACGTAAAAACAGCAGCGGTCACTAAAAGACGGATTTGTGTAAAACCGCCCGGTCACTAAGGGGTTAACTATACAATTAATTTTTTTTATGTAAATTGAATCAGATCGTTCCAGGCATCTTCCAATAAATCCAAATGGAATGGGAAAGAGCGCTAGTCTCTTGTCTCAAAAAATCATCTGAAATAGTCTGATGGTGGTCAGTTGCAGTGGTAGAGCCAGCCTTATTCTTAAAGAGATTTTTATAATGAGTAACATGTGGATAAACTAGATATTCTTCCGGAATTATATTTTTTTTTATGGTTATAAAATGGCAGCTCGTGTTAGCTAAAACACAAAATATAAAACTATTCTCATTACAGTCATTAGCATCAAACAATTATATAGTGCCAATTTAAAGGAATTTTGCTTCCTACAATAGAAAGGCTCCAGAACATGCTCCCAGATTGTCAGCACCTCGGACCGGTCATCCGAGGTGCTGAAGCTGACTGGAGAACTGTTTTTCGTTTATGGGAAGCTGTGTTAAGCATGTAGGCACGCTTTGTGGTCAGCAATACTAAAAAGTATTCTATGAAGGGTACGTTAATATTAACACTGTCTGTAATGGAACATTGTTTACCATAAATCCACCAGGTCCTGGCAGTAGTTTTATAAAAAAACTTAGTAGTGAATGGGTTAAGCTGCCCACAACATGCCCCACAGAGCTGCCTGACAACTGGAAAAAATACTGTGTTTGTGCAAAAACAAATAAAACCAAACATTTTTAATTTAAAAAAAAAAACGCATTTCTGGCTCAACTGTTGCAATCTGTTATTATGGCCCTTCACATTGAAATAACTAGATTGGCATTAGTTTCATTTCACAGAAGATTTCTCCAAATATTTGTGTTAGCACTTCTTTACCTACCAATAATTGAAAAAAGAAAACACGGAATAATAGCCAGTTAAAGTTGTAGCGGTCACTCCGTTCTGCGTGGTATGCCACAGGTGGAGCGCGGCTCTGAGTGGAGAGCCCTTGGTGCACAGGATTGACTGTCGACAGGCTGTCTGGCAAATCAAAGCCCTAACTGCATCACTGAGGGTCAATTGGGACAACCGAGCTACCGTAAACACCGCGCTCCCCTCTTTATCCGCTGTGACAGGGATGTTACCTGTGCCCTGAAAGCTGGCAATCAGCAGCCAGTGTGTCACCATCACGGTTTCTTGGGCCACTATGGTTCAAAAAGTCCATCAGCGCGCAATGATCTTAACGTCATTTAACGAGGATATATTATAAGAGCTTTCATTTAGTCAGGTGATGTTTTTACCTTCTTTGACACCGTTTCAAACGTTGAAGGTAGCATGTTCGGGAATAGCTTCAGTACAACAGGGAGCAAGAACTCCATGAAAGGGACGACGATAAAAACCAGGAAAGGTACCAAGCGGAAGAGATCAGCACATATCCTCAGGAACTGCGAAGAAAGAATATTGAGTTTTTTTTTAAAAAAAAAAAAATTAAAAAAAATATA
This sequence comes from Leptobrachium leishanense, assembly GCA_009667805.1. Lineage (NCBI taxonomy): Eukaryota > Metazoa > Chordata > Amphibia > Anura > Megophryidae > Leptobrachium > Leptobrachium leishanense. The sequence goes on along the minus strand of CM019063.1, from coordinate 512,959,514 downwards.
TATATATACACATTTTCTTAACATAAATTTATTTTTCCATAATCAAGAGGCTGAAAGGTTTCAAAGAGAAAACCCCATCTGTATGTACAGCCTGACGACCGGGAAAAATACTGTATGTGCAATAATAATAAAAAATAAAAAAAACACTTGAAAGGGACGAGCCAAGTTCCATGAGCATCGACGATCCTTGAAGAGGTCATGATGTAAGGAGTAGATCCCCCTTTGTCTATGGGTTTTCCATGAATGATGCAGCAATCTCCTAAAATCATCATCAATCCTATAGATACAGCACTGGAAAGGTATAGCAAAATGCATCATTTCCCAACGCCGGGTGTCTCAAACTCTGGGCCCCCACGTTTCTGAGTTACACCTTCCATGATTCTCTGCCTACAACTCCCAGAATTCTTTGAATGCCAATCAACATCTGGGGGGGGGGGGGCCGCAGAGTTTGAGATCCTTGCCTGACGCAGATCTGAGGCATACTCGCAGGACATTGCTGAAAAAAATGTACACTCCATATAGCGGTGATGACGAGCCTTGGCACTCTAAAATGTTTAGGGACTACCTGTACAGCGATGCTCACCCAGACCGCAGAATGAAAGAACATAATGGGACGCATGGGGTTGCCAAGGTGTGCCATGTGCTGAACACCTAAACCCAACGAATCCGTCCGTTTCAAAGAAACCGGTTTGATTTCAGAGTTTTCCCGGCATTTCTGTAGCAGCATGAGCATAGGCGAGTGAATGCAATGTGCGTCATTAATATCCATCGATGCAGCGGTGTGGATGATGTAAGAATATCAACGTGAGTTGCGTTAATCAGTAAATAAAATGCACTCTGACAGCCTGGTCTGGCGAGCAATCACCAAAGCCATGAGCACCTGGTGCCGGGCCGCTACTCGCCTGCTACACCACGCAGTAATGGGTGACCCCAGCAATCTCCCTCATTTAAATATGGTGGTCAGGTCGCAGGGTCTCCTAGTAATATAGGCTTCAGTATAGAGCAGATCTGAGCCCTCTCCAAAACTACCTCCTGGCAGGGATTACGGTACTCCGTGCGGCTATACTGTCTGAGTGAGACCTCTGAGTAAAGGAATAAGGGAATCACACGTGGAAATTATCCTTTAGTCTCTGCTAGTACAAGACCCAGAATACGGAGCCCTGATTTTATATTCATTTATACACCATCAGTGCTATGGATAACGCCGTGCACCGCTATACAGGTGGCAGAGGGAAGCAGGCTCAGGGACATGGCTTTTATGTAAAGCGCAAGTGTTTACGGAGGTAAAACATGCTGAATGTGAGAAATAAATGCAGGTCGGGGCAGCACATATCCGGAATTCTAAACTCCGAAAAGTGGAATTTTCTAAGTCGTCCAGGTTTCAGTCAATGCCGCACGAAGGGCACTCTGTATGGTCGCTGCCGCTCAGGAACCCTGCATGCTATTGCTGCAGCAGACCATAGCGCGCACACAAACACACACAAGCCACCACTCCCCCTTTGGGAAGCCCAGCGTGTGACATGCTGACTAGAGTCTCACTAAGTCAGTGCAGCATATCAGCTAAGAAACCTGCAGAGCGAGCCCAGCCCAGCCACGGCAATCACATCTGTCCCGCTGCAATCTCCTTCCTCGGAAACATCGGCTTCCCCCAGATTCTCAAATGCAAGAAAATCCAAAAGCCTTTGAGTCCCGAGCCCTCCGGATAAAAGGAGCCCGATGTGCCAGTGTAAGGAAAAGGCTTAAAAACCCACTGCAAGTCCACCTTACCTGTCTCCTTTCTCTCCGAGACAAGACGTGCCCATTGAGGATCTGCCACATCATTCTCGCAGCTATTTTGGTATCGATCCACAGTAGTCGGAAGCCGTGGTAGTAGTGCTTTAACTCGTCCATTACCCGCTGCCCTATGGTCTTCTTTACAGTTTCTGCAGCGGGTGGGCTGTACACAGGGCCACCTTCCTCCAACTTTTTGTTTTTATCCTTCAAAGACTTCAGGGATTTCTCCACCACCGAGTCGTCGAGTAAAGGCCGAGACGAGTGCAAGCCTCGCACCGCGCAGTGGTATGGCCCCGGATTGGCGGGGTGAGCAAGAGACATCCACATGTCAGATGGGTTCTTAAAATATGTTCTTTCGGACGGGTTTTTCCATGAGAATCCATTGGTGCCTCTCCTCTGTGAAATGTAAACCGGATGGGCAGCAGCGCAACAAACCTGAAAATTTCTAAAAAAAATAAATTTAATTAACTGAAGGGAAACTATAAAAACCCTTAAGTTATTGACAATTAGGGAATATAGCCCTAACTCCAGGAAATATCACCTACAACATTACACATAACAGCTCATGTAGTTAGCCTATCGACGGGAAACGCCATTCCATTCGTGCCGCAAGCTGGGCTTCAGGCTCGGATGCAGCAGGTTCCCTGTGCGAGATTACTGTGCATTAACGTCTCCTGTACTTATTATGGAAGACGTTAAGTGTAAGCTCTGCGTGGAAGCACAGGATATTCCAATGTAGCCTGCTGCGCTTCCACCCGGGAGACGGAATTTCACTGTGAAATAGCGACTCCTAAAAAGGTGGTGTTAAATGATTCCGTAAATGCAAAACTCCCATAACATGCTCACCTAATCCCCCCCCTCCCATTAAAACCCTGTCCTATGGACTCCACGAACGGATACTCGCGATGGCGCTGGAATTCGGCATCTTTGTGCTGCGTTCCAGGGGGCGAGGTGCCAAGAAAGCGCCTACCCCGGAATAGGACAGTAAATGAAAACCTGCAGGCGCACATTATCCAGCTCGCCGTCTCCATTTTTACATTAACTATAGAATAGAGCCCTTATGTTATATTAACCCTTTCACGATGGGTGGGCATCGCCAGTAGGGAGGGGGTTAACGCCGGCGAGTCATACTGGTAACGCCTCGCTGCCAGGTGCCGCCACGGGCCTCTGATTTGGCCCGCCCACACAGTCAACGAGCGGCACAGTCTAAGTTCAGGCTGTCCCACTGCAGCCAATGGCACACGTAGCACCCTGGCTGTGGGGAGGGGCCAGTGGGGCGTACCTGTATGCCCCACATCTTCAAGGCTCACACGCCGCGCGGAAGTCATAGCACGTCCCACGGTGTTAAGGGGTGAAGTTCAGAAAGGCTACTTTTGGAAGCGGCCTGCGATTTTCTCAGGGGTCAATCGATTACTTTTTGTGATTAAACAGCAGTTGTAGAGTAAATGATTAATTCACAAACCTAATGAATCATCTGATGACACCACTTCTATAGCATGAAGAAAACGCTGCTTGGCAGCAAACCTTACACTCTGCTGATGTGAAAGACACAAGAAATCTAAAAGCAGACATAATCCCTCTATGACACCACGACAAGTTTTAACCTAGGGGCCAGCTAGCCACCGGCTACTAAAGGTTTAGCCCTGGCTCCTAAATATGTCGGACAGGGGTCAGCAACCTTGGAACTCCAGTTCTTTTTGGAACAATATGTCCCATGAGGCTCAGACAGCCTGATAGGAGGCTGAGCATCATGGGAGATTTATGTCCCATACCATCTGGAGGATGAGGGTTTCTGGCCCGTCATAAAAAAGGACACTAAGGTTAAGGCTGCCATAGACTTGTAAGGTTAAATATAAATTGTTGGAAAATGTTCCTGCTCAGCATTACAAAAAATATAAATATATATATATATAGACCTAGATATATTGAATAGATATGTATCAAAAGGCCAATTAACTCACGAGATGAAGTTTGCTGCTGTGTCTGGGACTTACTGCCATAAAAAACAACAAAAACAAATACCCACAGTCCTAAGAAATATTATAAACACTCCATGCGTCAGAATTGCGCACATACACCACACCCCTCTTTTCGGTGGGTCTCTTCTCTGCAATTTAATCTCCGTGCCAGATTTTACGTCCTCTTGGCACAACTGATCAGAGACCAGGGTTTTTTGTTATATATATATATATATATATATGTCAAAACATTAGGAACATGGGATGCAGTTGGGTAAACATTTGCAAAGAGATTATTTTAATCTTTTAACTCTGAATAATGTAAAATTGCTCATTTTTAACTTTTTTTTTTTTAATTCTCCTGTTCAACAATATTACTAGAATGAAAAGGTGCTAAACTCTATATGGTGTCCCTTATCGAGCAGAATGTCACACGGGGTCTGCATTATTAACATACAGGCAGAAATAGCCTTTGTGGCAGAGTAAATGTTATAAAGCTAGATATTAAAACTGGCCAGATCTCCTGCTTATGGGGGTTTGTAGTGATCATAATGAGATTATTAGCAATGCAGCTTCTAGAAAATACCAATAGAAAATAAAAATAATATCTGTATGTGCTGCATAATGCCTCTGTGTGTAAAGAACAGTAACACCTTGTCTGTATGTGCTGTATAATGCCTGTGTATGGAAATTACAGCAACACCTTGTATCTGTATGTGCTGCATAATGCCTGTGTATGGCAATTACAGCAACACCTTGTATCTGTATGTGCTGCATAATGCCTGTGTATGGGAATTACAGTAACACCTTGTATCTGTATGTGCAGCATAATGCCTGTGTATGGCAATTACAGCAACACCTTGTATCTGTATGTGCAGCAGAATGCCTGTGTATGGAAATTACAGCAACACCTTGTATGTGTATGTGCTGCATAATGCCTGTGTATGGCAATTACAGTAACACCTTGTATCTGTATGTGCTGCATAATGCCTGTGTATGGCAATTACAGTAACACCTTGTATCTGTATGTGCTGCATAATGCCTGTGTATGGAAATTACAGTAACACCTTGTATCTGTATGTGCTGCATAATGCATGTGTACGAAATTACAGTAACACCCTGCATCTGTACTGTAGAGGGATTATCATTCAGTGTAACACCCTGACCCTTATCCCTGTACAGCAGTGAGTGACAGCCGAGCTCTCCCTGTATCGTAATGCAGGAGTAAGTTTTTTTGAGATTTTTGTTACAGTGAGGGAATGCTCCTTGTACCGTCTTTACAATAATATGGGGTGACAGGATTGAAATTTCAGAAAACGTTTCTCCACGGGGGGGGCACACTCAGCTTGCATCATACATGTTTGTAGAAGGGCCTTTATACTATTCATTGTATTAATGGAAAGTCGTGTATACACGGTTAAGAATTGAGCTTGAATTCTTAATTTATAAGAACAGGAATAGATCGCATGATGAGAATCCACAAATGTAATGTGTAAAGCAGTGTTTAGCAAACCTGTCCTCACATCCCCCTAACAGGCCAGGTTTGCCAGATATGTGAAACACAGCACAGGAGATATGACTTGCTGCTCAGTGTTTGCAGGATTCAGTCTGCATTTCACCAAGGTGATCTGTAAAATCAAGGCCTGTTAGTGGGTCCTGAGGACAGGTTTGGGAAACACTGGTGTAAAGTGATGACATCATGAAGTACATTTTGAATCAAGGGGCTCGAGGTCCCCCAATAAAAGCCTTCTATAAGCAGAATGACTTACGTAATCATCTGGAGAATTTATTCTTACCTGATGTTTGCCAACCGCAGAGAAGTGCAACTTAGACACGTGCGTTCAGTGAGGGCACCTGCAAGAAAACAAGACCTGTGGTCAGTCCAGACTCCTGTCTGCATTTCAAAATAAAAGCCAAGCAATGGAAATTAGCAAACCTGAGAAGAACCGGCCAAGAGGGCCCAAGAGCCGGCCAAGGGGACCCAAGAGCCGGCCAAGGGGACCCAAGAGCCGGCCAAGGGGACCCAAGAGCCGGCCAAGGGGCCCGAGAACCGGCCAAGGGGCCCCGAGAACCGGCCAAGGGGCCCCGAGAACCGGCCGAGGGGACCCGAGAGCCGGCCAAGAGGACCCCGAGAACCGGCCAAGGGGACCCGAGAACCGGCCAAGGGGACCCGAGAACCGGCCAAGGGGCCCAAGAGCCGGCCAAGGGGACCCAAGAACCGGCCAAGGGGGCCCAAGAGCCAGCCATAGGGCCCCCAGAGCCGACCAATGAGACCCAAGAGCCGCCAAGGGGACCCAAGAGCCGGCCAAGGGGACCCAAGAGCCGGCCAAGGGGACCCAAGAGCCGGCGAGGGACCAAGAGCCGGCCGAGGGGACCCAAGAGCCGGCCGAGGGGACCCAAGAGCCGGCCGAGGGGACCCAAGAGCCGGCCGAGGGGACCCAAGAGCCGGCCGAGGGGACCCAAGAGCCGGCCGAGGGGACCCAAGAGCCGGCCGAGGGGACCAAGAGCCGGCCGAGGGGACCCAAGAGCCGGCCGAGGGGACCCAAGAGCCGGCCGAGGGGACCCAAGAGCCGGCCAAGGGGACCCAAGAGCCGGCCAAGGGGACCCAAGAGCCGGCCGAGGGGACCCAAGAGCCGGCCGAGGGGACCCAAGAGCCGGCCAAGGGGACCCAAGAGCCGGCCAAGGGGACCCAAGAGCCAGGTAAAAGTATTGTTTACAAATTTGTAAGATAAAAATGACATTAAAGAATTCAGGAGCCACAGGTAAAATTCTGCAAAACCTTGGCTACCTGGCTCCTTCCATCATTGTTTGAGGGTACAATGCATAAAACATTGAAAATTTTCCACATTCAGCCTTTATTCAGATTTGATTTCTACCGCCAGACTGTACAAAGTGTATCAGTGTAACAATGGCAGCATTACCCAGGTACACAATACTTGGCTGACACTCTGACCCGAAAACTGGAAAGGCAAACTGTCATACAGAAGGAGCCCGATTCACGGCATGAAATGTTTGTCGTATGTGCAAACCGGAAGGCGGATTCGAAGTATCCAGGGAAATTTAAAAGTGAAAGTTTCAAGGAGAATCAACACTCTGCATATACAGATTACCCGTTAATGATTTGTGAAAGAGCCACGACACCTTTGCCCCCAACCTCAGTAATGAGTTGCTGTTATGATCTCTGCTTGTTCAGATATGAGGCTGGGCTGTCAGGTTCACCATTGCTTTATTGCAGGACACTTACTGTTATATACAGGCTTGGATAACTACAGGAACACAGGATCATGCATCTGCCTTCATTACTGCATCACACTGACTGACTCTGAAGATCGCTGCTGTGCCCTCTGACCTGTGTCATCCTGGGCGGAGCCACTAGTTAAAGTGATAGCACAGGTTTAGTATAGTCAGCTATAACACCTTCCTCCCCACCCCAAAAACAAAACCAGAACAACATAACAAAAACTAGTAACAAATCAACAACCAGAACAATCGAACACAGTTCATCTGAGGAACTTGGAGAGTGTCACTGAAAAACTGATGACTAGTCTTCTGAAGAAAATTGCGGGGCCAAATCATCATCCACATCTTTCTGGGCCCTACGCGAGGACCGACGGAAGTCTCTTATCCGTTCTTGAAGAAGTAAGCGGTCAGGAGGGCGTCGGTGACGTTGGGGACGTCCACCAGCAGGCGGGGTGTTGGAGGCAGTAGGATTGGATGAAAGATCAACTGGTGGGGTCAAGGAGGGTACAGAGGGGTCAGGGGGAACCTCTGAACCAGAGTCACAAATACCCACAGGAGACGAGTCCAAAGTTTCCGAGTCAACCCAGACACCATTCCAGATGTCCTCCGACGCATTAGATGTGGACACCGGACCCCGTAGCGTTGGGGACGTTAAGGGTTCAGGCACCCGTAAACGAGACCGTAGCTGGTCTACATGTCGTCTGGTAATGGAACCATCTTCCAGGCGGACTCTGTACATCTTGGGTCCCAAAGATTCTTCAACGGTAGCAGGCAGCCACCGACTGTTGGCAGATCCATACGATCGAGTCCAGACCTCCTGGTGGGTTGCAAAAACAGGAGACTCTTTGGACTTCACCATCTTTTCTTGGGATTGTAATACATGTTCATGAACGGTCTGAGGGCGAAGCATGTCAAAAGCAGTCCATGGCTGTCTTCCCAACATAAGCTCAGCTGGTGTCGTACCAGTGGTGGCATGTGGTGTAGTTCTGTAAGTAAACAGGAAAGAGTCTAACTGCTGAGGCGATATGGACCTCTGGCTAGTCACAGCCACTGAGGCCTTGAAATAGTTCTTGAAAGTTTGTACAAACCGCTCTGCTTGCCCATTGGTGGCTGGGTGATAGGGGGCGGTTAATTTGTGCTTGATATTATGCACCGTAACAAAACTCTGGAACTCCTGACTTGTGAATTGGGCACCATTATCTGTGACAATCTCCCTGGGATACCCAAACGAAGCAAAAAGATGCAATAATATGGCAACTGTTGCCTTTGTAGTCAGCTGGGTAACTGGAATGACCTCTGGCCATTTTGAGTGGGCATCAATTATAATCAAGAAGGTTTGTCCCCTTATGGGACCCGCAAAATCCAAGTGAAGGCGAAACCAGGGAACCGTGGGCCAAGTCCAGGGTTCATCTTCCAGGCGGTTAATTTGTGCTTGATATTATGCACCGTAACAAAACTCTGGAACTCCTGACTTGTGAATTGGGCACCATTATCTGTGACAAGTTGCCTATACCTGCGCTTGATTAACGCATCTCATACTGTGGCGCCAGTAACAAGACGTAGCCATAAGAAGAGGCCAAGAAGAGGTTATTCACTCCGCTCCTGTGTCGCATCAACGTTGACCATAGTTGCAACGGGTAAAGATCACTGTTGAATTGCAACTAGGGCTGGGGAATTTTCCTCAATTTAAAAAACGAGTTTCACCTCAACTTTACTTTTCCAAAAACAGATTTATTTTTAAAAAATATAAATCAAAATATATTCACAAAGCACCGAAAACATTACATTGAAATCTACTGGATTCGCCTGCTTAAACCTGTCTGAAACACCGAATTCAGGATATTTTGTCGCAATTTGGTGTTTTGTGAATAGACTAGGGCTGCAACTAACGATTATTCTCATAATCGGTTAGTTGGCTGATTATCATTTCGATTCATCGGATAATAAAAAATATTTGAAAAAAATGTTTACTTAAAAAAGAATTTTATGGGTGGTGAATAAGCAATTTGCGTAGAGTAAGTAACTTTCGTACGTACATACGCATATTGCGTACTTTTCACACAAGGTATGCGAGTGCTTGGTCAGAGGGATGGGTTGATGCTGCATGCGCAGCTTAAGCCCATGTTTGCTTTCTCAAACGAATGTGGCTACAAGCACTTGGTCATAGATGATGATGTCAGCATGAAATCGGGGTAATAAGCTAAAGTGGTCAGGGTGCGTAGAGTGTCCCCTTTTTAATAATATTGTGAACAAACTGAGTGGGAGGAGGGACTGGCGGTGGAAGGGAGTGACTTTGCTCAAGTGACTTGACCTGAGTGTGAGAGGGAGTGGGTATGGACAACAGAACGGATCTGAGTGTGGGAGTGAGTTTGGGGAAAGGGACCAGACCAAAGGGAGGGAATGGCAGTTCCCGACCAAAGAGGGTGTGGCAGGGAGGGTGGGGTGGTGGCACAGGACTCCAGCTTCAAGTAAGGATAAAACACAGGCATACAGCTCCTTCACCCAGTGACAGTATCCTATTGTTAGTGTTATAGTTCTGCTACTGTTGTAAACGGAATAAAAACAAACTGGTTGTGTCTGACATAACCCTAGAACTAAATCATACCTAGTAAAGCGCGTCTTCTCCAATCTGCTCCGAAAGTCTGACTCTAAACAGTGTGTGCTGTACACAGGACGATTATTCGACACCGATTAATCGATAATGGAGATAGTTGACAACTATTTTAAATCATCGATTAGTTGTTTCAGCCCTAGAATAGACTAATTGATCATTCTCTAAGTGACAATTTCAGTGCTGCCAAATGCTGCAGAACTGCACCGTACGGCGGAAAATTGCACCGCAATCCGATGTCAATTTGCCTGTTTTTGGCGAACTGATAGCTGAGTGAATAGACAAACTTCCCAGATATTGCACCCACTGTGAAATTCACTGTTTGGTAAGGTTCAGTGGCAAATTCAGACTTTAGTGAATAACCCTCGGAGTGTTCGTCAGAGCATCAGCAGAAAAGAACCGACGGGTTCAGCAGGCACCTCTCAAACCTGGCGCCATGGCCGATGTTCTGACAGAAAACCCACGAACAAACTAACAAAAACAGATTACCGTTTTTTCGAAAAATAAAGAGGTCGACATCAAAGCTGATTAAATTATGAAAATTAAGCTAAAAAAAGAGGAAATTGCACAGCCCTGCTTGTATGGTGATCTTTGGCTATCCAGAGACGCCAACAACCGCAGGTGAAGTTGCAGAAAAAAGGTGCACACCTGTACCACCAGTATTCTTCCATAAACTGCGGCTATTCTCCATTATTTACAATGTTTGTGAAATTTCAGCGATTTTAATGTGGAGAGCTGCACTGAACTCTGCTAGAAGCCCAAAAATAAATAAAAAAACACAAAAAGACTACGCTCGACAACTTTGAATGAAACACCTGTGGAAACTACGGTGGAATCTGTGCTAAATAACTTTGGCAGAAAGTACACTGGTGGAAACCAAATAAACCCTGAGAACTGCTCTAGGCAACTTTGGCATGTAGTACCGTAGAAAATACCTAGAGCACGGCCAACTAGGATGACCTTTCGATAGCGAATTCACATATTTCACCGTAGTTGATCCACTGAAGTTCACCGGATTCACTAGAAATCCGCTATTCTTTCAATTCAATGACAGCGCAGTGCTCAGTGGATAGATTTGCATACAACAGCATGGGGGTCATTAACTTTGGCCCTCCAGGTTGTCTTCTAACTACACTTCCCATGAGGCTCAGCCAGTCTAATGAGTGACTAGGCATCATGGGAGATGTAGTTTCTAAACATCTGAATGGCCAAGGCTACCAACCCCTGGCATACAGGTCATTTTATATAGAAGCCGGTGGCTACCACGCTTTTGGGATTAGTCAAACCTTGGACTACATGCAGTTTAACACAAAGGTGAAAGGTGGCCGACGCCAGAACCCCCCAATCTGTGATGGGATATCAATTTGCCAAGCCCTGGTCTTGGAGCCTGCAATTACTTGGCTCCTGGATTATGTGGTAGTCTGTATATAAAGTCTCATTCCTGGCGTTTAAAAATGGGTTGTTGGCCCTTCACTACCAAGCATGTTCTTTGGTTGAAATCAAATTGCTATCATTTGAAAAATGGGAAGGAAAGTTAATTAAACATCAGGTAAAAGGGAAAATTTGCACATAAATTGATATTCGGAGTTAAAAAAAAAATATAGAAATTTGCTAATTTTTTAGGTTTTCATGTATTCGTATCAATCCTTTACAGAAATACTGCTGGAATGAAAGATTCTGGACTCTAGATGGTGTCCTTTAACACAATTTCACACGGGGTCTGCATTATCAGCATACAGCCACAAATGTCGTGTGTGTCCCGTGAAAGTGATGCAGATAGATAATAAAATGTTCAGATCTCCTGTTTATGGAGGATTCATAGTGATCATAATTAGGGATGGGCTAGCGGTTTGATTCGAACATGAGTTTGATTCGAACATTGGCCGTTCGGCGAACATCGAACATTTCTGCGTGTTCGGTTTGTGTTCACCCACAATGGACCACAATGCACTTTTCCACTGGCCTGAAGCTTGTAATTGGCTGCAAGACTATGCCAATCAGGGCTCAGAGTCCTGATTGGGCAAATTTTGCCCAATCATGGGCTCACAGAGCTAAGTCCCGCAGCACACTATATAAGGCTTCCCCGCAGCCCCAGCATGTGTTTGTTGCTGGAGTGAATCAGAGAGGAGAGGAGATTGTTGCATAACAGGCTGAATCACTGAGTTATATCTGATTTCTGGAAATTGGAATCTGTGTGTTGTCACTGACAGCTATCAGGGACAGGCTGTATCACCGAGTTATATCAGCTTTCTGGAAATTTGAATCTGTGTCTTGGCACTGCCAGCTATAAGGGTGTATCACTGAGGCATAGCATACTTCTGGAAATTTTAATCTGTCTTGGCACTGCCAGCTTTCAGGGACAGGGTGTATCACTGAGTTATATCTGATTTCTGGAAATTGGAATCTGTGTTGGCACTGCAAAGGCTATCAGGGACAGGCTGTATCACTGACTTATACCAGAGTTCTGTGAATTTGAATCTGTGTGTTGACACTGCCAGCTATCAGGGACAGAGTGTATCACTGAGTTATAGCATAGTTCTGAATATGTTTAATCTAGATAACACAGTTGAATCAGAGTTCTGCATATTTCCAATCTTTATAACAGAGTTGAATCAGAGTTCTGTATATCTTCAATCTATATATCACTCACCATGTCGGAAAGACCAAAAAGGACAGGCAGACGCTCCCAGACACAGATAAGAGGGCAAGCAGCCTGTGTCGGTAGGCTGTGCCCCTGGTCGTCATGGACGTGGTGCATCCTCTGCAGGGGCACGCTTGTCCTTTCTAACTGGTGCTGGCCGCCTTATGCAACAGCAACATACAGAGGATTTGCAGGATTGGCTAACCAGGCCATCCTCATCCTCTGAGTCTTCTGCCAGCCAGGCTTGTAGTGGTTTACAGTCCACCTCAGCTGCCAAAACATCTAATTCAGCCTCCATGTCCACAGCTACTACTGCCGTAGCCTCACTATCCTACACGGAGGAGTCAGCTGAATTGTTTGACTACAGTGACATGCTGCTTGAGGATGCGCAGCAACTCCAGTGCTCTGATTCAAACTCTGAGGTTGAGGGAGGGAGTATAATCAGCCTAGAGGGAGGGGGTGCCAATGACACACAAAGAACTGGCACTCATGTTCCCCCAGCAGCTGCAACACACTGTCAAGTTGGCTCCAGTGACGAGGAGATAGTGACATCATCGTCATCACCCCCTGACTCCACCTGGGTGCCTGATCGAACAGAGGAGTCAAGGGAGGAGGAGGAGGAAGCGGCACAAGAAAAACGAGGCAGAACGTCTTCTATAAGCAACCGTAGCCAGTCCAAGGCATCAGATGTCAGAGCTGCTCAGGTGCAGAGCGCTGTTGTCTCGCAGCACACTTCCAGGATCTCTGCTGCCTGGGAGTTCTTCACGACATGTGCAGCAGACTGCAGCGTTGCTATTTGTAAGCTATGTCGGAAGAGGATCAAGCGTGAGAAAGACAGACAATTGGGTACCACGTGCTTGAGGCGACATATGACCACCTGCCACGCATCCCGTTGGCACAACACTTTGCATAGGTCCTCCTCCTCATCTGTCGCTACCCCCCATGTCATTGCCTACAACCTCCACTGACAGGGATGATGCTACAGTAATGGGTGTACAACGTCCTTCCTCTGAATCTGCCAGCATTCCATCAGCTGCAGATTTACGCAGTCAGATTTCGTTGACCCAGCTGCTGCAGTGGAAGAAAAAATATTGTCCCAACCATCCACAACGTCTAAATGCCAGCTTGGCAAAATTACTCGCATTACAGCTGCTGCCTTTCCAGCTGGTGGACTCTGCTTCCTTCCGTGAATTTGCCGAATGTGCTGTACCACAGTGGCAGGTTCAAAAACGCCATTTCTTTTCACGGAAGGCCATTCCAGCACTATACCAGCACGTGGAAGACAAATGTTATGGAGTCATTGGGAAAGGCAGTCACCAGCAAGGTGCACATGACTTTAGACATGTGGTCCAGCAAGCATGCACAGGGCCGTTACATTTCCTTCATGGTACACTGGGTAACTGCTTGCAGCTGGGAGGGATCCAGGACGGGGCAGATTTGTAGGCAGCCGGTGACTTCAGAAGGTGTACCGGATCACCTATCAGTCTCCGCCACCTTCTCGGCGAATATAAGCATCCAGGACCCGGTAGAGGCATAAAATAAGGGGAATTTTATTACTAATAAAATATACAGTATACCAAAACGCGTTTCGCATGAAAAGCTTCATCAGTTGGGGCTACTGCCTACAAATCTGGTGTCTGATCGATAAGACACCAGCAAATGTGAGTACGACATTCTTCTTCTTTGTTTGCACTCCATTTTATACAATATTGCTCTATGTGAGTCATTTTATATATTGAGGGACACGGAGGATGGTAACCCTGTAAGGAAACCATACTTCTGAGTCACGGGGTGCAGCAGAAGGAACCACTAAAAGGACAATAAGCGCCAGCTCCAGCACATCTTTCTTTTATACGGACTTGCAAGGTGGAAAAGGGATATACCACCAAGTGGTCTGGAGAGGCAGCTGACTCCGCAAATACCAGATACTGTATGACTTCTTTTTTATTCTTCCCAGCACTGATTATTAAGACTTTCACAATCATTAAGTCTTTTACAACCTGGAGTATACAGGATAAGACTGTAAATGTCACATTACTTTGTTTTATCCTATTTGCACCATTTTACTTGCATTGTATTTTATTTGATTGTATTGAGGTTGTTTATTTGCCATACCACCGGGTGGCACCAGTCCATTTTCACCTGAATCTTATCCCTGTACAGCTGCGATTGACACAAAAGCTCTCCCTGTATTCTGCCAAATCCCTGGCTGTCGTGAATTTGTTTCTCCAGTGGGCAAGTTAATTCAGCTTTAAAACGGTATGCAAATTGCGTATTGATATGCTAATGAGTGCATTTCAATGTACTGCAAGGCAAAAATCAAGATAACGTGATTTTGAGAGCGAAGGGGTTAAAATCTCCTATATTACAGGCTCCCATCTGCGATATTAACCTATTAATCCCTGTAGTGGATTTGTATTCATTTTTCGTATGATTATTGTATCAGCCGTACTCAGTTTATTGGATTTTTACACACAGTAGAGTAATCCATGTTGCTTTTTATTAACCGCACTTTGTTCCATGATCTGTCAGGGCATATCCTGCACGATTTTTTTTTCTCATGAGTTGCCTGGATTAGTTATGTTGCTGTTGAGGCTGCACATCGCTGGCATTTGTTCTTTTGTCAAGTCTTGGCAGGTGTAATGGAATAAAATCGGAATAAGTCGTTCTTCCCTAGTTGTTCTGTGCAGGCGTGTCTGCTCTTAAAAAAGGATTAAGGGGATTTTAGCTGCTGTGTTGCCTTTAATAGCGCGATATATCCTGCTTTATTTTCCATCGGGGAACCTATTTCTGTCGTCTGGCAGACTGGTACCACCAGAAAGATCAAAGAGGCATTCCGATTGGATTGAAATGTTCAACTAATAAAAAATTTTTACTTTTTTCGCTCCAAATCTATTTTTTGGTTTTAGATTTCTTTTTTTTATTTTAAGCACAAATTCAGTAATCATATGGGAGGAGAATACAACAAGTAAAATATAAGAAGAAAGTTGAGGGGGGGAGAAATCGCAAACTCGACATATTGACAGAGGAGTCCCTAAAGGAGTAAAGAAAAACGGGGGCCAACAAAATTTTAAACACAAGTAGAAGAGCAAGTTACACAACCCCACTGGTTTCAGGCTGAACATCCTCCGGTCCCAAAAACTGGAGGAATTGTTTTTATTGCATTTATAAAAAAACTGTCTTGCACAACTTTTTATACATTATTACAGATTATAGGAGCTCCCCGATTGGTTGATTCACTTCCTGGTCTATGCAGCATCTGCAGTGAAACATTCTAAGCGTGGAGATATACAGCAAAAGCCGGTTCTTTAGGGTCTATTCACAAAGCACCGAAATTGCGTGTAATTTTGGTGTTTGCTGCGTGTCTGCGATTCCATTTCACCGAAAATACTGTGAATTCACCATTAAGGCTGGGGTCAGACGAACGCAGTGCGCACGTGCGTTTAGCCGCACTTTATTACGGCCGTGGTAGCAGAAAATGACGTCCAATGCAGGCCCACACAGGAAGTACAGCCACGCGAAAGTTCGGTCGCGCAACGCAAGCAGCAAACGAACGCATTTTTGCAGGAACGTTGAACCGCTAGTACTGACGTACAGAGTGCGTTGCGTTCGCATAGCGGCGTGTGTGATTAGGAGACGTCAGACGTTGCTCATGTCCGGCCAACATAACGTCCAGACACCCAAAGTTTCCTGGTTTGGATCCGTATGAAATCACGGCCGAAAGTGCGCATCGTATGACCGCTATTGCGTCTTTCGTTAAAAAAATGCGTTCGGACGCATCAACGCACTTTTTGACGGTAGACGTGAAAAATGCATTAGTCTGACCCTAGCCTTACAGATGTTCACTGTATCTTGCTGAAATTGGAGTCACTGAATTGTCAGTGAATTCCACCGCAGTGAAGAAAAAGAAGTCTCCTAATAAGAGCTTATAAAAACAAAAATCAATAAAAATGCGTTTAAAAAAAAAAAAAAAAAGGTTACAAAATAAAGTCTTAACCCCTTTTCCCGGCACCTGGATAGATGGGGGAGGGGGATCCAGGTTCAAAAGAGGCATCGCTGGAAATGTCAGTCTGACCTTTCCAGCGATGCCTCCCTTTAACCCCTTAGGCTAATGTCAGACGAACCCAGTCTGAGCGCACTCTGCGAGCGTGTATAACGGACAGATGTACTGACGGAAGATACTGTAGACCCAGTTTTTGTTGACGGACGTGGAGAAAAAAGGGAATTATGGGAAACAAAATATGAAAAATGCTAAAAATTTGAAAAGGATATGAAAAGCCATTTTGTGCGTCAAGGTGCTGGACGGTAGAAAATACACTGCGTCTTACATCGCACTCACAAAGAACGCAATGCGGACGTCAAGCGGTTTTGCGTTCTTGCCTAACTTGTGTCCGTTTGCCACGTGCGTTGTGCGTGCGCAGTTCGGTGCGCACGTACTTAGTGTGTGGGTCTCTATTGATCATGATTCTATGCTACGACAGATGTTAAACTGTGCGGCAACCTGGACGTGATCACTGCGTTAGTCTGACGCCGACCTTAGGCGCCGGTCTGCGATCCAATGATTTCCAATGATACCACACATGACCAGGTGAAATGTAAAAAACAATTTTTTTTTCTCTTTTAAATTTATTAAGTGCACAATAGTGCTCACGTTTCAATTATAATGTAAATACTGCTGCACTAACGAAAAAGGTTTCAGCTAAAATCGGGTATTTTGTCAGAATAAAGTAACGGGTTCCCATTTCAAATTTTTTTTTTAACAAGAGCACCCCATAGAATAAATAACTGCAAAGGCTCAGATGACAGAATGTGAAAAAATTACTTTACACAATGTAAATGACTGAAATTGTAATGGAAATTCACATGTTTTTTGTGGCAGGATATGACATGCATATAATGAAATATTATGAATCTGCCGAAAAAATTTATATAATTTAGGGATGCACCGATACCATTTTTTTTTAAGACAAAGTACAAGTATTGATACTTTTTAAAAGTACTCACCGATACGGAGTACCGACACTTTTATTTAAAGTCATGTGACCGCTTTTCACTAAGGATATATATATATATATCCCCCCAGCTCAAATATATTGCCCAGAGCTCACACATATATTGCCCCAGCTTACCCTCCCGCTCCGCCAAGCTCCTGGGTGGTCTTCTTACTTCGAGCGGCCGCCAGCAGAGGCTGTAGCCCGGCCGCTCGTTGGGAAACACGCACAGCCGCGGTCTCACGAGATCCCGAGATCGCAGCTGGTGGTTCCAAGGCGAGCCGCCGGGCTACAACCCTTTGCCGGCGGCCACTCGAAGACGACGCCGGAGGAGCCTGGCAGATTGCCGAACACTGCCACACAGAAGCCGGCCGGAAAGCCAGCCCAGCGCTGCCTTAGGTATCGGGGTCCTCTGCCCAAGTACCAAGTATTTGTGCAGGTCCCGGTATCGGCACCGATACTAATAATGGTATTGGTGCGTGTCTAATATAATTTGTCTCGGTCCTACAATAAAACATGACTTCAAATCTCGTTTAAGCATGATAAGCACAAAACAGTCAAAATGAGCTCAGCACACAGGAGAAATAGCTCAGCAGTGGAGGGGTTAAAAATATAAAAGGATTTTTGCAAAAAAATAAATGGTCTTCAAGAAAAATTTACAAAAAAAAATTTAACACTGAAATCTGTAGGATTCGCTAGTTTAAACCCGTCAAATTAAAGCACCAAAAATTTGGTAATTTTGACAGAATTTGAGCGCTCTGAAGCGAAAACACAATATTTCTCAATGCGACAATTTTGGTGCTGGCGAGTTGCACCGTATTTCGCTGTCATTGTGCTTGTATTTGGTGAACTGACAGCTTTGTCCATAGACAAATTGCCCCAAAAATGGGGAAATTCACTGTTTATTGGGATTCGGGGCCAATTCGGAGTTTAGTGAATAACCTCTTTTGAAAAGGGAGTATTTTTTTATTATTTTTAGTCTTTATTTTCAAAAAAGGTATATAAAATATTCCATACAATCAGTATATTATCATCAGCACTTAAACATTACCACACCCTTTTATTTATAAACCGTACACCTGGTTTTATAATAACACGACAAATATCTTGCCTCAAGAAACCAGCAAAAAAAAAAAAAACATACTAACACAACATATAAGACATACACAAAAAAAAGGGGGTGCCCCCACCCTCCAACATATTCAATACATCTCAATGATCTCTCATAACGTAAAAGATTACCCAGGATATACTTCTAGCCATGCCCCCCATATCTTATGATAACTTCTCATTGTACCGTGTAGTCTGGCAGATAGCTCATCCATCACTCGCACCTCTTCAATTATTTGCTTCACTCTCCCCCATATAGGTGGTTCTGTCGAGCGCCATGAATCCGCCATGGCCTTCCGAGTGGCCAAAACAAAAAGAAGTCTATTATGATGTTGTGATAGATCTGCCACTGAGCACGCCATAAGAAATGTTATGGATCCATCGATATAGTACAGGCCAGAACTCCGGAGGCCAATATTCGAACTCTCTCCCAGAATGGCTGAATAATGGGGCATTGCCACATTTCTTCCAGCATGTGTCAGGGACAGCTCTGTTGATCTTATTAAGGAAGGATGGGGTCACATACCATCTCATCATTGTTTTGTAAGATTGTTCCTGGAGTACAACATTAATAGAAGATTTAGAGATAGAGTCCCATATATCTTTCCAATCTTCAGTTTCCACCTTACCTAATTCACGTTCCCAGGCTGTCATGTACGGCAATGGAACGAGACTCCTAGTGGTTGTTATAGCTGTAACCAACTGAGAAATAAGGCCTAGTGGAGAGCTCCCTTTAAGACACATTTGTTCCAAAAAAGTCATGGAGCTATTAGCAGCAGACCTTACCCGAGGTATCATGACATAGGCCCGACATTGAATATATCGAAAAAGGTCAGCGGGCCGCAAATGGAATCTAGTGTTTAAGTCATCAAACATAAGAGGCAGGTCCCAATGAAACATCTCTCTTATTCGTATGATCCCGGCTTGTCTCAGGCCCAAACATCAAGTGACCATCCCAGGTGGGAAATCTATATTGCGATCCAATGGGGTCAGCGGGGAAGGTTGTTGCACCAAACCATACATGGGTGTGGAAATTTAAAAAATAAATCTACTTGTCCAACGGACTAAGTAGTAGTCCAATCTACTTGTCCCTCAGGATGATCAACTTGTCCTGATAATTTCAACAAAATAGTGTTTAAATAGAGGTCTTTATTCATAACAGCCTATAGAGGCAGCGTCAGATACATGTGATGAATAAAGACCTTTAAACACTATTTTGTTGTGTGTATCTAAGTATATGTATGTATGTGTATGTATATATTAGGGATGCACCGATACCACTTTAAGACCGAGTACCGATACTTTTTTTCAAGTACTCACCGATACCGAGTACCGATACTTTTATTTTATGTCATGTGACCACTTTCCAATAAGAACAGACCTCATAAAAATGCCCCCAGCTCACATGCATATATCCCCCCCTAGATATATGGATATTGCCCCAGCTCATGGTATACTGCCCCCAAGCTCTCATGGATATATGCCCCAGCTCATGGATAATGCTCCCCAGCTCAGACCCCAGACCAGACATGGGGCGTCTTTTCGAATGCTCTATCGGCATTCGGACAGCCGCCCCTGGAGCTCTCCGGCATACTTACCTTCCCGTGCGACGCCGACAAAGTCTTTGCGCCTGCGCTCGTTGAAGGACCCCAGCCGCGAGAACATGGGACTCCCACGTGATCGCGGATGGGGTCCTTCAACGTGCGGAAGCGCGGAAACTTTCCCGGCGTCGCTCAGGAAGGTAAGTATGCCGGAGAGCTCCAGGGGCGGCTGTCCGAATGCCGATAGAGCATTCGAACAGCCGCCCAAGCCCCTCGGATGCCGGCAAGCCAGCTTCCGGTATTGAGGCGGTCCCTGGAATTAGTCCGCAAAGCCCGCCGGACTGCATCTCAAAAAAACTACTCGCCCGGCGCCTGGATCTTCATGTCCCGGGCGTCGGATGATACAATTCCCACACCCCTGCCATACTTGGTGGCCCACCGATTCCATAAGTGGATAGTATGGAGGAGAGGCGGACATGAAGAGGAGCATGTTGGGTGATGATGTTTAGGAAGCCATAACCACAGGCTGGGAGTATCTGGCGCCATAGTATCAGATTCAAAGTCCGCCCATCGTCTAGTGCCCCTTGGAGCATGCATTGCAACCACTTGGGCGAATTGTGCTGCCAAATAATATGATCTGAAATCAGGGAGACCTAAACCTCCAGACCGTCGTGAGGTATTAAGAACTCTTCGAGCTATTCTATGTCTTTTATATCTCCATACGAAATTACACACGTCTTTGAAAGTCTTTCAGGTCACCCTCTGCGAGCGGAACCGGGAGAGCCTGGAACAGGTACAAAAGACGCAGAAGAATATTCATTTTGATACTGTGGATCCTACCGATCCACGAAATGCAATCATTGTCCCAGGATGCCAGCTCCACCCTCAGTTTGTCATACAACAATCTATAATTAGCATCATACAGAGAGTCATGAATGCGTTAGTTTTATCCCTAGGTATGTTATACTTCATTTCAGCCACCTTGAAGTCATAGCGGGCAGAAAGTCGCCAGGGTAGATTCAGGAATGCCGAGGGCCAGCGCTATTGATTTATCAAAATTTATCTTATAACCTGTTTAAGAAAAGAATCTAAAATAGGTTGCAGTGCGGCCAATGAAATGTCAGGGGAAGTAAGGGACAACAATATATCGTCCGCATAAGCGGACAATACATAAGATGATTCTGACATTTCTATCCCACTTATCTCCGGTATAGATCTAATTTGGGAAAGTAAGGGTTCCCAGTGTCAGGGCAAAAAGTATAGGTGACAGAGGGCATCCCTGCCTTGTGCCATTTAAGATGGAAAAAGGTCGCGGGGAGGTGTCAGGGACTAAAATTTGAGCCCTAGGTGAAGAATACTAGGCTTGCACCGCTTCCCGAAACTCCACAGGAAAACCCATCTCTTCAAGCAACAGAAACAGGTATGGCCACTGAGCTCTGTCAAAAGCCTTTTCGACATCAAGAGAAAGAAAAAGTGAGAGGTATCCCTGAGTCGATGCACACCATATTAAATCCACCGCCTTGCTCGTGTTATCATAAGCCTGCCGACCGGGGATGAAACCCACCTGATCCGCATTTATCAAAGACGGGAGCATAGGATTCAACCTATTAGCCATTATCTTAGCAAATAATTTAAGGTCTCTATTAAAGAAATAGGCCGGTAGTTACTAGGGAGAATATTATCCTTTCTAGGTTTAGGAAGGACAACTACAGACGCCAGCATATCACTATGATGAAATCGTGCACCCCCCAGCACATCATTAAACAAAGAAAGTAAATGAGATTTTAATATTGAAAGGAATGTCTTCTAATAAGACCATCAGGACCTGGAGCTTTATGAGGCTTCAAGGAGAGAACAGCCACTTGCAGTTCCTCGTCCGTGATCGGCATTGCCAAAGATTGAATCTGTTCTTCTCGCACCTTCTGTATACGCAGAGAGTGCAAAAACTGTCTTATCCTTTGGCAATGATCATTATCAGTTAAAGAATGAGCCGGGGAGTGGTTATAAAGACCCTCGTAAAACTCGGTGAAGATCCGCTGGACCTCTCCCGGGGAGTGTCGAAGAGTGCCAGCTCCATCCCGCAAGGAAATAGGGCTTGCTTTCTCCCCTCTGGGACGTAAAGTGCGGGCCAACAATGTATCCATTTTATTACCTTTTTCATAAAAAAAAACCTAGACCATAAAAGTGACTTACACATCTTCCACCAATAATATAGTTCTATCCTTTCTAACCGCCTGCAGCATGGCAAAAGAGTCAAGAGAAGGTGCAGCCTTGTGTGCCGTCTCTAAACCTGTCAATTGGAGTTGCAGATCGACCAGCAATTTATACTTCATCTTTTTACTGTACGAAACATGTTTAATAAAAGACCCCCGTACCACTGCCTTATGAGCTTTCCATAATGTAGCAACCGGGATCTCTGGCGATGTATTAAGTTGAAAATACTGTACAATATCCTCCCGCACTGCATCCCTAATAACCGGGTTCTGCAAGGTGGTAGGCCCCAGCCGCCATGACCAGGAGGAGCCTTCTATATCCAGTAGAGGTCAATGTTAAACCCACCTCGGCATGATCAGACCATACAATTAAAGCAATTGAGGCTGATTCCACCATAGGTAGCGCGTTGTCTGAAATCTGAAAACTATCAATGCGGGACGCCGAATAAAAAGTGTAATCTCGAGTAGATGGACGGAGCACCCTCCACACATCAATAAGATCCATAGTACGAATAAATTCTCTCAAGGAGTATTTTTGTAAATATTTTTACCTCTGGGGATGTGTGGCGGCTCAATTCTAGCCCTGAGACAAATACAAATAATGTAACTATAACATATGCAAATCTAATGTTCTTCACTTTGTGGGTCTCCGAGCGATGTCCTATCAGATGAGCTCAACATATATCAGTCGGGGCAGACGCACATTTAGGCTAATGTCAGACAAGAGTCTTTGGAGTGCGGAAGGAACGTCTGTGAGTGGACATTCCTTCCACTCTGACGCCCGTCTGGCCACATCGCTGAGGCACTCCTATGAAGAATCGCGCTTTGCAGCTCTGTCAACGCGCATCTTAGCGCTTTGACGGAAAGGCTTGGATAACAGACGCTTGTTCTGTGCACATTTTGTGCGCATGCACAAGCGTGTGACAGGCCCGTTGCAGAGCCACAATGCAGCGACGGAGGCCGGTAAGCACGCCAGTACGGGCGCACATAGCGTGCTCGTCTGACGCCAGCCTAAAGTGCCCGGGAATGTCACTATGGCAACAACGTAAACTCTTAGAGCAGCCGTAGTGGCCAAGTCAATTAAGATGCGTAGAGCCAATCCCAACACGTCACTTCCGGGTTGACGCGGTCATGGGCAGCGCGATGCACAGCTGGTAAGTCACTTTATCGTATACAGTATAAAAGTGGGGTTGATACTTAATTGCTTTTATCCTTGATGAAGGCTCTTGTATGAGCCAAAACGGATTCTTCTTAATGTATCTCCAATAAACGTTTTTTGTTTTATTTTAAGTCCGTGAGTGCTCCCTACATTTGTTGCTATACTATTTCACTCTTGGGACATAGCACCTCTGCATTTTTTGGAGATTCCCAGAGCGTCGAGCTAACACACACACACGTTTTTACATGCCATTACTTCGGACAAAGAAAAAAAACAGCAAAATGTGTTTTATAATGTGGTTTTGTTTGTAATGCACAAGTTATCTAGCTACAGCTTATGTAAGTAGTAACATCTCTAGGACACCACGGGTGTCACTTCTGCTTTGGCAACTAGCATAATGTCCAGAAATACTCCCTCAGGGACTCGGAAAGGATTCTATCAATGAAGGTCAATATCCCAGACAAACTGTAAATGTCTCGGAATGTCTCATTGTCACAGAGAACACAGCGCCGTCCCCCCCGCGCCCAGGACAGGCCAGCGCCGTCCCCCAGCGCCCAGGACAGGGCCATCAACACAAGGGAATATCCCACATTTCACCATGCACATCCAGGACTTTGTTTACTAAGACAAAAAGCATGGGGGGGGGGAGCAATCAAAAGCAAAATACAATGATTGAGGCAAATCGGCAGAAACAGAGTTCCACGGTGATTGTGCCAAATGTTACACATTTTACACAAAGTGGATACATTTCACCTGTCAACACAACCTGATGTATCAGCAAATAGAAAACAGAATAACATAAGGGCTTGTATTTACAATGAAATGATTGCAATACCACATCCCGAGCAGAAGGAGCCGTGAGTCCTACTTTCAAGGTCATTCAGTAGTAGACCTGAGGAAACAATGTGAAATCCAGTTTGTGCGAGTCTGATATCATTATGGCAGCCTGGAGCTGATCCAGTTACTAAAGGTTACATCAGACCAGCTTCTTCCCTCTTCTAGGAAAGTATATGTACGGTAATTATTAAACCGTGCCGGGTGAATCCAACCAGAGCTAGAACAAAAAGCAGCAGCAGACATGCACCTCGCCCCTGATCTATACACTGGGGCTTCGACCATCCAAACCAATAGAATGTGAAAATCAAAAGGGGTTATACAGAGAGCGCCGAAAAGGCCTCCGAATTGCACTTCCCCATATGGCTATTCAGAAAGCTGGCAAACAAATATTGACGAATTGCCAGCGAAATACAGTGATCTTTGACAGCAGTAAAATCCCCATAGAGAAGCAATGGTTAATCTATTCAGTGACACCGAACAGCAGAGAAATGTCAGTGAAATGCAATGATTTTCGGTGGTTTCATTCAACAGGTTTAAACAGACGAATCCCATAGGTTTAAATGTAAAAAAAATTCAACTGTTTATTCTTTTCGTTTGCAGCAAAAAGTCTAATTATTTTATGCATTCAGTTAAAATTTTAATTGCATTTCTTTTAAACGGCTTTTTTTCTGTAACAGATCTTTTTATTATTATTCATAGGACCTTCTATATTATTTCCAGGGACTTTCACGCACTAGTTTAAAAAAAAAAAAAAACTTGAAAGTTGGGGGGGGGGGGGTTTACCCGTTCGGCGGCTGGTCAGCTTTTTTCGGATGCGTTCGGTGCATTAATTCGGCGCACTTCTGGGACCCTGCGGTAAATGCTGAATCCACCGCAGTGCAGCGAATTAAGGGTGCCAAAGCACGCTAAGGGGGGGGGGGGACCGAAATTTGGACTCTCTGAATAACCCCTCATGTTTCGCTACTGCTGTGAAACACCATTAGTAAACCCTGACCTGACACTCAATTTGCAGTTAGTCACAATTTACTTTTTTTTTTTATAAATATTAATATTTCACATCAATCATGGGTTAAACTCACCACATATTGTGCTCTTAAAACAGTGATTTAACAGATTAGTAAAACTGAGCTCAACTGGGATTTTACTTGTGTGAAAAGTCGACTGTATTTGTTAAATAACGGGATACTCCGTCTGAGCTTCAGCAGAGAAGAGCCCACAGGTTTAGCAACCACCTGCTGCCTGTACCTGCCGGCTCTGCTCGCTCGAGGCTCAGAGCGTCCGTCAATTAACTGATCGAGTCCTCGATTTTCACTAGGGATGCACCGAAACGAAAATTTCCGGCCGATATCGAAAATTCGGGATTGTTTCGGCCAAAAACCGATACCGAAAATAAGACATGAGAACCTGGGCCTGGAGGCCGGGGACACGCCGGAGGCCGGGGACTCGCCTGATCCCGAAGGCCGGCCGAGCAAGCTGCTCGGCCGGCCTCAAGGCTCAGGCGAGCCCCCGGCTCAGCCTTGAAGGACCAGCCGAGCCGGGGGCTAGCCTGAGCCTGGAGGCCAGCCAAGCAGCTTGCGACAGCCGGAAGACTGTCACTGTTGGAGCTCAGGACCGAAGTAGGAGGATGTAGGCGAGTATGGTGCCTACATATAGTCCCCTACATCGGCCCTGAGCTCCAGCGGTGACCGTCCTCAGGCTGTCGCAGGCTGCTCGGCCATTCTCCAGGCTCAGGCGAGCCCCTGGCTCGGCTGGCCACCGCTGGAGCTCAGGGCCGAAGTAGGAAGATGTAGGGGACTATGTGTAGGCACCATACTCGCCTACATCCTCCTACTTCGGCCCTGAGCTCCAGCGGTCACAGTCTTCCGGCTGTCGCAAGCTGCTCGGCCGGCCTCCAGGCTCAGGCTAGCCCCTGGCTCGGCTGGTCCTTCAAGGCCCAGCTGAGCCGGGGGCTCGCCTGAGCCTTGAGGCCGGCCAAGCAGCGGAGGCTGGCCGAGCAAGCAGCTCGGCTGGCCTCCAGGCTCATGCGAGCCCCAGCTCGGCCGGGAAATGGAAATGTTCGGCCTTTTTTTCGGCTGAATTTCCATTTCGGCCGAAACTGAAAACACCATTTTCAGCCGATAGTTTTCGGTGGCCGAAATTTCGGTGCATCCCTAATTTTCACACATGTAAAATCGTGTTTGACCTTGAATAAATGAGGCTAAATAGCAGATATTGCCCAGGCCTAATGGCAATTAGCAATTGCTTGGCTGGTGGGATACAGCACAGAAAGTGAACCTGGTTCTACCATTGGACCTTGTAGGAGACAATTTAAACCTGTTTCGTAGAGATCAGGAACTTTCCCAGTTTATAAATATGTGATTAAAATTTCACATTAGCCAAGAAGATGAAAAAGTCCCCTTTTCATCATGTTTGCCGTTATTTACCAATTGCCATTGTTAACTGTTGTAACCACCATGGTAAACGAAGAGATACAGTGAAAGAAATTCAAACAACGGCAGGCGGAGTAATTAACACTTTGCTTGCTGCTTTTTTTCCCTCTCCGAATCGGCAAGATTACTGTGGCTGCAACGGCGATTACTGGATTACCCCTATGTATACAAAGCCCTGCCAGGCTTGTCAAATCAGGAGCAGCTTGCCACGGACTACAGGACCTTTACCTTCTGTACAAAAGTATATCAATAAAACTAAACGTGCACTGTGCATTTATGTTCTGAATTCAAAGTACAATATAAGTATGTCGAGCACATAAGTATCCAGACCTCTTCAATTTACTTATTAAAGTATTTTACCAGGAAGGATACATTGAAATTTTTCTCGTTTTCAGTATCTCCTGGGTTCAAGAGCATTGAATTTCTACAGAAATAAAGTAATAAATGAAAGATATTAAAAACAAAAACACAAATATACAGATTAACAGAAAATAAATATGTAGGAAATATAGTCACTATGTTACATGTTTACAGGTGCATTGCGTAGTCACTATGTTACATGTTTACAGGTGCATTGCGTAGTCACTATGTTACATGTTTACAGGTGCATTGCGTAGTCACTATGTTACATGTTTACAGGTGCATTGCGTAGTCACTATGTTACATGTTTACAGGTGCATTGCGTAGTCACTATGTTACATGTTTACAGGTGCATTGCATAGTCACTGTTACATGTTTACAGGTGCATTGCATAGTCACTGTTACATGTTTACAGGTGCATTGCGTAGTCACTATGTTACATGTTTACAGGTGCATTGCATAGTCACTATGTTACATGTTTACAGGTGCATTGCGTAGTCACTATGTTACATGTTTACAGGTGCATTGCGTATATAGTCACTATGTTACATGTTTACAGGTGCATTGCGTAGTCACTATGTTACATGTTTACAGGTGCATTGCATAGTCACTGTTACATGTTTACAGGTGCATTGCGTAGTCACTATGTTACATGTTTACAGGTGCATTGCGTAGTCACTATGTTACATGTTTACAGGTGCATTGCGTATATAGTCACTATGTTACATGTTTACAGGTGCATTGCGTATATAGTCACTATATTACATGTTTACATGTGCATTGCGTATATAGTCACTATGTTACATGTTTACATGTGCATTGCGTATATAGTCACTATGTTACATGTTTACAGGTGCATTCTGTATTGAGGTATGTTAATAGGGATCTCTTAGTGGACTTTAGACTGGGGAAGATTTGATGGCGTCTGGGAGGTTATTCCATAATTGCGATGCTCTGTAGGAAAATGAGGATCGAGACACTTTCTTTTTGTATTGTGGTACTGCAAGTAAGGTGCCGGTCCTGGATCGGAGGTTATAGGATGAGGGAACTGCTAAGGGAAGCAGCCTATGCAGGTAGGGTGGCAGCTTCCCAGAAAAGCTCTTAACCTCCATGGCAGTTTTCCCGAGTGTGGCTCAGGGGTTAAATTTCAATGCTGAACGTGGTAACCCTGAGCCACACTTGGGCCGATAGATACCTGTACCTGCGCTCCTTCGCTGACCTCCCTCAATCGCACTCACCTACGTCCGATTGCAGCGTCCTGGAGAAGGGAACCAGGAAGATGCGATCGGCCAGAGGTGGCTGCGGGGGACAGCGAGGGAGCACAGGGACAGATATGTATCCAGCCGAGTGTGGCTCGGGGTTACTGCTTTCAGCATAGAAATTTAACCCCAAGCCACACTCGGGAAATCAGCCAGGGGGCTGGATTAATGCACCGATTTTGACATATAAAAAAGGTACAGCAAAAATCGTACAGCAAGGGAGGTTAAACACCAGGTTGGAAAGGTGAAGGGTGCGTCTAGATACCAGCGACGCCAGTTTAGCTCTTTTAACATGTCACAATGGTGGGTCATGTAGTTACATTGTAGCACAAAGCGACAGAATGAGTTATACAATGTAGTAAGTTTATGAAGGTGTGTTTGCGGGGCAGCTGCATACACTACATCTGGGAAAATAATAAACCCTGGAATTCCAGAGTGTTTTAACGGGTGCTCAACCTGTATTTGTACACATGGTAACACGGGATGATTCCGACACAAGAGATCCCTTAAAGGACATTCTAGATGGGGTTTGTAATGTTATCCAGGGTGTTAAACAGCGTCCTCCCTCACACCCATCATTTAGTGAATTCATCCCATTTCAAAAGCCGTCCGCAGACTTCTCCCTTCTGACCTGAATAGACGCGCTTTGCTCGCCAGCTGAGTAGCAGCGCCGGCTTCTACAGCCCGAGATGAAAAGATCGAACTTCCACCAGAGCGCGTGTAGAAATCAGGGCGAAAGACACAAGGTGGAAATTCGGTTAACTCCATCACCCCACGCTCAGCTTCGCTCCCCAGCCGCTTCCCTCCTCTTAGTGCTCTGCATGGCACCC
Organism: Leptobrachium leishanense; assembly: GCA_009667805.1. Classification (NCBI taxonomy): domain Eukaryota; kingdom Metazoa; phylum Chordata; class Amphibia; order Anura; family Megophryidae; genus Leptobrachium; species Leptobrachium leishanense. The sequence goes on along the minus strand of CM019063.1, from coordinate 512,930,562 downwards.
AAACAAGAGACGTGTCACGGCACTAACTCTGTCGCCACTGCTTTGTCACTTGTGTTAATACGGGGGTGTTTCCAGGTCATTTTTCCCCCCGCTGGAGGTGCTTTAGCCGGTTGGATATTGCTTGAATGTTAAGGATAGGACAGACAAACCCCTAAAACAGGAATAATTTTCGAAAATAGGAAGATACTTGATGTAAATCGGGACAATGCTGCTTTTAACAGGATTAAAGAAAAGCTCCAAAACCTCATGTGAAAAATCCCATACAAACATGAGCGAACGAGACAGAGTCCACGCAGTGGAGAGTGTGACCTGCAGGACAGGCGAGCAGAATGAGGCCCATCGGACGTACCGTCAGGGCGGACAGACAAGGTTTCCAGGAGACGCAGTGTCTTTGTTACACGCCCTAAACACTATAGTGGCTACTCACAAAGCACCGATGCTTTGCACTAAAGTGGTTCCATTTCACCAACACATTGGTGAATTCACCATCCATGGCAGCGTCACCGTAGCGGGGTGAAGATAGAGTCGCCGAAGACCATCGGACTACAGAAAAACAGAACTCTCCTAATAGGTGTTTAAACCAATAAAAGCGTCTTAAAAGGTGTCTGAAGGATAAGAAAAAAGGTCCAAAAAAAGGTCCTTTAATAAGGAATGAAAAGGTTTTATTACAGAAAAAAAAAAAAAAAAAACCACACACTTCAAAAAATTGGGAAGCAAAAATCTCATGTAAAAATAAATACATAAAAAGGGGTTCTAAAACATAATAGACTTTTTGCTGAAAACAAAGAATAAATGGTTTTAAAGTAAAAACTAATATTGTTTTTACATTGAATCCTATGGGATTCTCCTGTTTAAACCTATCGAACCAAATCACTGAAAATCAGGGCATCTCACTGACATTTCGGTGTTCTCTGAATAGATTAACCATGACTTTGTGGGACAATGTCGCTGCCGCCTTAGATCAACGAATTTCGTCGAACTGCACTGTATTTCGCTGTCATTTCCCCTGTATTTGGCGAACTGACAGGTTAGTGAATAGACGAACTGCCACGAAATTGAACCATACGATGAAATTCCCTGTTCAGTGCAATTCGGTGGGAACCTCGCCACTTAGTGAATAAACCCCTTATGTATCACTGAGGGAAAAAGACACATGTGGCACTGACAGCGAGAGGCTCCAGAACGCTCCCCATTGTGTATCAATGCAACCTGCTCCATGCAACAGCCCCAGCACCACTGGCCCTTGGGGGAGGGGGTCACCACAGCAACCCCTATGGTATAGGTGGGGGGGGGGGGAAATCAGCATCATAGGCCCTCCAGATGCATTGGAGCTGCATCTCCCATGATGCCCAGTCACTCTATTGTGTAACTGAGAATCATGGGAAATGTAGATCCAAACCATGAAGAGGGCCCAGGTTGCCCTACAGGAAGCCCATTGAAGGGCCAGTCATGTATCCTGTGGGCCCTTACTGGTGGTGCCATGGCCTGGGCACACATGGGGTATGACAGTGCCCTGGTAGGGGGTGTGCCAAGGGGTCAGGCTCACGCCTATGCTATAATAAAGACATGCAGCCACGGATAGAGCGTCTCCTTACCCATCATGCCCTCCCCGCGGCTCCAGACCTGCGGGGCCCGGCTGCTCCAGGAAGGTTTCAGCACGCAGCCTCTCACAAGCAGGGCGGCCATGTTTCCTTGGGATGGGGTTGAGGAGGAGGAGTGGTGCGGTGAGGTTAGGTTAAAGCCGGTGGGTGTCAGCGCCGGCTGCCGCTCGCCCCATGTTCCGTTGCCAGAGACAGCAAACTGCGCCTCCTCCAATCTCCTGACTGTGTGGAGCCTACTGCTGACGGCCGAAGGGGCGGAGCTCTGAGGCAGGACGCGAGGCGCCACGTGACGCGCAGCGAGGCGGCCGCGGCCATGTTAGCTCAGGGAAAGGGGGCGAAGCAAAGAGAGCGAGGGTAACGTTCGCCATGTTAACTCTGGGCATAGGCAATGAGCTGGCAAATTGCTGAATAGAAGTCTTTTCAGCTCCCCGTCTTAACTCATTCAGCAGCCATCTCTTATCCGAGTTAGCCAGGCGGACAATAGACCCCATGCTGACTGTAACCCTAATAATATAAACACCCAGAAACCGTAACCCTAATAATATAACACACAGAAACTGTAACCCTAATAATATAAACACCCGTAACCCTAATAATATAACACACAGAAACTGTAACCCTAATATAAACACCCAGAAACCGTAACCCTAATATAAACACCCAGAAACCGTAACCCTAATATAAACACCCAGAAACCGTAACCCTAATAATATAACACACAGAAACTGTAACCCTAATAATATAAACACCCAGAAACCGTAACCCTAATAATATAACACACAGAAACTGTAACCCTAATAATATAAACACCCAGAAACCGTAACCCTAATAATATAACACACAGAAACTGTAACCCTAATAATATAAACACCCGTAACCCTAATAATATAAACACCCGTAACCCTAATAATATAACACCCGTAACCCTAATAATATAACACACAGAAAACGTAACCCTAATAATATAACACCCAGAAACCGTAACCCTAATAATATAACACACAGAGTCTATAACCCTAATAATATAAACACCCAGAAACCGTAACCCTAATAATATAAACAACCAGAAACTGTAACCCTAATAATATAAACAACCAGAAACCGTAACCCTAATAATATAAACACCCAGAAACCGTAACCCTAATAATATAACACCCAGAAACTGTAACAAAAACTAGTAATGAACAAGAGAACACTGGGGTTAATCACTCTAGTGTCTACAAACGGGCATCACCCAGTATAACTTTGAAGAAAAAATAAATAGCAATGGTAGACACCAGCTACCTAATCATACTTTATTTGGTGTACATAAACAAAAAACAAACCGACCGTATAAAAACATATACTTGAAAAATATATCACCCAGAGGATGATGATTGACCAAACCGTGGATAGGTAACCAATTGCTTGTCATACGTGGTATAATACCAATATTGAGAAAATTGGCAAATAGCAATTAGATTACCCTGAATGCGATATGGAGCATGTGATGCAATATTCTAAAGGGCACAACGTGATGGTTATACTCTAATGTTGTACACAGCAATAATTGGAGACAATTGAACGGCGCGGGTTCCCACAGATTGCCACAATGACAGCTACGCCCTCATTGATAGGGGCAAAATCACAAAATTAAAGAGTGGATAACCAAAACCCAAGCAGCCGTCCAGCTATAAATATATACTCCTATACTACAATTGCAAGTGCAGCAATAATGAGCCAGCCCATTATGAAGTGTGAAGATTGCAACAATCTTATGTTCAAATAGACCATGCCAATGTCACATTAATCATAATTGGAGTGATGACCACTGCGCCCTCATTGATACGGGCGAATAACAGTGATACACGGTTGGTAATGGGAACATACAACTGTTAAAACACATCTCTTGAAAAAGCCGCAGTTGTTTAGGCGGCGAAACATGTCGAGAAGTAAGGTGTTTTAACAGTTGTATGTTCCCATTACCAACCGTGTATCACTGTTATTCGCCCTATCAATTATGATTAATGTGGACATTGGCATGGTCTATTTGAACATAAGATTGTTGCAATCTTCACACTTCATAATGGGCTGGCTCATTATTGCTGCACTTGCAATTGTAGTATAGGAGTATATATTTATAGCTGGACGGCTGCTTGGGTTTTGGTTACCCACTCTTTAATTTTGTGATTTTGCCCCTATCAATGAGGGCGTAGCTGTCATTCTGCCATTGTGGCAATCTGTGGGAACCCGCCCCGTTCAATTGTCTCCAATTATTGCTGTGTACAACATTAGAGTATAACCATCACGTTGTGCCCTTTGGAATATTGCATCACATGCTCCATATCGCATTCAGGGTAATCTAATTGCTATTTGCCAATTTTCTCAATATTGGTATTATACCACGTATGACAAGCAATTGGTTACCTATCCACGGTTTGGTCAATCATCATCCTCTGGGTGATATATTTTTCAAGTATATTGTAGAGGTCGGCAGGGCTGGGTCCTGGATGGACAATATGTTTCACCCCTATTTGGGTTGTGGACCCTTTAAGGGCAACCACAGGGTTAATCTTCCTGTCCAGGAAGAGTTTTAAAGCCAGCAACTCCCAGATAGGATTGTGGGAGTTCAGGAAAAGGAAAGTAATCAGTGGAAGCTGTGTGTTTGTGTTCGTGTTCCAAAAGCAGGAGACGTGCTGTGCCTTGCTGGAGAGGCTTCTACATACTGGGGAAAGGATTCCCTAGGTTTGGGACTGTTTAAAGCGTTGGTGAGCCACTATTATTTCTCTGTTTATTTGTGCTGAAGATCAGGACTTTGCTTTAATTTCGCTGAACCAAAGCGTGTACTTATTATGTTGCCTTTTTGACTGCCCTGAAAGGGTGAATAAAACTGTTTTGTTTGTGAAAGACATTGTGCACGTGCTCTGTGGGCCCCCAAACGTCACAATATGTTTTTATACGGTCGGTTGTTTTTTGTTTATGTACACCAAATAAAGTATGATTAGGTAGCTGGTGTCTACCATTGCTATATATTTTTTCTTCACAGAAACTGTAACCCTAATAGTATAACACACAGAAACCGTAACCCTAATAATATAACACACAGAAACCGTAACCCTAATAATATAACACACAGAAACTGTAACCCTAATAATATAACACACAGAAACCGTAACCCTGACCCTAATAATATAACACCCAGAAACTGTAACCCTAATAATATAACACACAGAAACGTAACCCTAATAATATAGCACCCAGAAACCGTAACCCTGACCCTAATAATATAACACAGAAACCGTAACCCTAATAATATAACACACAGAAACCGTAACCCTAATAATATAAACGCCCAGAAACTGTAACCGTAATAATATAAACACCCAGAAACCGTAACCCTGACCCTAATAACACCCAGAAACCGTAACCCTAATAATATAAACACCCAGAAACTGTAACCCTAATAATGTAACACCCAGAAACTGTAACCCTAATAATATAAACCCCCAGAAACCATAACCCTAATAATATAACACCCAGAAACTGTAACCCTAATAATATAACACACAGAAACCGTAACCCTGACCCTAATAATATAACACCCAGAAACTGTAACCCTAATAATATAACACACAGAAACCGTAACCCTGACCCTAATAATATAACACCCAGAAACCGTAACCCTAATAATATAACACCCAGAAACTGTAACCCTAATAATATAAACACCCAGAAACCGTAACCCTAATAATATAACACACAGAAACCGTAACCCTAATAATATAACACCCAGAAACTGTAACCCTAATAATATAAAAAACACCCAGAAACTGTAACCCTGACCCTAATAACACACAGAAACATAACCCTAATAATATAAACACCCAGAAACTGTAACCCTAATAATATAAACACACAGAAACCGTAACCCTAATAATATAACACCCAGAAACCGTAACCCTAATAATATAACACCCAGAAACTGTAACCCTAATAATATAAACACCCAGAAACTGTAACCCTGACCCTAATAACACACAGAAACATAACCCTAATAATATAAACACCCAGAAACTGTAACCCTAATAATATAAACACCCAGAAACCGTAACCCTAATAATATAACACCCAGAAACTGTAACCCTAATAATATAAACACCCAGAAACCGTAACCCTAATAATATAAACACCCAGAAACCGTAACCCTAATATAAACACCCAGAAACCGTAACCCTGACCCTAATAACACACAGAAACATAACCCTAATAATATAAACACCCAGAAACCATAACCCTAATAATATAACACCCAGAAACTGTAACCCTAATAATATAAACACCCAGAAACCGTAACCAATAATATAAACACCCAGAAACCGTAACCCTGACCCTAATAACACACAGAAACATAACCCTAATAATATAAACACCCAGAAACTGTAACCCTAATAATATAAACACACAGAAACTGTAACCCTAATAATATAAACACCCAGAAACTGTAACCCTAATATAACACCCAGAAACCGTAACCCTAATAATATAAACACACAGAAACCGTAACCCTGACCCTAATAATCTAACACACAGAAACCGTAACCCTAATAATATAAACACACAGAAACTGTAACCCTAATAATATAAACACACAGAAACTGTAACCCTGACCCTAATAATATAACACAGAAACTGTGACCATAACCCAAATAACGCAGCACACAGAAACTGTAACCCTAACCCAAATAATACAACAGAAACTATAACCCTAATAACATAAAACACAGAAACTGTGACCCTAACCCTCACCTAATCATGTAACACACACAAACTGTAACTCTAGCCCTAACACTGATAATATAACACATAGAAACTGTAATCCTAACCTTAGTTATTAACACACAGAGGGCAATATTACAATCTTCAGCTATGTGAGCGTTAACATTAGGTTAAGAGGCTCTACTGCAGGAACCGCATATTACAATCCGAATGCTAACGGGTTAAAAAAAACAGCGCATCTGAGATTGTGTTTTCCAGTGCGAGCTTACTGTACTGTGCAGATTTTCCTCCTTAGCGTCCCTGTTTTAGCATTCAGTATGTAATACTGTCCAAACCTGTAACCTTAACCCTGGCCCTAACCCTAATAATATAACACGCAAAAACTGTAACCTTAACCCTAACCTAATCACACAACAACTGTAACCTCAACCCTAATAATATAAAACACACAAAAACTGTAACCTTAACCCTAATAATATAAAACACACTGTCGGGTATATTACACAAAGGAATTTTAAAATGGATGTCTGTAGCCATTTTGTTTTTAAAGACCGTTTTTCTTTCAAATTTCTCTAGGTTTAGAAATGAACGAGATTTTTTTTTTTTAGAGTTCATTCCTGGGTGAAGTCTTTTTTATATTTTTTTTAAGAAGTGCCAGACATGAAGGAACCTAGAATGTTTGTGTGTGATAAGGCTAGGGTTAAGTGCTAAGACGTGTCATAATTAAATTTATTGGTCTGTCTTAAAACAAAAGATATTTTGTCTTTTGGGTATAGGAATAAGAGTTAATATCTCTAATATAAATTTATATTCACAAAATATATGTTTATAATCAAGGTATATTTTATTTACAGTAGGAAATATATACTCCAATAAATATTGTAGAAAGTATATAATTGGTAAATAATAAAATTTACTAAAAGAATAGATTTTGTTGAGTTAACCAGAAAAAGAATTCAGCTGATAGGACTCTGAGTAACTAAAAGGGAGTGAGGATATAAATCAGAGATGTTAGATGGAGACACAGTGTCTAATGACTGAGAAGAGAAGGTCTTTGTGTAGATTGAACTTTTGACCCGAGATAGGAATATTAAAAAGAAATGGTGGAATTAATTAAGAAGTGCAATACTGCCCTCTAGAGGATAGTAAATATTTAAAAATATTGCCAGTGACGTCAAATTGGCTATAATAAGTGGCAATGTTATTTGCAGGAGAGTCGGAGATTCCAGCATTCAGAGACTCACACTGCAATGCATTACACATGACCCTCTGAGAGTCCAAGATTCCAACACTCAGACTCACATCACGATGCAGGCAGATCCCAAGACATGAGGCAATCAAGATTCTCACCAAATTTCTGACTCTCACCAAATCTCTAACTCACATGCATTGATTATCTGATATCGATAATCTTCACATATTCCAAAACAAAGCATCACATAGAAAATTCCAAGACTTATCAACATCCAAATTGGACAGGTAATGTATGAAAAAAAAAAAAGAATTAATGTAATTATATATATTTGTAGATATTCTTGCAACGTAGACTGAGATTTCTCAGATACTTGGGTTAGATCCAAATTCTAAGTATTTTCTATTCTGCAGATAGAAATATGAAGAAGTGGATATAAGGATTTATTCCTAAAAGTAATGTTGTAAGATTGATACATATATATATATATATTGAATTTGGAAATTACTGTGATTAAAATTAATAAGCAAGGAATTATATAACTACAAAATAAAAAGCAAAAGATTAGAAGTTTGATTCTCGAGATTAGGGGAGGATTCACTAAATAAGTTTTTATTACTTATCCTTAAATTGGCTCATCTTTTGTTGATCCATGTAGCATAGAGATATAGATATATCTATATCTATAAGAGCTGGCTGGTTAAACATTGTTTGCTGGGAAATGCATGTTGTATTAAGCAGAAATGTTTATTAACCATTTGTGTATTAGTTACTAAGTGATAAGGTAAATGATATTAATCATATATGCTGTTACTAACCGGAGATACATATATTGTGAAGCTAGTTTTTATATGCTGATGGATTGTGGTTTATAAATTTTTGTTTATGATATGAGATTTGAAACTTTTTTGTATACGTAATAAATATATATATATTTTTATCTGATTATTGTATTTTTCAAAGCAAAACACAGACAATTAAAATAATTCAGGATAATTTCTAAGAAATATAAACAATTGATATTTGTGTCTCGTACAAATTTCTTATGAAATAATAATCCCTGCCATATTGGAAGCAACTGCCGAGGTAGGTCCAGTATAGACATATTGGAGGCTTGGCTGATAAGTCCAATATATATCATGTTGTATTCACGTGCAGAGATTATATCCGACAACACAACTGTAACCTTAACCCTAATAATATAAAACACACAAAAACTGTAACCTTAACCCTAACCCCAATAATAAAACACAAAAACTGTAACCCTAACCCCAATAATAAAATACAAAAAAACTGTAACCTTAACCCTAATAATATAAAACACACGACTGTAACCTTAACCCTAACCCCAATAATAAAACACACAAAAACTGTAACCTTAACCCTAACCCCAATAATAAAACACAAAAACTGTAACCCTAACCCCAATAATAAAATACAAAAAAACTGTAACCCTAACCAATAATAGAACACACAAAAACTGTAACCTTAACCCTAACCCCAATAATAAAACACAAAAACTGTAACCTTAACCCTAATAACACAAAAACTGTAACCTTAACCCTAACCCCAATAATAGAACACACAAAAACTGTAACCTTAACCCTAATGACACAAAACCTGTAACCTTAACTCTAACCCTAATAATATAAACACATACAGGGTTATTCAGAGAGCGGTGAAAAGCAGGAGAATGACTGGAGAATGGAAAATTCTTGTTCAAAATAGCCGATTTGGAAAGTGAGATGAAAGGGAGAATTTTTCTGGTATGGCTATTTTGACCTAGAATTTTCCATTCTCCAGTCATTCTCCTACTTTTCATCTCTCTTTGAATAACCCTGATAGAAAATGTAACTCTAATCCTAATTTATTTATTTATAGAAGATTTTACCAGGAAGGATACATCTCAATTTCAAGTATGTCCTGGGTTCAAGAACATTGAATTGTTACAGAAATACAAAGTAATAAAAAATGCAAGATATTAAAAAACACAGCACAAATATACATATTAACAGAAAAGTTATATATATAATCATTGCACACATAAACTGTAACTCTAGCTAGCCCTAACCTTAATAATAAAACACAAAAACTGTAACCTTAACCCTAACCCCAATAATAGAACACACAAAAACTGTAACCTTAACCCTAATGACACAAAACCTGTAACCTTAACTCTAACCCTAATAATATAAACACATACAGGGTTATTCAGAGAGCGGTGAAAAGCAGGAGAATGACTGGAGAATGGAAAATTCTTGTTCAAAATAGCCGATTTGGAAAGTGAGATGAAAGGGAGAATTTTTCTGGTATGGCTATTTTGACCTAGAATTTTCCATTCTCCAGTCATTCTCCTACTTTTCATCTCTCTTTGAATAACCCTGATAGAAAATGTAACTCTAATCCTAATTTATTTATTTATAGAAGATTTTACCAGGAAGGATACATCTCAATTTCAAGTATGTCCTGGGTTCAAGAACATTGAATTGTTACAGAAATACAAAGTAATAAAAAATGCAAGATATTAAAAAACACAGCACAAATATACATATTAACAGAAAAGTTATATATATAATCATTGCACACATAAACTGTAACTCTAGCTAGCCCTAACCTTAATAATAAACACAAAAACTGTAACCCTAACTCTAATGATTAAAACACAAACACGTAAATTGTAACTCTAGCCCTAACCCTTATAATATTACAAACAGAAACTGAAAACCTCACCCTAATTATTAACACACAGAAACTGTAACCTTAACCCTAACAATATAACACACACAAACTGTAACCCTAACCCTAGCCTTAATGATATAACACACAACTATAAACCTAACCAATTATTTATTTTATTTTTTTCAGATGTGCATGACATGGATAGTGCTGCCCCTGCACTTTTCATCTCATCCATATGTTTTAGTTTGGGGTTTTCTATGTAAAAAAAAATTCAGTTTTTTATTACACTGAAAAATTCTATATTTCATTATAATTACCATAAACCTTTTCCAAGTTTCTTCTTATATTAAAACCGAAGTAAGAGCTGCGCTACGCCATGGCGGAGACCCCCAAAAAGAATCAATCACAAGACTGTGTTGGTCTTTCTCAGAAGTCTAGCTTTCCTCGTTAAGCCAGATCTATTTATTAAAATTCACAGAATTTATAGCAATCAGTGTACAGATACAATACAACATCAAAGTTTAGCCACTCGGTTAACTTACTACCATATATGGTTCACAAGAAATCCTTTTCCCATCTTCCCGCTTCTGCGCACGTTTTCCTGCACTGAACATAACAGGAAATCGGCCACAGCTCATATCCTATAGAAGGAACAACGGTCTATGCAGTATTGACACTAACAAAAATGGAGGGGGGGGGATTTCACAGCCCATTTTAGAAGAACAGACTTTTCAAGACAAAATATTATATTTTACAGGAAATTAAAATCTAACAATTCTTTCCTTTGATCACATATCACCTGTGATCATCTAAAAGATAAACCAAACTTAGGCAATTAAACTAATTATACCTGGGCTACAGTGTCCTTGCCTAAGACCTTTAGATCATTCTAGATGCTCAGAGGGGAAGAAAAAAATTCTGGTATTTACTCCTAAAATACCTCAATACCTTTAATGTACAAAAGGGATTCCCCAAGGAGGCCCTTTATGAGCATAAAATACACTTATCTATCTAGATTCACTCTTCCAGCGAACCACTTGGAGCGTAGGCAAAAATACCTAATCTAGACATTAAATAACTATTTATTCCCATTTCCGAAAATATAATTCACCGAACAAGAAAAGTATAATAACTTGAATGTAAAAGTTCATTTATCTAATAAATCAACATGAGTCAGATCTATATCTGTGTGTTTTCCTATGTTCAGCTTCACTCCACAAAACGCATACACACCTGCATTCATACACACACTCAAGAAATACATTCTCATTTTCACAAATCCAATCCTTTCTCACACTTATCTAGGGGATTAAATAAAAAAATGAATATTCCATAATCTAATACCGTAGTCCAGTGCGAGATCAAGGTGTGGTCTTTTTTTTTCAACATCCCAGCTTGAGACGCATAATCATTGAATGTCAGAGCTCCCACCATAGGAACTCCTGAACAAGCTGTCTCTTTGCGCTGGTTGCGTATTACCTGTGACCTTTGACCTTGACACAATGTCCATGATTCGTTCCATATGCAGTCATTGTGACTGTCAGGTTTCTTGATGATGTGATACGGTTTTAGCAACAATAAAGAAAATAAAAAAGAAAAGAAAATATGGTATACCCCGCTAATCATATACATCCATTCATTCATTGTCACTCACAAGTGCACGAAAACAATAAAAATTTTAATTTACACAAGCAGAGACACAGATGATACATTTTAAAATTTCCCTGCAAAGCCTATCGGCCTCACGCAACGAGAAATAAATTATACTACTTCTGACTCATTTTTGGAGAAAAATATATATACGCTACTTTGGCTCAAAAGGGAAATAGCCGAAGTGCATATTCCACCCATTTTAAATATCAAAAAAAATATTTAACGCCGCAGGACGTACATTTACGCCCTGCATTAGGCGGGCTTTGACGTCGCAGGACGTAAATGTACGTCCTCTGCGTTTACAGCCCCCCTCCGGTAATACTTGCCTCCTCCGGTCGCTCCCACGCTGCTCTGACTCCCGCGGAGTCAGATCAGTGTGATCCCTCCTCCGGCGCTGTGATGTCATCGCGCCGGTGGCACGATGACGTCAGTTTCAGGCGTCCCCGTCCCCCCCGCCGGAGCAGGGTAAGCGCCTGAAGGGGAGGGGGGGATCCTTTGGATCCCTCTATCTCCCCATCGCCGGGGACCAGGTGGCTGTGGCCAGCATCGCTGGAAGGGTCACAGCCTGACCTTTCCAGCGATGTATGGGGGGTTAACCCCTTAGCTGCCAGGTCGCGACTGGGCACTAATTTGTGCCCGATCGCGGCCTATTTCCGGTGGGGCCGCCATCTTGGATGGTAGCCCCCACCTCTGGGTCCCCCCCTGGTCAACTGACTCATCGCGCCATGCGCGATGATGTCAGTTAACCGGGAAACCCCCTAGCTGCAAAGGGATTTCCTATGGAAATCCCTTGCAGGAGATAGGGGGGTTCTTTGAACCCCTTTATCTCCTGATCGGTGGGATCTAGGGGGTCATGTCTGATATTGCTGGAAAGGCCAGGGCATGGCCTTTCCAATGATATCAAACATGACCATGTTATATGTAAAATAAAAGTGTAAAAAAAAAGTAAAAAAAAAACTAAAACATTTTTTGTTTTTTTAATGCAGCACTATTGTTCACATTTCAATTATAATGTGAACAATGATGCTTCACTAATGAATTTTTTTTGGCAGGGTTTAGCTAAAACCACACAATTTCTCCCCAAAAAAAAAATGGGTTCCCCGTTCTAATTTTTTTAACAAATCTATCCCATAGAATATGACCGCAGAGCCTTGGATAATAAAATTTAAAAAAAAAACCACTTTACACACTGTGGAAGATTGAAATTTTATTGAAAATTCACATTTTTTTTACATTTTTTGTTATAGCATTTTGGCAGGGCATGACATATACATATAATAATGATACAGTTGTGTTCAAAATTATTCAACCCCCACTGAAATTGAGTGTTTTTGGCCAGTTTGACATTGATTTTGATCATTCAGTCATCTTGCTTACAATTAAATCAAAGAGGCACGTGTAGGTCAGACAAATATAACATAACATTTATAATGAAATAACCACAAATTTCTTTAATGTGCTCACATCATTATCAGTTTTATTCAACCCCCAAGTGACATTCAATCTTAGTACTTATTACAACATCCTTTTACAGTTATAACAGCTTTTAAACGTGAAGCATAGCTTGACACAAGTGTCTTGCAGCGATCTACGGGTATCTTCGCCCATTCGTCAAGGGCAAAAGCCTCCAGTCCAGTCACATTCTTAGGCTTGCGCACTGCAACTGCTTTCTTTAAGTCCCACCAGAGGTTCTCAATTGGATTTAAATCAGGTGACTGCGATGGCCACTCAAATGTTCCAGCCTTTAATCTGCAACCATGCTCTAGTGGACTTAGAGGTATGCTTGGGATCATTGTCCTGTTGAAAGGTCCAACGTCTCCCAAGCCTCAGGTTTGTGACGGACTGCATCACATTGTCATCCAATATCTCCTGGTACTGAAGAGAATTCATGGTACCTTGCACACGCTGAAGCTTCCCTGTACCTGCAGAAGCAAAACAGCCCCAAAGCATGATTAACCCCCGCCATGCTTCACAGTAGGCAAGGTGTTCTTTTCTTCATAGGCCTTGTTCTTCCTCCTCCAAACATAGCGTTGATCCATGGGCCCAAACAGTTCTAATTTTGTTTCATCAGTCCACAGAACACTATCCCAAAACTTCTGTGGTTTGTCCACATGACTTTTGGCATACTGCAGTCGACTCTTCTTATTCTTTGGAGACAGCAAGGGGGTGCGCCTGGGAGTTCTGGCATGGAGGCCTTCATTACGCAGTGTGCGCCGTATTGTCTGAGCTGAAACTTCAGTACCCACATCTGACAAATCTTTTCTCAGTTCCTCAGCAGTCACACGGGGACTTTTCTCCACTCTACGCTTCAGGTAGCGCACAGCAGTCGAAGTCAGCATCTTCTTTCTGCCACGACCAGGTAGCGTTTCAACAGTGCCCTTTGCCTTGAATTTGTGAATGATGCTTCCTATGGTCTCTCTTGGTATGTTTAACATCTTTGCAATCTTCTTATAGCCATTGCCCTTCCTGTGAAGAGTAATCACCTCTTCTCTTGTCTTCCTGGACCATTCTCTTGACTTCACCATGTTTGTAACCACACCAGTAAATGTCTAGAAGGAGCTGAGTATCACAGTCATTTTAAAGCTGCCTAATTGGTGCTTATTATGCTTTATTGCTGCTCCGTGACATCCACAGGTGTTTTCAATACCTGATTGAAAACACTTGAATGAACCTCTGTTCTTCAGAGTGGTAGTCTTTAAGGGGTTGAATAATTGTGTCAATGAAGAATTCACAAAAGAAACATTTACTACTGTATTACAAAACCAATTGTCATTTTAGTTGCATATGGTTCTTTAAAAAGTCCTTGTAGGATTTCATTCTGAATACAATTACAAATGTACACTAAAACCCTTTACAGCATTGGGGGTTGAATAATTTTGAACACAACTGTATATTATGAATCTGCCAAGTCTGCCGGAAAGAACGATATATAATTTGTCTGGGTGGTATAATAATACGTGACTTAAAAATGGTCAAAATGAGCTCAGCAAACTTCTACTTCCGAAACAGCGCCGAAGTTGTAAAATTACTCCCGTCCTTAAGGGGTTAATTACTATCCTATTCAGTCTTGTTCGGTGTTTTGAAACAAACCTGGTGTTTATAGAACACACCAATCCTCAAATGAAATAAAAAAAAATAAAAACAGCATTAATTTTACCGAATCAGAACTTTTCATTTACCACTATATATGTCATGAAACGTATTTATGCAAATGCATTAAATTATATGTTCCTAAATACATTAATTAACTCTAATTTTAATTGGATGTGATCTTCAATAATCCTAAATGTGTCAGGGAATTTTGAACAATATTGATTGTAACCAAACAACAAAAATAATTATTTGTCTTTTATTATTTTATATTTTATTATCACTTAGACGACAACACAAAGATAATCCATCAGCATATAAAAATACATTATCTTCTTTCTTTGTCTTCTGTCTTACAAAACTGTTAAAGTTTTATTTCCAAATCAATGATCTTCTTTAATCGCATGATTTATTGATGAGTTGTCGATAAACTAGAATGTTTTATTGCCTGGTGTCTGATAATTCCTTATTATCCGGTTGATGTAACATTGCAATGTGAAATGATAATGTGTTTGAGTAAATTTCCTTTAATTCCAACAGCTTTATCAATATTGGTATCACATCTTCCATCTAGCTTGATCAAAGTTGGCATGCATGGGTAATTTTCACCTAAAGTAAAAACTTGGGAAAAAAATGTATTAACCTGTCAAAAACTTTAAAATTCATATGGTTAAAATACTTTTAAAATGAAGAAAAAAAAATGCAACACATTTTTGGACACAAAGAAAAAGGAGTGGTCATGAGAGAGAGAGAGAGAGAGAAAATGGAGGGGCTGGGAGAAAAATGTGAAAACTTTTTTTTTTTTTTTTCTTTTGCAACGGTCACCAATTTTCTCAATGCTCTTCAATTCAAATAACAAACATATCATGAACTGGGAAAGAAAGTATAGAAGGGCATGTTTAAAACTTGACGCGTTAACTAGCAAAGTTCTCAGAGGAAACTCAGAGAAAAAGATTCTTAATAAACATCTAAAACTACAATCATAAGGATATTGGTTAAAAACAAACATTCAAACGTGAGGTGTTTGTGCAGCTATTTTACAACCTGTTTTATTCCCTCCAAGAATATTCAATGGGGGCACAGTTATACGTTGTTGCACTTCACACCAAATGACAAAAACATCAGACAGCAAAAAATAAAACTAGACATCTGGCTACCACTGCAGAAAAAGAAAACAATCAAACAATACTCAGATACCAAACTACAACCTTCCATCTCCCTTAGTCAACTAAAATAAAACAAACAAAAAACCCACCTTCTCTCATTTGAAATCTGCCTAATTTCCTTTGTACAGCGCTACTAAACCTGTAGGCGCTTTCCTTTAAACTTTCACTCAAATCCTTCAGCTTTATAGCACTTCATCCTCTTAGATTCCAAACAACTAAACATGAACCTACATATATATATTCCATTATACAAGTTACAAAACTGTAAATGATCTCAGTCAGCCATTTTGGCAAAACATATAACCTATATTAAGGTGTGGTCAATCCCTTAGTGCTGGACTCAAAGACCAGAGGAAAATAACCGACCACGCCTCTTTTGGGAAAATGTATAACTTATATTAAGGCAGATTGAGCCCATCACCTTGATACACAAATTTTTTTATATATCATACATCAACTTGTAACATAACATTCACGTGTAACCTGCCTTGTCAAAGTATTGACTTTCTATGTTCATCTTTCAAACATAAGCTAAGAATAAAAGCTGTCATTTTTGAAATTTACTGTAAAAGTAAAGCCCTATTGTCTCCATTTCCTGTGCCTTTTCTTTTTTTTTTTTTTTTTTTTACGAGGCAAGGCAGTAAAGACACAGAAACCAAGCAACCTGTTTTAAGAGAAGCAGTCCCTATACATAAATTACATATAAAAAACATCAAAACTACGAGATACAAAACATCAAAGATAAACACATACATTAATAGTTAGTAAAGACAAACATTTAAATAAACGGACGCAATCAATGGCAAGAAACAAAATAAAACAAACAAACATGCAATCTGAAAGAAAAAAACGTTAGCAAATCCTTTAAAATCAGCGCGCAAACACATGCAGCAAAAAAATAAAGAAAAAATGGCAGCAGCGAGCAAGAAAATAAAAAAAAATAAGAGGAAAATGAAAAAACTGTCTCTCAATGGGAGATAAAAATCATTTTGCTATATAAGAAGAAATCAAAATCTAATCAATTAAAATAAAATTCTCACAATTACAAGATATGGACGACCCAGAATTGAAGTACAAGATAGACACAGAACGGAGACAATACAACTAGAAACATCTCTTTCCTTTTTTTATGAGTTCAATTTCCAGCATATACAATACACTATACTCAGCACATCGGGCGAGTTCAAACAACACACGTGAGGTCCTCCAAACGATTTTTCCTTTACTACAATACGTAAAATGACAAAAACAAACCAAGACAAAGAGTCCAAACTTGCACCAAAAAAAAAAAAAAAATCAACAAGCTCTGAACCATAGCTTTAACTTCAAGGAAAATAAACAAGAAACCAAGCCTGGAGACAAGTTCGCAAAATCTGAACAAGCAAATATAAGGATACATTCAAATGTAAAGATACATTTAAATGTAAGGATACATCCGAATGGCAAATCCCACTTCAGACAACAACTGAAAAATTCTATTTTTCATTATAATTACCATAAACCTTTTCCAAGTAAGCGCTGCGCTACGCCATGGCGGAGACCCCCAAAAAGAATCAATCACAAGACTGTGTTGGTCTTTCTCAGAAGTCTAGCTTTCCTCGTTAAGCCAGATCTATTTGGCTATAAATTCTGTGAATTTTAATAATCAGTGTACAGATACAATACAACATCAAAGTTTAGCCACTCAGTTAACTTACTACCATATATGGTTCACAAGAAATCCTTTTCCCATCTTCCCGCTTCTGCGCACGTTTTCCTGCACTGAACATAACAGGAAATCGGCCACAGCTCATATCCTATAGAAGGAACAACGGTCTATGCAGTATTGACACTAACAAAAATGGAGGGGGGGGGGAATTTCACAGCCCATTTTATAAGAACAGACTTTTCAAGACAAAATATTTATTATATTTTACAGGAAATTAAAATCTAACATTATACCAACAGTTCCAAATATTGGAAAGGAACAAATATTTCGGTCGATTCTGATAGTTCAGATTAGACTAATCCAGAAACAACGGAAGCTTCAGATATTTTGAATCGGCTGATTCCGATTATATTGGAATCGGATATTTTTGGATTCTGAAATCATCAAAACCAAATTGTTTGGTGCTGTACATGCAGGGCCGGCCCGATGATGGAGCAGTATGGTGCACTTTCTCCAGGCGGCAGAATTTTAAAGTGGCAAAACCGCGAGCGCTGCACTATTTTTCTGTTGCGCCGCGGCAGCATCTTTGCCGCCGGCACACAAGGGCAGCACTGCCAAGCGGATTTGCTGCTTTAAAATCGCTGCCGCCTGTTCCGGCGTTCTTCTTCCTAGAGGCGAGCGGCCGCTGGCATGCAGCTTGGCCGCTCGCCTGGGATAGGAACCACCTAACCAGCACGCAATCTCGCGAGAACGCGACTGGTCAGGTGGTTCCCATGGAGCAGCCAAGCTGCATGTCAGCAGCCGCTCGCCTCCTCGTATGGAGAAGAACGCCGGCAGAGCCTGGGGCCAGCAGAGGAGGTGAGAGGTGAGACGGGGCAAATATACCCATATGAGCTGGGGGCAATATATACCCATGTGAGCTGGGGCAAATATACTCATGTGAGCTGGGGGCAATATACTGTATATACCCATGTGAGCTGGGGCAATATATACCCATGTGAGCTGGGGGCAATATATACCCATGTGAGCTGGGGGCAATATATACCCATGTGAGCTGGGGGCAATATATACCCATGTGAGCTGGGGCAAATATATCCATGTGAGCATGGGGAAAATATATCCATGTGAGCTGGGGACAATATATACCCATGTGAGCTGGGGGAAATATATACCCATGTGAGCTGGGGCAATATATACCCATGTGAGCTGTGGCAATATATACCCATGAGAGCTGGGGCAAATATATCCATGTGAGCTGGGGCAAATATATGTATCCACGTGAACTGGGGCAAATATATATATATCCATGTGAACTGGGGCAAATATATCCATGTGAGCTGGGGGGCAAATATACCCATGTGAGCTGGGGGCAATATATACCCATGTGAGCTGGGAGCAAATATATCCATGTGAGCTGGAGGCAAATATATATATATATATATATATATATATATCCATGTGAGCTGGGGGGAAATATACTCATGTGAGCTGGGGGACAATATATTCATGTGAGCTGGGGGACAATATATTCATGTGAGCTGGGGGAAAATATATATATCCATGTGAACTGGGGCAAATATATCCAGTGTGTGTGTGGGTCTTTTTAGAGGCTCCTCAATATATTCAGAGTTTGGGTGTCTTTTTAGGGGCTCCTCCATATATTCAGGTGTGTGGTGTCATTTTAAGGGGGGGCAGCATTTCGGCCTTCACTCCAGGCAGCACAATGTCTTGGGCCGGCCCTGTGTAGAAGTGTATCAGCTAGAAATGCATCTCTTTGATCAAAGCCAAGCTCCATTCCTGTAGGGATGTGCAACGATTTTTTTTTTCGGTTCGGCTCGTTCGGGTTTTTAAAACTTTTGTTTTGGATCGTTTCGGCTGATTTCCATTTCGGCTCGTTTATCGTATCGACTTTTTTTTCGTGATATCAGAAATTTTCGGAACATCTATTCTCCTCATGTCAAAGTGCCTATTCGTTTTGACTTAAACTAATGGTATTTCGGATGATCCGATATTTCTGCCGATTTCTATCGTTTTTTTTATTAAATAAAGATCCTTTTTTTCTTATGAATATGCATTGCACAACTTTATTTAATCATATTAAAATGGTATGAAAGGAACAAAACGATTTTAAATAAAATTACTGACCCAAATGGTCTGACTTTAAAAATGAAAACCAGAACAGAAGGTTTTAAAATGGAAAAAAAGCTGAACAAAATTATCTGAAACGGAAAAAAAAAACCCAGAACAAATAAAATGACTTAAAACGAAAAAATAAATAAAAATTAATGCAGCATATGAATCCGCATACTGCGGGGAAGCGCCTCTCTGCGGTATAATTAATGCAGCATATGAATACGCACACTGCGGGGAACAAGCACCTCTCTGCGGTATAATTAATGCAGCATATGCAGGGGTCAAGTCCTGGGTAAAAAAGGGAACTCACCCACGAATTCCACAACCCCTGTTACCTGAAGAAAAAATATATATATCACGAGTATAGCAGTACGTGGTGATACCATTTTTATTGGGTTAACATTACATTTAAAAGACGACAAGCTTTCAAGAGTGTGTAGCGCTCACTCCCGGAGGAGCCGCTGAAAATGAACCACGGGTCAGTCTCCCCGCACTAGGGAATAAATATACTCCAACACCGCTGTGAGTTTTTATCATTTAAATAGTTTACTAAAATAATAAGCAGATGTTGAGACACGGTATTCACAGATATTATTACAGTACTTTCGTATTGCGGTAAAACGCGTAGCGGAAAAGAAACGAAACACGAGGCTTCGTATTTCGGAAGAATAAAATATTCGCAACCGAACAGAAAAATATATGCAATTGCCCAATAGTTCGGAAAAACAGAGACACGTAGCGAACTCCAAAATACAATCTCTTCGTATTACGATAAACGCGCAGCGGAAGAAGAGAAAAATATGTATTCAGAACGTAACTTTAACTCCCGTTCCGATTCGTAACAAAATGAGTCCTGCACAGGTTTAAGTCCCGGAATGTAAAAGGTGTGTATGTGTGTGTGGTACCCAGGTACTGTTCAACTGGCCAGTGAATTTACTTAAGGAATGTCTTCGACTAGTCAAGTTGGGGCCCTGTGGACTTTAAGGAAGACACTGCTGTTTTCTCTTTAATTACATACGGCTTTGGAGGCCTCTCACCCATCCACCGGTTGCTGTAGGCTCCGCTGACCCAGGACGTCTCTCCGCTCGATTTTGACTGGGGATACTAGCGGCCGGATCCGTTGTCTGACTCTCTGTTGCTTGTCCACGACTTGTCCCGCTCACCGCCTGCTCTCCGTATCCGATCAGCTCGCGGCAACTCCTCACTCCAGGTCTTTGGCTTCTTTAATCTGCAGCAATCTCAGGAACTGACAGGTCTCTCTCTTGCTCTGGCCTAGGCTCTCCTGCGATGTCTTGCACTGCGTCTGCTCTCTCTCGTTCCCTCGCGCGCTCTGGCGCGTTCTCCACGAGGTTCGGGAAGTAAGCCTCCTGTGTCCCACCCACTTCCTGTCCTTTTGCAAAGCACGCCGGGAAATGTAGTCCCAATGTCTCGTGTCTCTAATCGCGATTGTCTCCATCTTGTGGCCAAAAATAGGTACTACCGGCAGCAAGATTTAACACAGCGCTACAAGTGTAAACTGGAAACTATACTAATCAGTGAAAGGTATCACTACGTACAGGTATGCTCGTGATTTTGGCAACTGGACTAACGAGTTTTCTATATAATATATATATCACATACATACAGTGGCAAGAAAAAGTATGTGAACCCAGGGCTGAATTAAGAGCATCATGGGCCTGGTGCCGAGGATTTTGGTGTTTTTTTTTTTTTACAAATACTGAAGCACGTACACAAACACACACAACTACATACAGAGCACACACACGCAGCTATATGCAGAGCACACACACACGCAGATATATACAGAAGGGACACAAGCGCAGCTATATACAGAGGACACACAACCACGCAGCTATATACAGAGGATACGCACGCAGGTATATACAGAGGATACGCACGCAGGTATATACAGAGGACACGCACGCAGGTATATACAGAGGACACGCACGCGCAGCTATATACAGAGGACACGCTCGACACGCAGCTATATACAGAGGACACGCACGTGCAGCTATATACAGAGGACACGCACGCACAGCTATATACAGAGGGCACGCAGCTATATACAGAGGGCACGCACACGCAGCTATATACAGAGGACACACAGCTATATACAGAGGACACGCACACGCAGCTATATACAGAGGACACGCACGTGCAGCTATATAGAGGACACGCACGCACAGCTATATACAGAGGGCACGCACATGCAGCTATATAGAGGACACGCACGTGCAGCTATATAGAGGACACGCAGCTATATACAGAGGACACGCACGTGCAACTATATACAGAGGACACGCACGCACAGCTATATACAGAGGGCACGCAGCTATATATAGAGGGCACGCACACGCAGCTATATACAGAGGACACGCAGCTATATACAGAGGCAGGGGCGGATCCAGGGGGGGGCAACGGGGCAATTGCCCCCCCCCCGAGATTTGAGCTGGGGACCCAGATGCCGGGCAGCGCGGGAGTGCCTGCCCGGTCCTGAAGAGTCCGTCCTGTTAAAGGGAAGCGGCTGCATGCAGGCACAGCCGGTCACGTGGTCCGGCTAATCAGGTGGTACTGAGTCTCTGTACCACCTGACTGGCCGGACCGCGTGACCTGCGCACGCACGCCACGCAGCCGCATCACCTTCAACAGGGCGGACTCTTCAGGACCGGGCAGGCACTCCCGCGCTGCCCGGCATCTGGGTCCCCTCAACCCCTGCCGGAGCTGGAGGCCTGGAGCAATATCCAGGTGAGAGCTGGGCAAATCCATGTGTAAGCTGGGGGCAAATCCATGAGCTGGGCAAATCCATGAGCTGGGCAAATCCATGAGCTGGGGGCAAATCCATGAGCTGGGGGCAAATCCATGAGCTGGGGCAAATCCGTGAGCTGGGGGCAAATCCATGTGTAAACTGGGGGCAAATCCATGAGCTGGGGGCAAATCCATGTGTGAGCTGGGGGCAAATCCATGAGCTGGGCAAATCCATGAGCTGGGGCAAATCCATGAGCTGGGGGCAATCCATGTGTGAGCTGGGGGCAAATCCATGTGTGAGCTGGGGCAAATCCATGTGTGAGCTGGGGCAAATCCATGTGTGAGCTGGGGCAAATCCATGTGTGAGCTGGGGCAAATCCATGAGCTGGGGAAAATCCATGAGCTGGGGGCAAATCCATGTGTGAGCTGGGGGCTCTCTGCTCCTCTAGATTGTAAAATCCGGGGTGCCCTCTGCTCCTCTATATTGTAAGCTCCTGGGTGCCCTCTGCTCTTCTAGATTGTAAGCTCCTGTGAGCCGGGCCCTCTGTAAATTCTCGTGAGTCGGGCTCTCTGCTAAAACACCTTATTTTCTGTCAGTGCCCCTCCCGAGACTAGTCTCTGGATCCGCCCCTGTACAGAGGACACGCACGTGCAGCTATACACAGGGCACGCGCAGCTATACATAGAGGACACGCCCACGCAGCTATACATAGAGGACACGCCCACGCAGCTATACATAGAGGACACGCACACGCAGCTATACATAGAGGACACGCACACGCAGCTATATACACGACACACACAGTTCTATATAACTGTGTGTCCTCTATATATAAGACACACACACACGCAGCTATACACAGGACACACACAGTTATATACAGAGGACACGCAGCTATATACAGAGGACACGCACACTTATGCATATATACATCAGACACATATGTGAACACCACACACAAATATATATAGACCACACCTCACAGACACAAAAACAACATATCTTCAACTAGAGCAGCAGGAGAAGTGGTAAAAATTTACATTAAACACTGTTTGCACATAACTGCTTTGCAGGTTAAGATGTAGCTGCTCTTTCAGCAGCCTGGTTGACTGTTAGCTACGGTCTCTCCCCCCCCCCCCATGTCATTCTGGAGCTAGTGAGACATAATTAGTGTGTAAACAAGAGGGAGAGATATTTACGTAGCCGCAGCATCCTTATCTTATCTCCTGGTGGTTGGAGCAAAAGCTTCCAGTGGCGTAGCGTGGGGGGGGCTGGGGGGGCCGTGGCCCCGGGCGCAGTTTTGTTAGGGGCGCATTTGCGCCCCTAAAACTGGCCCGGGGGTTGAGGGGACCCAGATGCCGGGCAGCGCGGGAGTGCCTGCCCGGTCCTGAAGAGTCCGTCCTGTTAAAGGGAAGCGGCTGCGTGCAGGCGCAGCCGGTCACGTGGTCCGGCTAATCAGGTGGTACTGAGTCTCTGTACCACCTGACTGGCCGGACCGCGTGACCTGCGCACGCACGCAGCCGCATCCCCTTCAACAGGACGGACTCTTCAGGACCGGGCAGGCACTCCGGCGCTGCCCGGCATCTGGGTCCCCTCAACCCCTGCCGGAGCTGGAGCAATATCCAGGTGAGAGCTGGGCAAATCCATGTGTGTGCTGGGGCAAATCCATGAGCTGTGGGCAAATCCATGAGCTGGGGGCAAATCCATGAGCTGGGGGCAAATCCATGAGCTGGGGGCAAATCCATGACCTGAGGGCAAATCCATGAGCTGGGGGCAAATCCATGTGTGAGCTGGGGGCAAATCCATGTGTGAACTGGGGAAAATCCATGAGCTGGGGCAAATCCATGTGTGAGCTGGGGCAAATCCATGTGTGAGCTGGGGCAAATCCATGTGTGAGCTGGGGCAAATCCATGAGCTGGGGCAAATCCATGAGCTGGGGCAAATCCATGAGCTGGGCAAATCCATGAGCTGGGGCAAATCCATGTGTGAGCTGGGGGCAAATCCATGTGTGAGCTGGAGGCAAATCCATGTGTGAGCTGGGGCAAATCCATGTGTGAGCTGGGGCAAATCCATGTGTGAGCTGGGGCAAATCCATGAGCTGGGGCAAATCCATGAGCTGGGCAAATCCATGAGCTGGGGCAAATCCATGTGAGAGCTGGGGGCAAATCCATGTGTGAGCTGGGGCAAATCCATGAGCTGGGGGCAAATCCATGAGCTGGGGAAAATCCATGTGAGAGCTGGGGCAATATCGATAACGTGTCCACAGGTGGGGGCGCACAATTCTTGGCTGGCCCCGGGTGCTGAAAACCCACGCTACGCCACTGAAAGCTTCTCAAACTCTTCACCCTGTGCAGGGAAAGGGACAGCACGTGGCTTCAAAGAGCAGCTCCACCTCTCAAACTCTGCCCAAAGGAAACGCTGTGTTTTTATCCAAGTTCCGGGTTCTGCTGCCAGCATGGCTATTTTTAGAACGGGGCCTGGAGCGACCGCTCCATCCGCCCCTATGTTAGTCCGGCCCTGTGTGAACCCTTTGGGATTACGTGGAGTTTTGCATGAATTGGTCATAAAATGTGCTCTGATCTTCATCTAAGTCACAACAATTTGAAATACACAGTCTGCTTAAAATAATACAACACAAACATTATATGTTTTCATGTGTTTATTGAACATAACATGTAAACATTCACAATGCAGGGTGGAAAAAGTATGTGAACCCCTAGCCTAATGACTTCTCCAAGAGCTAATTGGAGCCAGGAGTGAGCCAACCTTGAGTCCAATCAGTGTGATATTATTGGATGTGTTGCTGAAAGCTGTCCTGCCCTTTAAAAACACACACCAGTTTTGGGTTTACTGGTTTGAAGAAGCACTGCCTGATGTGAACCATGTCTCGCAGAAAAGAGCTCTCAGAAGACCTACGATCAAGAATTGTTGACTTGCATGAAGCTGGACAGGGTTACAAAAGTATCTCCAAAAGCCTTGATGTTCATGTGTCCACAGTAAGACAGACGGTCTACAAATGGAATTATAGATAGAACCTTTGTAGCGCATCAAAAAAATTTGACTTCAACAAAGCGGTATATCAAACATAAAGTGCTTCAATCTTAAGGTGACAAATATTCAATCAATGTACACATATAAAAGTGCAATGTGCCATAGAACACAGTAAAGTGCAACAATATATAAAATTCCAGCAGTGCGATGGGTATAAGAGAGTCTATAAAGTGCAACAGTGTCCGAATGTGCAAATTCAATGATATCCAATACAACAGTATGAATACCAGTGGGAAAAATTCCTTAAAATTTACTTCTCTTTATGTTCAAGCGATGCACAAATATAGTCCTCCTTTCTTGGTCTGTGTATCTCTTGCCGTCTCTCAATAATGGAGAGGATAGCCAGAAAGGAGAAAAAAGTGAGAGAAAGAGAAAAAGGAAAAAAAGGATTCGAGGGGAGCGAAAAAATTAAGAAATAATCGTGCAGAAAATCCCAATTAAATATGGCAAATAAATCACTCGTAGGAATATGGAAACTCACATTTATAAGAGCCCAAAAAATCCCTGGCTCTAGGTTTAGGAGCTTCCAGCCATATAGAGGGTGGCGTATCCCTTCTTAAATCTTCAACTCTGGTTGCTATGGCTACAATAAGATAATAGACAGCGCTCCCATAGTATATTACCGTATTATGATAAAAAAGAGGTGATAATGTATTGAACTCACCAGATATGGAGCCTCTTTCACACAGGCTCACTCAATACACTATGGTGGATACCGAGAACCTCTTCTCAACCGTCTGAGGGCCAGATATCAGGAGCTTCCAAGCGGTGGCAAGTATATATCCAAGGAAAGTAGTCAATAGAATATAAACCATATAAAATTTATTGTGTATTAAAAAATTAATTGCATATTAAAAAATGGACAGATGCGTTACCGAGACGCGTTTCGGCATTAACAGCCTTCCTCAGTCGGTATATTTAGGTGCACTATTGTCCAAAAAATCTCCAAACAGCTATCCATCTGTCCATTTTTTAATATGCAATTCATTTTTTAATACACAATAAATTTTATATGGTTTGATATACCTCTTTGATATACCTCTAATGCAGATTTTGGTTGTTTTTTCTGTATATTGCGCTTACCCCTTTGGGCAGCATCTCACTACTTATTAGTTATAATTTAACTACTTCATAACACTATAGTAATCTGGTTTATAAATAGGCGCCTACGCTGTATGAGATATATCTATATCTTTCTTCTTTTTTGTCTACAAATGGAGAAAGTTCAGCACTGTTGCTACTCTCCCTAGGCGTTATCATCCTGTAAAGATGACTGCAAGAGCACAGCGCAGAATGCTTAATGAGGTAAAGAAGAATCCTAGTGTGTCAGCTAAAGACTTACAGAAATATCTGGCACATGCTAAAATTTTTGTTGACACATCTACAAAAAGGAAAACATTAAACAAGAATGTAGTACATGGGAGGACACCACGGAGGAAGCCATTGCTGTCCAAAAAGAATATTGCAGCACGTTTGAAGTTTGCAAAAGAGCACCTGGATGTTCCACAGCACTACTGGCAAAATATTCTGTGGACAGATGAAACCAAAATTGAGTTGTTTGGAAAAAACACTCAACACTATGCGTGGAGAAAAAAAGGCACAGCACACCAACATCAGAACCTCATCCCCACTGTAAAACATGGCGGAGGGAGCATCATGGTTTGGGGCTGCTTTGCTGCCTCAGGGCCTGGACGGATTGTTGTCAATGATGGAAAAATGAATTCCAGAGTTTATCAAGACATTTTGCAGGAAAATGTAAGACCATCTGTCTGCCAACTGAAGCTCCGCAGAAGATGGGTGATGCAACAGGTGTAATGCCCCACGCCGCGGCCTGCACCCGACCACGACCGTTATGCTGGGACTTGCACCATAGTTAACTGAAGTCCCTCGTGGTGCGTCGTCCCCCAAACTTCCTGTTCGCGAGTTGGAGGAGAGAGCCCAGGATCCACCCCACGCCGCTGACAGGATCTAAATGATGAGGAACGAAGTGCGCACGCACGATCGCCAACCCCCTTAAGACACGAAGACCTTGGTACTCTGGCGCCCTCTGCTGGTCACTTAAGTGTACTGCATGACACCTGTACTGGAGATCCTCCTATGCCCCCAATTAACCTATCAAGTACTCAGGTATCCCAGCTCCACCTACGAGTCCCAGGTGAACGGTGTTCTTATGATCCTCTGAACCCTATTTAAACCTGCCGCCTTTCTCAGTTCATTAACCAGGTTATACTGTGGTTCACCGCTTCAGTTATCTAGTGTTCCCTCTTCGTTTATGTTCCAAGTGAATCCTGAGCTCCAGATCCTGCCCCCAGGCTTACTCCGCTACCACGGTACCAGTTCCAGATCATGCATCCAGGCTTGCTTCCACTACCACGGTACCAGCTCCAGATCCTGCCTCCAGGCTTACTCCGCTACCACGGTACCAGCTCCAGATCCTGCATCCAGACTTGCTTCCGCTACCACGGTACCAGTTCCAGATCCTGCATCCAGGCTTGCTTCCGCTACCACGGTACCAGCTCCAGATCCTGCATCCAGGCTTACTTCCACTACCATGGTACCAGCTCCAGATCCTGTATCCAGGCTGTTCCACGACCACAGTACCAGTTCCAGATCCACAACCCAGGCTTGTCTCAAAGGCCACAGCCCACGTTACCTCCTTCTGCAACCTTCGTTCTGGACTTTGTTCTAACCAAGAATACCTTTTGACTAATAGTCTTTTGTTCTGGACTTATATTCCTTTTCATCCCAGTAAATATTTTGTTGCTTATATACACCTCCTGGTCTCCTTCTTTGACGGCTTGCCATTGGGTTACATACGCACAACACTATACAGAGATCACAGTCCCTGCCCTTACAACAGGACAATGACCCAAAGAATACAAGTAATTCAACAAAAGAATGGCTTCAACAAAACAAAATACGCCTTCTGGAGTGGCCCAGTCAGAGTCCTGACCTCAACCCGATTGAAATGCTGTGGCATGACCTTAAGAGAATGATTCACACCAGACATCCCAAGACTATTGCTACACTGAAACCGTTTTGTGAAGAGGAGTGGTCCAAAATTACTCCAGATCGTTGTGCAGGTCTGATCTGCAACTACAGGAAACGTTTGGTTGAGGTTATTGCTGCCAAAAGGAGGGTCAACCAGTTATTAAGTCCAAAGGTTCACATACTTTTTCCACCCTGCACTGTGAATGTTTACATCTTCTGTTCAATAAAAACATGAAAACATATAATGTTTGTGTTGTATTATTTTAAGCAGACTGTGTTTTTCAAATTGTTGTGACTCAGAGCACATTTTATGAACAATTCATGCAAAACTCCACGTAATCCAAAGGGTTCACATACTTTTTTGCCACTGTATATAGGTATCTACACAGGCACAGACCCCCCATAATTACATACATAGGCACTGGACCCCCAGAATAACATACACAACACCGAACCCCCAGAATAATATACACAGCACTGAGCCTCCAGAATAATATACACAGCACTGAGCCCCCAGAATAATATACACAGCACTGAGCCCCAGAATAATATACCCAGCACTGGTTATATGGATATATTTGCCCCCAGCGCACATGGATATATTTGCCCCAGCTCATATGGGTATATATTGCCCCAGCTCATATGGGTATATATTGCCCCAGCTCACATGGATATATTTTCCCCAGTTCACATGGATATAATTGCCCCCAGTTCAAATGGATATTATTTACCGCAGCTCATATGGGTATATATTGCCCCAGTTCACATGAATATGCCCCAGCTCATAGATATGCCCCCGCTCATAGATATGCCCCCCAGCTCTCATGGATATGCCCCAGGTCTCATGGATATTGCCCCAGCTCTCATGGATAATGCCCCAGCTCTCATGGATATGCCCCAGGGCTCATGGATATGACCCCAGGGCTCATGGATATGACCCCAGCTCTCATGGATATACCCCAGGTCTCATGGATGTACCCCAGGTCTCATGGATAATGCCCCAGGTCTCATGGATATGCCCCAGGTCTCATGGATATGCCCCAGGTCTCATGGATAATGCCCCAGGTCTCATGGATATGCCCCAGGTCTCATGGATATGCCCCAGGTCTCATGGATAATGCCCCAGGTCTCATGGATAATGCCCCAGGTCTCATGGATATGCCCCAGCTCTCATGGATATGCCCCAGGTCTCATGGATAATGCCCCAGGTCTCATGGATATGCCCTGGGTCTCATGGATATGCCCCCCAGCTCTCATAGATATGCCCCAGGTCTCATGGATATGCCCCAGGTCTCATGGATAATGTCTCAGCTCTCATGGATATTATTGCCCCCAGCAGCTCAGCTCACCTCTGTAGGCCCGAAACGATGCAGGCCGCCGCCGCACATTGCTGGCGGCCGCGTGCTTCCTGCTACGAACGGCCGCTGGCAGGAAGTGCAGCCGCTCGCCTGGGATCGAGGAAACAGCCTGCCGCGATCTCGCGAGATCGTGGCTGGCTGTTAGATCCCAAGCATGCTAGATCAAGCATGCTATTGATTTCACAGCTATTTTGTCCCTGCTTAGTTTCCTTAGCCTTCTGCATTCAGCTAGTTCCACCCCTTTGCTTAGTGTTTTGTTCTAAGGGACTTCCTGGTTACATAGCAGCCATTCTGTTCTCACTGCTAGACAAAATTAATGACTTTTTTTACCTGCAAAGCTGTACATTAACAATATTGTCAGTCTGATCATTAAACTCTGGATTCATCTTTCTACGTGTCTGTTTTGCTGAGTTGAAGCCATTTGCTGAACTTTCTTCGTGTGAGTACTGGTCAAATACAGACTTCGCTAGTCTAAAGCATCCACACCTCACAGCTTTGCTTAGGGAAGCAGAATAGTAAAAAGTCAATACTGTCTAGCATTACTGC
This sequence comes from Leptobrachium leishanense, assembly GCA_009667805.1. Classification (NCBI taxonomy): domain Eukaryota; kingdom Metazoa; phylum Chordata; class Amphibia; order Anura; family Megophryidae; genus Leptobrachium; species Leptobrachium leishanense. The sequence goes on along the minus strand of CM019063.1, from coordinate 512,899,953 downwards.
GGTTAGTGAAAAGACAACAACTGCTAGCAATAGTAAAAGACATCAACAGCAGCTGCAGCAGAAGTACGCGGCTAAACCAGCAGTAAAAAAGGCTTTACAGCAGCCAGCACTTGTATACAGCCTTCAGTAACCAGAGAGCAGATACTGCTGCATCCCACAGACAGTGCCTGTTAACCACAGCAACTCTGCTGCGCTCTTATTCTTCTCATCTGTGTAAGCATGGCAGACAGAAGAAACTCTAACAACACAGGAAATACAACTTGTTTCAGATCTGGAAGTAATGAAAATAAATCCAATCAGAAGCAAACGCAATACAAAACCTACAAGATTACTGAAACACTTATGGACATAAACTATGAGAAATCACAGCAAATGTCATGGCTTTGGGAACAGGTGATGAGTTATGTCTCCAACATCACACAACCTATTTGTGACGCATCCAAACTAGAAGTTTTAAGACAGCTTTCTACAGCTCATGCTCAATATCTTGCCCACTGTCACATTTATGTCTCTAATTTAGAGAAGATAAATTCTGAACAGGCTTCACAAGAAATAGATGAATTAAAATGTCTTAATGCAAAAAGAGACAATTTAGTACATCAGGCCAGAGTAAAGGCGGAAGAGAGAATTGCCCAGCTCCAAGAGACTGCTTCTCACATTTCAGCATCTAGCAAGCATTCAAATAGCTCATGTCTCTCAAGGTCAAAATCCTCACAATATTCAAAGAGTTCATTAATTAGTCTGAAGCTTATCCAAGCCCGGGCGAAAGCTGAGACTACAAAGATACAGGTGGCCTTTCCAAAAAGGAAAGCAGAGTTGGAAATGGTCGCCGCTAGCAAAAAAGCTGAAATGGAAATGGACGCCGCTTGCAAGAAAGCAGCTAGAGAAACGTAAGAAGCTTGCAAAAGAGCGGAAATAGAAGCCCTAGAGAAACAGGGTGAGCACGCGACAGCCGTAGCAACATTAAAAGTCCTTGAGCAGGCTGCCAGGGGAAGTGAAAGAGACAGCATCAGCTTATGCAACGTGGATGAGGAAGATTCCACTAAACGCACCAGAGACTATGTACTAAAGCAAAACAGTGAATCTCTCATAACATCAAATGCTCCTGACAGTTATGACAACCTTCCAAAACAGGGAAAAGACTCTGTAGCAGTACCCTGCATCCAAGGGCAGTACAATACTCTACGAGCCAATGACCTTGAGCTTTCTTCACATCCCTAGTGCAACAGCAATCCCAATGCATGAACTCTCAGATGCAATTCTATCCTCCACCAATTCATCAAAATCCTAGCAACCATACAGCTATAAAACCATGCCTGCCTGAGTCTATGGACCTTAAACGACTCAGGACTAAATACAGATGTAACCGCATATTACCCTATGTCAGTTAACCAGAATACTGCAAATGCCTTTCAAACTTCATTCCCCTGCCCAAAGTCAGAGAAAACAGACATGTCTGAGTTTGCTAGATACATGGCTCGCCGTGAACTCGCCAAGACAAGCCTTTCGAACTTTGATGACCAGCCTGAAAACTACAAAAGCTGGAAGGGTGCCTTCAGAACTGCAATTTATTGATCTTGGCATGACTCCTGCTGAGGAACTGGACCTGCTGATCAGATGGCTTGGTCCACAGTCTACCGAACGTGTCAAGAGACTCAGAGCCGTCTACATCAATAATCCAACGTCAGGCCTCGACGCTGCTTGGCAAAGACTTGATCAAAGTTACGGCAGCCCTGAAGCCATAGAGAACGCTCTGCTGAATCGCCTGTATTGTTTCCCAAGGATTTCCGGCAAGGACAATCAGAAATACTTGGAACTCAGTGACCTTCTCTGGGAGCTGCAGCTGGCCAAGACAGACACTTTCCTACCTGGCCTCAGCTATCTGGACACTGCTCGTGGGGTAAACCCAATAGTTTTCAAGCTGCCATACAATATCCAGGAAAAATGGACTGCTCTTGGGGCAAAGTATAAAAGAGTGAACCAAATCTCCTTTCCACCTTTCTCCTACTTTTGTGAGTTCATAAGAGACATTGCAGAAACAAAGAACGACCCCAGTTTTTCCTGCGAGTTCCACGCTTCAGGCTTCCTTCCTCAGATGCCCGACAGCTCGCACTTTAACCACAAAGGCAGCAGGGGTCCAGTAGCAGTGAAGAAGACTAATGTCCTTCCCCCTCCTACCTCAATTCCTAAAGAGTGCAAACAAGGTGAAAAGATTGAGAATCCTAACCGCCTTTGTCCTATTCATAAGAAGCCACATCCCCTCAAAAAGTGCATTGGCTTTAGAAAGAAACCACTCCAAGAGCGCAAGGAGCTCCTAAAAGGCATATGGTGTATGTTTCAGATGTTGTGCTTCTACCGAGCACTTTGCCAAAGAATGCAAACTTCCTATCAAGTGCATAGAATGTGATAGTGTGGATCATGTGTAGGTGCTACATCCTTCTCAGTACATGCCTGCAACGTCAACAGACTCCCCTCTCATCTTAATGCACGGCGGGGAGACTACAGATCAGGAAGTTACCATAGTGTCCTCTTCTTGTACAGCAGTATGCGGTGAAGATCTTTGCGACAAGTCTTGTGCTAAAATATGCTTAGTTAACATATATCACAAGGATCACCCAGGAAAGTCTGCTAAAGTATACGCCATCCTGGACGATCAGAGCAATCGGTCGCTCGCAAGAACAGAACTCTTTGATCTTTTCAACATAAAAGGAGGTTCCCACCCTTATACTTTAGGTACATGTAGTGGCATTACAGAGGTCTCTGGAAGAAGAGCAAGCGGATTAGTAGCTTCTCTTGGGACAATCTGGAATTACCCACACTCGTCGAGTGCAACCAGATCCCATCTAACAAGCAAGAGATCCCTACACCAGAAGCTGCCCTACATCATCCTCATCTGAAGGCTATAGCTAACAAAATACCAGCCCTTGGCAAGAATGCAGACATCTTAATTCTCCTGGGCAGAGATATCCTAAGAGAACATAAGGTACGGCAACAAATTAATGGTCCACATGATGCTCCTGTAGCGCTCCTTTAAAAACACTGTATTCTGGTGCATTGAACTATTGCTGCCACCAGAGGGAGACAGAGAGATTGTGGACTATGCTGGACAAAAACCAAACTACATGTACCATCACCCTTTGCGTGAGGACAGGAAGGAGGTGGTACAAGGAAGAGGAAATAGATCAGCAGCCTCGTGCAAGGCATGGGCAGAGCGAGTGGAGCAGGGAAAGGTGGAGGACACACGTTGGAGCTGTCAGGGATCGCAACCAGGCCGGAGGACAGACGCTGTCTTACTGGTGCTGGAGATCGGGACAGTGACCGTGTTGAGACCTACCTACGCAGCGCTGAGAGGTCTGGAGGACAAGCTGGATCCGGCAGGACCCCGAGTTAGGAGACTGCGCTGATCGATTGGGAGTGCAGACGGCGGATCGTTGTTCCAGTTGCGGAGATTTGGGCAAGCAGGGAGCAGATTCAGTGGAACGGAGTCCCAGTACACAGAGAAGATCTTTTGATCGAGTGCTGGACAGTTTCGTTCATCGGATGGGTGAGAGGCCTCCAGGCCACAGTTCCAAAACAGAAACGCACGCTGCAATATTGTTTAAATCCACAGGGCCCCAACGGTGACTAGTCGAAGATTGCTCTTTTCATTCACTGGCTAGTTGAACATAGTACCCGGGTACCCTAAGCAACATATATATATATATATACATTTTTTTTTTTAGCTATTATTCATGGGACTTACATTCCAGAACTGAGGGGGTTAACCGTTTTTTCTTTTACCGCCGTGTGTTTTTCCCGCGTTACGAATTCTTGTTACTCAAATACCGTATATGCGTATTATATGCTGCTTTATTGGGATCAGTAAAGAATATAATATAGAAAAATCCACAACAGTGCTGGTGTATAGTTATTTCCTAGTGCGGTGAGACTATCCCGAGGTTTATTCAGCGGCTCCTTCGTGTCACGGTCCGAACCACCAGACCCTCTGCTGCCCTCTTTTGTTCTTGTTTTGCATTTATATGCAGGTTCTAGGACTTTTCCTCCCATATGCTTCTTGAACTATAATTTGCATTTGGACATGGAACTACACCTGCCTTTCATTCTCCCTAATTGATCCTGCATATGAGGAAGCTACACCCCTGATCCCACGCTTCCTCATTGAAGTTCCTAGCTTAGCTATTGCAGACCTGCCTTCCATTGATCCTTGCCTGGTACCCCTCCTGCTCTTGATCCATAGACCTTCCTGTACACCCTCTGCTTATTCTGGACATTCTTTACCAGTATCCTCCATTACCCCCTGTACCCTCTGCTATTCCATGATTGATATACCCGTGTACCAGATCTCTGCTTAATCTTGACCACTCTATTGCCTATTCCTATTTTGTACCTGCGCCTGATTATAACCAATCCTTGTTAACGGGAGTCGTCCCAGAAGACTGGAAATTAGCAAATGTTGTGCCCATTTACAAGAAGGGTAGTAGGGAGGAATCGGGGAACTATAGGCCAGTTAGTCTTACGTCAGTAGTGGGGAAATTAATGGAAACCATGTTAAAGGAAAGGATTGTTGAACATCTAAAAACACATAGATTACAGGATCAGAAACAACATGGGTTTACCTCAGGGAGATCATGCCAAACTAATCTTATTGATTTTTTTTGATTGGGTAACAAAAATAATAGACACAGGTGGTGCAGTAGACATTGCTTATTTAGATTTCAGTAAGGCTTTTGATACTGTTCCGCATAGAAGGCTTATCAATAAATTGCAATCTTTGAACTTGGATGCCAATATTGTTGAATGGATTAGGCAGTGGCTGAGTGTCAGACAACAGAGGGTTGTGGTAAATGGAGTTTATTCGGCGCAAGGTCTTGTTACCAGTGGGGTACCTCAGGGGTCAGTACTTGGACCCATTCTATTTAATATTTTTATTAGTGATATTGCAGAAGGTATTAATGGAAAAGTATGTCTTTTTGCTGATGACACAAAGATTTGCAACAGGGTTGACGTTCCTGGAGGGATCAGCCGAATGACAAATGATTTAGGTAAATTAAAAAAATGGTCGGAGTTGTGGCAATTGAGTTTTAATGTGGATAAGTGCAAGATAATGCACCTGGGACGTAAAAACCCAAGGGCTGAATATAGAATATTTGATACAGTCCTAACCGCAACATCTGAGGAAAGGGATTTAGGGGTCATTATTTCAGAGGATCTAAGGGTAAGTAGTCAATGTAATAGAGCAGCAGGAAATGCTAGCAGAATGCTTGGTTGTGTAGGGAGAGGTATTAGCAGTAGGAAAAGGGAAGTGCTCATGCCACTGTACAGAGCACTGGTGAGACCTCACTTGGAGTACTGTGTGCAGTACTGGAGACCGTATCTCCAGAAGGATATATAGACATCTTAGAGAGAGTTCAGAGAAGGGCTACTAAAATGGTGTACGGCTTGAAGGAGAAAAGTTACCAGGAAAGGCTTAATGATCTTAACATGTACAGCTTGGAAAAAAGATGAGACAGAGGAGATATGATAGAAACATTTAAATACGTAAAGGGAATCCACAAGGTAGAGGAAGGGAGTATATTTAAAAGGAAACAAAAATAGCAAAACAAGAGGACATAGTCTTAGATTAGAGGGGCAAAGGTTTAAAAGTAACATCAGGAAGCATTATTTTCTGAGAGGGTGGTGGATACATGGAACAGTCTTCCAGTAGAAGTGGTAGAGGCCAAAACAGTAATTGAATTAAGCAAGCATGAGATAGGCATAAGGCTATCCTACAAAGATAAATCCAGGTAATTGTTTATATTCCAAGTCTGTCTGTTTATTTGTATTCACAAATAAACTGTCACGGATCCCCCTGATACTAGAGTGGTGGTCCCTATACGCAGGACACTCTCTACCCTTCCGATCCTTAGAGTGGTCGGCACGACTAGACAGACTACTAGAATGGCAGTACAGAGCACATACAAGAGAGACGTCACGGATCCTTCTGCTTATCTGACTAGTGGTCCCTAGACGCAGGACACTCTCTACCCTTCCGATCCTTAGAGTGGTCGGCACGACTAGACAGACATAGAATGATACACAAGACCTTAGAACAATTAGCTCTTCCCAAGACCCTAACAACAAGGGGTAGTCTGATGTGTGCTTAGGGTGCCACACAGACTGACCTCAATACCAGAATTAGAAGAGTTAATGCCAATACCAGGGGTTACGCACAGAATGGTTCGTTCGCCAATGCAAGGATCATACACAGAGTGGTTCGTTCGCCAATGCCAGGGGTCATACACAGAATCGTTAGTTTGCCAATGCAAGGGTCATACACAGAATCGTTAGTTTGCCAATGCCAAGGGTCGTACACAGAATCGTTAGTTTGCCAATGCCAAGGGTCGTACACAGAATCGTTAGTTTGCCAATGCCAAGGGTCGTACACAGAATCGTTAGTTTGCCAATGCCAAGGGTCATACACAGAATCATTAATTAGTCCAAAAATATACAAGAGCTCTGCGGGAAGTAACTACCACGTCAGGGCACCGGCGTCTCTGTGAGTCTGGGCTTTAAACCCGGCGGGTCCGCGTCTCGCCGCCAGGCCCCGCCCCCGGCGTCCCACGTGTGCGGAAGCGCCCGCAATATCACTCGGCGCCTGGCCAGCGAGCAGCGAGGAAGCTGCTGCCAGGCGCCGGGGGGGTGCGGGGGCCACCGTGACAGAACCCCCCCTCTACGGGCGGCCACTGGACGACCCCCAGGAGCGCGGGGATGAGCCAAATAGAAAGCCCTCACCAACCGAGGAGCATGAACCTCAGTAGCCGGGAGCCAAGAGCGATCCTCTGGACCGTAGCCCACCCAGTCAACCAAGTACTGAAGGACCCCCCTAGAAACCCTGGCGTCCAGAATGGCCTCAACTTCAAACTCCTCCTCGCCCTCCACAGAGACAGGAGGAGGGGGGACACGGACCCTGGTGTACCGATTACACAAGAGTGGTTTTAAAAGGCTCACGTGGAACACATTGTGTATCCTGATATGGGAGGGCAGTGCCAAAGCATAGGAGACCGGATTGATTCGCCGCAGAATCTTATAGGGCCCTATGTATCTGGGTGCCAGTTTCATAGAGGGTACTAAGAGCTTGATGTTCCGTGAAGAAAGCCAAACCCTGTCCCCAACTTGATACACGGGTGCCGGCCTCCTGTGTCTGTCGGCCTTGATCTTCTGGATACCACTGCTATCCTCCAGTGCCCTTTTAACCCTTCCCCAAGTTTCTTTCAATGACGCTAAATGCTCATCCAGAGCAGGAATCGCGGTATCAGGAAATGTAGCAGGGAGCACGGGAGGATCAAAACCGTAAACAGTGAAGAAAGGGGAATGTCCTGTGGCTTCGCTCACTGCACTGTTCAAGGCATACTCTGCCCACGGTATCAGGTCTGACCAGTTATCTTGTCGTTCGGATATAAAGCACCTGAGATATTTCTCTATATTTTGATTGGCTCGTTCTGCTGCTCCGTTGGTCTGGGGGTGATAGGCCGAAGAGAAGGATAGGTCTATCCCCACATTCTTGCAAAACCCTTTCCAGAATCTGGAGACGAATTGGGTCCCCCTATCAGAGACAATCCCAAGAGGAATACCGTGTATGCGGACCACATTGGTAATGAAAATGGGCACCAGTTCGGCTGCCGAAGGAAGTTTCCGAAGAGGAACATAGTGACCCATTTTGGAGAATCGATCAATGACCGTGAGTATATTACAGTATTCCCTTTTGACTCGGGTAACTCTACTATAAAATCCATAGCTAAATGCGACCATGGTCGTTCGGGATTGGCAGAGGCTGGAGTAAACCAATGGGCGCTGTTTTGGGACTTTTATGTCTTGTGCACACCTCGCACACGGTTATGTAATCCTTAACATCACGGCGCACCGTGGGCCACCAGAGGAGTTTACGTATACTAGACACTGTTTTGGTGATCCCCATATGCCCAGAGGTTTTGTTATCATGATAAAGTTTTAGTACTTCTTCTCTTTCGTTCTCAGGTACAAAGAGTTTCGCAGGAGGTCTCCCCCAGGAGCTGTACCCTGGGCGGTCTGCAATCTTAACATCAGAGGAGACGAGACACTAATCGTGGTAAGGGCTATAATCCTTTCCTGGGGTACAATGGGATGCTGATCTTGGATGTTATGTTCGTAGGATTCGTATTGTCTTGACAATGCGTCTGCTTTAATGTTTCTTGACCCAGGTCTATATGTGAGGACGAAATTAAAGCTTGAAAGAAACAATGACCATCTCGCTTGTCTGGCATTTAACCGTTTAGCGTCTCCAATGTACGTAAGATTCTTATGATCGGTTATGATGACAATGGGGTCCCTAGACCCCTCCAATAAGTATCTCCATTCCGTCAAGGCTGCGATAACTGCTAACAACTCTCTATTTCCGATATCATAGTTCCTCTCTGCCGGGGACAACTTTCGGGAATAGAAGCCGCATGGATGCAAGGGTTTGTCGGGTGCCTCCCTTTGGGACAAGACTGCACCAAGACCTAGCTCGGAGGCGTCAACTTCAACCTGGAAAGGCAGAGCCGGATCTGGATGTCGGAGAACAGGGGCAGTTGTGAATGCCTGTTTAAGTGCCTCAAAGGCTTGACTGGCCTGGGGTGTCCATTTCTGATTCACCAGCCCTTTTTTAGTCATAGCCGTGAGGGGAGCTACCAAGGCCGAAAAGTTTTTAATGAACCTCCGGTAGTAATTAGTAAACCCCAGAAACCTCTGGATGGCTTTAAGCCCTTGGGGTAAAGGCCAGTCAAGAATCGCTGAGAGTTTTTTAGGATCCATTTGGAAACCCTCAGGGGTTATTATATACCCAAGGAAGTGCACTGTCTCTATGTCGAATAAGCATTTCTCTAGTTTACAATATAACCCAGCCTTCAATAATCTCTTCAACACTTGTTGCACATGGACGTGATGGGTGTCCTTATCAGGAGAGTATATCAGGATGTCGTCCAGATATACTATAACGAACGTTTGCAGAAAGTCCCTTAGGGTGTCGTTTATGAGGTCCTGGAAAACGGCTGGCGCATTACACAACCCAAAGGGCATCACCAAGTATTCGTAATGCCCGCTACGTGTATTAAAAGCCGTTTTCCATTCATGCCCCTTCTTAACCCTGACCAGGTTGTACGCTCCGCGTAAATCAAGTTTCGTATAAATACGGGCCCCTTTTAATCGGTCGAACACATTCTGTTATAAGAGGTATTGGATATGCATTTCTTATGGTAATCCTATTCAAACCTCTGTAATCGATGCAAGGTCGCAGGTCACCCTCTTTTTTGGAAACGAAAAAGAAACCTGCTCCTGCTGGAGAGGAGGATCGTCTGATAAATCCTCGCTCTAGATTCTCCCTTATATATTCCTCCATAATGTCGTTTTCCTTTTGTGACAAAGGGTATACGTGTCCTCTAGGAGGCATAGTACCAGGGAGCAACTCTATAGCACAGTCATAAGGGCGATGCGGTGGTAGGACCTCAGTCCTGGTTTTAGAGAACACCTCCTTTAGCGCCATATAACATTCAGGGACTTCGGTGGACAAAGGAGGTGCTGTAGCAATATTGAGGCTACCAATCGCATTAACCCTGCCCAGGCACTTTGACTGGCAACTAGGACCCCAACACTTTATATCTCGCTGGGCCCAATCAATCACCGGGTTATGCTCTATTAACCATGGGAACCAAGAACGACAGGACATGAGGGAGAGTCGATAATCTGGAATCGTATGGTTTCACGGTGCAGAACTCCTGTAGTCATGCATACATCAATAGTGTCGTGAGTGATATGGGGACATGACAGGGGTTTTCCGTCTATGGCTTCCACCATTAGAGGCCTCTCCTTTAGAACCAGAGGTAAGAGGTTTTTGGCGGCAAAACATCTGTCCATAAAATTACCTGAGGCTCCAGAGTCTAGGAATGCCTCAGTCTCGAGGTGAACCCCCTCCAGATGAGGGAGATAGGTACCAGAATCCGGGTTTTTTTTTTTTCATCGTCCACAAAGGAGGCATACAGAGAACCGATAACCTGGGTATTAGCTGTTCTTTGACCTGATTTGTTAGTCTCACCCCTGCTACCCCTGGGTCTCTGAGGACATTGAAGGCGGAAATGATCTGCCCCAGCACAATAAAAGCAGAGCCCCCTTTCTCTTCTGTGAGCTCTTTCTGCCTCTGAAATACCCGTTTTTCCTATCTGCATGGGTTCAACGGCCGGTACATCAGTCTTTGCGGTCTCCGGGTTGCCTGATGTAGTGGTGTGTCTGGGTACTAAGGGCAAAGGGGGCAGGACCCTTCTGGGTCTATCCCTGGGGTGTCTCCTTTCCCTGATTTGATCGTCCATGGCAATGCAGAAATCAACCAAATGATCCAGATGTTCTGGTAATTTTAAGGGAGCCAACTCAAACATAAAAGCCTCGTTCAGGCCTTCGGTAAAGGCTAGGGTTAAAACGTCGTTCGGCCAGTGTACCTCAGAAGACAAAGTCTTAAACTCTATGGCATAGTCGGAGACCCTCCTATTACCCTGTTTGATGTGAAACAGGGATCTACCCGCATTGGTAGCCCTTCTAGAGGGATCAAAGGTACGTTTTAACTCGGAGGTAAAACCCTCATAGTCATAAATGATGGGTTTCTTATTCTCCACAAGGGCGTGGCCCATAATAAAGCTTTTTCGGTTAGATGATTAATCAGATAGCCTACTTTGGCTTTATCAGACATACAGGACCCTGGATTGTTCTCGAACAGGATCTCGAGTTGGGTCAGAAAGCCCCGGCATAAGTTTGGTGTACCATCATAGCGTACGGGTGCCTTCATACTGAGCCTACATCCCTCGGGAGCGGCCGAACTGACCCTAGGCACTACTGGGTCTGGAGGGCTTGCAGTTCCAGAACTGGATCGATTTAACAGGGTTTGCAGGGCAAGAGCAATCTGGTCCATTCTATGGTCCTGCTCTTCTTGTCTGGCTGCAATACGGGTCAACTGATTAGAGAGGTCTGCGGGATCCATTGGCCCTGACGTAATGTCACGGATCCCCCTGATACTAGAGTGGTGGTCCCTATACGCAGGACACTCTCTACCCTTCCGATCCTTAGAGTGGTCGGCACGACTAGACAGACTACTAGAATGGCAGTACAGAGCACATACAAGAGAGACGTCACGGATCCTTCTGCTTATCTGACTAGTGGTCCCTAGACGCAGGACACTCTCTACCCTTCCGATCCTTAGAGTGGTCGGCACGACTAGACAGACATAGAATGATACACAAGACCTTAGAACAATTAGCTCTTCCCAAGACCCTAACAACAAGGGGTAGTCTGATGTGTGCTTAGGGTGCCACACAGACTGACCTCAATACCAGAATTAGAAGAGTTAATGCCAATACCAGGGGTTACGCACAGAATGGTTCGTTCGCCAATGCCAAGGATCATACACAGAGTGGTTCGTTCGCCAATGCCAGGGGTCATACACAGAATCGTTAGTTTGCCAATGCCAAGGGTCATACACAGAATCGTTAGTTTGCCAATGCCAAGGGTCGTACACAGAATCGTTAGTTTGCCAATGCCAAGGGTCGTACACAGAATCGTTAGTTTGCCAATGCCAAGGGTCGTACACAGAATCGTTAGTTTGCCAATGCCAAGGGTCGTACACAGAATCATTAATTAGTCAAAAAATATACAAGAGCTCTGCGGGAAGTAACTACCACGTCAGGGCACCGGCGTCTCTGTGAGTCTGGGCTTTAAACCCGGCGGGTCTGCGTCTCGCCGCCAGGCCCAGCCCCCCGGCGTCCCACGTGTGCGGAAGCGCCCGCAATATCACTCGGCGCCTGGCCAGCGAGCAGCGAGGAAGCTGCTGCCAGGCGCCGGGGGGGTGCGGGGGCCACCGTGACATAAACCCTGTTACCCTGTATCCTGCCTTCTGCTATAATTACTGCACCTTGGGCTCACACCCACATTTCTGCACATATGCTAGGCCAGGCTCGTGACACTTCGGGAGTGAGCACTACACGTAAGGGCTCGTCCGAGATTCCAGTCTCTGTGGATACCGCAATTAAAGGGTTAATTATGGATCCAGACACTGCTGCCAAATGGTGTGAGGAGCACAACAGCCAGATAGGGTTAAGCATAGTCATGGACATTCTTGCAGACACTTGGGCCGAAGATCAGATTCGCCGGGCCGTGGCCGCGCTGACACCAGAACATCGGGGGTTAATTCTGGACATTAAAGCAAACCCAGATACTTCTCACACATATGTTCTTTTTGAGTGGAGAAAGGGTGTCCCAGTGTGTTTTCAGGGCGCGAGTGTGAAGCTGACCGATGATGTGGAAGTTCAACCGATTCAGCCAAGTGCGCCACGTGGCGATCCCACGAACTTTCCCGCACCCAGTCCGCTGGCCATGATCGGGCCTATCGGAGATTTGCTGGCTAAATGTCGAAGAACAAGCCCTCCTCACACTAACTTTGGTTACCGACGGTTGAGAAATTTTTCAGGAAACGCGCCAACTCCGGCGGGAGAAGAAACCTTCGAAGAATGGGTGGAATAGGCGATGCAGGCTCTGGATGAGTGGTACGTCGATGAAGCGCAGAAGAAGCAAAGGATTACTGAGAGCCTATCAGAAACCTGAAGTCGAGTAAGAAAGACTGTACTGCTTTAGATTACCTAAATATATTACAGGAAGTTTTTGGGCGAACAGAAAAGGCTGCTGAACTCTAGGGATGTGCGTTTCGGATTTCGGAATTTCGGAATTTTCACGAAATTTCCCGATTCGTGTTTTCGGATGCGGCCGATTTTCCGAAAATTTTTAGATCCGAAAATGGCAGATCCGAAAAGTTTTCCGAGCCGAAACGAAATATTTTCGGAATTTTCGAATGTACTTGAAATGTGTCAAATTAAATTTATTGCTTTGAAACGAGGAGAACAGACGTTCCGAAAAAACGAAAATTTCCGAAAATACGAAAAGTCGATACAAAAAACGAGCTAAGTGACACGAAAATACGAAAAATGGTCGATATTCCAAAAAGAAAATGTACACGAAAAATGAGTCGAGCCGAACCGAATCAAAACAGAAATCGGTCGAAACGAGCCGAATCGAAAAGTTTAAAAATCCAAAAAATCGAATCGAACCGAAAAAAAAAATCGGTGCACAAGCCTACTGAACTCATGTACCAGTACGAACACACCTACCAGCGAAAAGGTGAGAAAATGACTGAATATATGAGGCGCCTGGATAAGATTCTGCACCAGATACTTCTTAAGAAAGGGGCCGAACCTGCCACAGTAGATAAAATCAGAATGCAGCAGATATTGAGGGGCGCTCAACCTCAACCTCTAGATCCTGTGATGTTACAACTGAAAACCAGAGAAGGTAACCGAGAATTGAAATACCTGGAACTGATTCGAGCTGTTAGAGAGGAAGAGGCTCTGCTGGAAGAAAAATCCTTAAGAAGAGGAGAAAGAGCTTACACACAACCTGTGAGACATAACGAATACTCGCTGACTGAAGATGATTCGTTGGACGCCTATGGGTCCGAAGTTGACAGACAAGAGCAGCTGGTTGTTCCTATATCAACAGAGTGCTGAAAAAGAGTCAACAATTCCGGCATATAGGGAGATACAAAAGACCATTAAGAAGGTGCAAGAAGCTCAAGCTGAACTGGAACAGGCGCACACGGACCTGTGCTGGGTAATTTTGAAGGTGGCAGAGACACAGACCGATATGCAGAAGTTCCTCACTGATATGCAGACAACAGGAGTTGCTGTGGTGTCTGGCCAGGGTCCTTTAAACGAATCACCACGAGCATGTGCGCCTCCGTCTTCAAAGAAGAGATGCTTCAGTTGTGGAGAGATGGGTCATTTCAGAGCACAGTGTAAAAGCCAAAGGCCTGAAGGAAAAAGAGTTGAAGAGTTCTTAAAGGCCTTAGAAGGGCTGCTATCTACCTCACAGGCGGGAAACGCCAGAGGGCCCAAGTGAGGGAGCAAACTAGGTGCCCAACAGTCGAAAACCGCTCCAAATTTCAAACCAGAACTGAAAGGCCGAGAGGGTCCAGATCCTTGCCAAATACTGGGCCTACCAGGACTGAAAGAGTTACTCCCTTATGAGTTAAGAGTTACTCCGGCCCTATGTCGCGGGAAAGCAATGCACACCCAAAACCTCCGAGTCAGGAAGAAGGCTAGAGTACAGCGAACTGGGTCTATATCTCCTGCTGCTACGAGCAAGTTTCCTGACCAGCTGATAGGTCCTTCTCCCATCGTTCCAATCCAAGTAGAGGGAGTCTACACTAAAGCTCTGTTAGACTCAGGGGCTCAAGTGACGTTGATCTATCAAGACTTCTACGAGAAGCACTTGAAACACATACCTTTAAAGAAATTAAAGGACCTTGAGATCTGGGGTATCGGAACTGGAGAAGCTTCCCTATGATGGATATCTACAGGTGAAGTTAGAAATTGGATCCGAAGTCATCGGACAGTCTGGAGGTTGTGATGCATTGGCCATTGTGTGTCCTTGTCCTTCAGGGGCCAACAGAAGTTCTATGATAGTGGGGACGAATACTGATCTGGTGAGACGTCTTCTGACTTCCATAGTGAAGGAAGAAGGTTCTACCAGAGGAGTACATCCGATGTTACGTCCGGTCTATCAATGAATGGTCAAAGAACAGAGGGCACCTGCCGAAGTGGGGCGTCTGTGGAGATTGGGAGGAACAGAGAAGGTTCTGCAATCAGGAGAAGTGGCGAGCTTCCGTCTTCAGTCAAGTTGAACGGATCACAACCGGGTCCTTATGTGGTACTGGAAACTGATCTCAGTCATGGGAGTGAGGCCGGAGTAGAAGTAATCCCTGAGATAATCTCTACAAGACCTTTGAAACGGACACGAGGAAGAGTTTCAGTTAGTGTGTGTAATGTGTCTGATTCTCCAGTGGTCCTGAAACCACGAATGCCCATCAGACAAGTAGCTTCTGTTACACCTCTCTCCCCTACCGATTTAGGGGGGGGGGGAATAAAGAGATTCCAGCTGAACGGTTCTATCCTAAAGATGCTCCCATCTCGCCTGAATGGAAGAAACGACTTCAGTCCCAGATTCTAAAATGGAAGGACTTGTTCTCGAAGGATGAGTTCGACGTGGGATTAGCTAAGAGTACTGAACATCGCATTCGACTACAAGAGGATAAGCCGTTTCGAGAAAGGTCAAGACGAGTTCCGCTGGGAGACTTGGATGATCTACGAGAACAGCTAAATGAACTACAGAAGACTGAAGTGATTCAAGAGTCCAGGAGTCCTTATGCCTCTCCAATAGTGATGGTTCGAAAGAAGAATGGTTCTATCCGTTTATGTATAGACTATCGCACGCTAAATCAGAGGACTATTCCTGATCAATATGCCACTCCTCGGATAGAAGATGCCCTACAGTGTTTGTCTGGAGCAAAATGGTTTAGCGTACTAGACTTACGAAGTGGCTATCATCAGATACTGATGCATCCTGAGGACAAAGAGAAGACTGCGTTCATCTGCCCACTGGGGTTCTTTGAGTTCAACAGAATGCCTCAAGGCCTCACGGGGGCTCCTGCCACGTTCCAACAGTTAATGGAGAAGACAGTCGGTGATATGAACTTGATAGAAGTGTTGGTGTATCTAGATGATATTATTGTGTTCGGGAAGACTTTGGAAGAACATGAGCAACGGTTGGAGAAGGTCTTGAAGCGGCTCCATGAAGAGGGGTTGAAACTGTCTCTGGAGAAGTGTCAATTTTGTCTACCTTCCGTTACGTACCTGGGACATTTTGTTTCGGCAGAAGGTGTTTCGACGCATCCTCGAAAGTTGGAAGCCGTAGCTTCCTGGCCTAGACCCCGGAATGTTACCGAACTTAGATCTTTCCTGGGGTTCTGCTCATATTACCGAAGACTCGTAGGAGGATTTGCTAAGATAGCTCAACCTTTGAATAAGCTCCTATGGAAAGAAGAAGTGGGAGAAGGCTCCAAGGCCTCTGATCGAAGTTCGTCGGCTAAAGGGCCAAGGAAGGCTCGAGAATCCATCCAAGAATGGACTAAATCAATGTGAAAGTGCCTTTATGAAGTTGAAAGAGAGTCTGACTCGAGCTCCCGTCCTGGCTTACGCTGATCCTCATAAGCCGTACGAATTGCATGTGGACGCCAGCAGAGAAGGTCTAGGGGGAGTCTTATACCAAGAATATGATGGATTGTTGAGGCCTGTAGCGTATGTAAGCCGAAGCCTTACGCCTTCAGAGAAGAAATATCCTACCCACAAACTAGAGTTCCTAGCCTTGAAGTGGGCGGTAGTAGACAAGCTGAAAGATTCTGTATGGGGCTGAATTTGTGATAAAGACTGACAACAATCCTCTTACGTACGTCTTTACTACTGCAAAACTGGATGCAACGGAACATCGGTGATTGGCCGCTCTGTCAGGGTTTCGGTTCAGTCTTAAGTATCGCCCTGGAGTGAATAATCGAGATGCAGATGCTTTGTCAAGAAGGCCCTACACCACAGAATGGACTCAGCTGACTCCAGATGGGGTGCAAGCCTTATGTCAGGGGGCAGAGCGCCGGGTCAAAGGAGCAGTTGAAGCAGAAGCTATAGGAGTTATGGCTGCGGGCATTCCAGAGCTTTATTGTAATCCTACACAGCTGAGGGGTGAAAGCCTACCTACTCTCTCGAAGCAGGACTTGAGAGCAGATCAGGCTGAAGATCCTCTGATCGCTTTGACAATGAAAGCTATGAACGCGGGTCAAAGGGAATTTCTTCTGACTAATTCCCCCGAAGGGGCCCGATTGGTATACAAGGAATGGGAGCGGCTGAAGATACTGGATGGGGTGGTCTACCGAACAATGCTGAAGAAACGCAACAGTTGTTCCTCCCCTCCAAGCACAGAGAAGGTGTGTTGACAGCATTGCATGATGACCGTGGACATTTGGGTGCAGAGAGAACTTTTAAACTGGTGCGAGACGATTCTACTGGCCTTGTATGAGATCTGAAGTTGAAAGTTATTGCCATTCATGTTTGAGGTGTATTCAGAGGAAGACCCTACCAACCCGAACTGCTCCAATGAGCCACCTACAAAGTCAAGGACCCATGGATTCGGTGTGCATTGATTTCCTGTGCTTAGAGCCTGATGCTAGTGGGCAGGGAAATATTTTAGTAGTGACTGATCATTTCACCTGTTATGCTCAAGCTTTTTCTACCAAAGACCAACGTGCTCCTACAGTGGCAAAGGTTTTAATGGAGAAGTTTTTTGTTCATTATGGTCTACCAAAGAGAATCCACTCAGATCAGGGCAGAGACTTTGAGAGCCGATTGGTTGGGCAACTGCTAGAACTGTTATGGAGTAGTTCGGGTCTTTTGAATTCCTATCACCCACAAGGGGATTCTCAACCGGAAAGATTTAATCGCACTCTACTGAATATGTTGGACACTGTCAAGCAGGGAGAAGCAGAATTGGAGTCGTCACGTAGCTACGCTGGTGCACGCGTATAACAGTACGGAGAGTGACGCTACTGGATACTAACCTTATCGTCTCATGTTCGGAAGAGAAGCTCGGCTGTCAGTTGATTTGGCATTTGAACTATCTCTTGATCAGACATCGGTAGCCTCTCACAAAAATTATGTGGACAGACTCCGTAAAAACTTGGCTTCTGCGTTTGAACAGGCCCGTTTGACTTCAGAAGGCAGAGAAGAGAGGAATAAGCGAAACTACGACTTGAGAGTTCGTATACAGGATCTACAACCCGGTGATAGGGTTTTGTTGAAGAACTTGGGTGTTTCTGCAAGGCACAAGCTGGCGGATAGATGGAGTTCTCAAGTTTACATTGTCTGCAAGCAACTGCCTGGTCTGCCAGTTTACCAAATCCGGCCGGACGGAAAGGCCGGGCCTCTAAAAAACTGGCACCGAAATCATCTGTTACCTTGGAGAGAAGCTGTAAGGATACCAGTTGGAGACGAACGTTCTTTGCCGAACCCGCATGTTCCTCGTTCGGCTCCTGTTACTAGATCGCAGCAGTCACGGGTTGTTGAAGAAAGTGAGGAGAACAGTGAAGAAGGAAGTTTTTGTCTGGACTGGGTGTGCCTGCTTGAGCCTGAAGAAGTCATTCCAGTTTCTGAACGGTGTGAAAGTAACCTGAGGCCCGAGGCTCCTGAATTCAGATTTGAAATACCTGAGACCTGGAGGTTCATGTAGTTCCAGAAGATGCGTCCATAGATTACAGTTCTATGCCTTCGCTGGAAGGCTCATACTCAGAGGAGGTGTCTGCTCCAGCTGTAGATGAGATAATTGAGCCTGTAAATGTGGCACTTCCACCCGAAGAAGAGATGACTGAACCGGAGTCTAAACGTTCGATACGGCCTCCTCAGAGACTTACCTACGATTCACCGGGACATAGCACTGAAGAAGCTGTTACCACTGTGCGAAGGCTGCCCGAAGTGTCTGCTACGCTAGCGGAGGTAGTCAGGGACATGAGTCAGCTTGAGGATGTATATCTGACCCACTATATGTCTGCTGCTGAGCCTGAATGTATTGCTTAATGTAAATATTGCAATGTTATGTATCTGTTACACTCCCTTGGAGGGACTCAAGAGTTTAGGGGGGGGAAGAGTGTAGGGCTGCTTTAAAAACACTGTATTCTGGTGCATTGAACTATTGCTGCCACCAGAGGGGGACAGAGACATTGTGGACTATGCTGGACAAAAACCGAACTACATGTACCATCACCCTTTGTGTGAGGACAGGAAGGAGGTGGTACAAGGAAGAGGAAATAGATCAGCAGCCTCGTGCAAGGCATGGGCAGAGTGACTGGAGCAGGGAAAGGTGGAGGACGCACGTTGGAGCTGTCAGGGATCGCAACCAGGCTGGAGGACAGACGTTGTCTTACTGGTGCTGGAGACCTGGACAGTGACCGTGTTGAGACCTACCAATGCACGCTGAGAGGTCTGGAAGACAAGCTGGATCCGGCAGGACCCCGAGTTAGGAGACCGCGCTGATCGATTGGGAGTGCAGACGGCGGATCGTTGTTCCAGTTGCGGAGATTTGGGCAAGCAGGGAGCAGATTCAGTGGCACGGAGTCCCAGTACACAGAGGAGAAGATCTTTTGATCGAGTGCTGTACAGTTTCGTTCATCGGATGGGTGAGAGGCCTCCAGGCCTCAGTTCCAAAACAGAAACACACGCTGCAATATTGTTTAAATCCACAGGGTCCCAACGGTGACTAGTCGAAGATTGCTCTTTTCATTCACTGGCCAGTTGAACATAGTACCCGGGTACCCTAAGCAACACATGTATATATATATTTTTGAGCTATTATTCACGGGATTTACATTCCAGAACTGAGGGGGTTAACCGGTTTTTCTTTTACCGCCGCGTGTTTTTCCCGCTTTACGAATTCTTGTTACTCAAATACCGTATATGCGTATTCTATGCTGCTTTATTGGGATCAGTGAAGAATATAATATAGAAAAATCCACAACAGTGCTGGTGTATAGTTATTTCCTAGTGCGGTAAGACTATCCTGAGGTTTATTCAGCGGCTCCTTTGGGAGTGAGCGCTACACTCCATTCGCTCAATGCCTTGATCTAGGTTGGGTTATCATAGGCAATGTTTGTATAAGGGAAATGAAGGTACCTACCAACATTGCTTCCTACAAAACACATATCTTGCCAAATGGTCGCAACACCTATCTTGAACCATGTCCACACCATTACAGAGTGAAGGAGAAATTGAACAGCAACGAATGGCAACATGACGACCAAGAAAAATTAAATGCTTTTCAGTCCTGGGATAACACCTTTGGAGCCACAGTGTTCAATTCTACCAATGACGACAACAAACTAGCGCAAGAGAAGATAGGGAATTCCTCAAGATCACGGATAAAGAATTCGCTCAGGATGATGCCAATAGCTGGGTAGCACCCCTACTCTCTTGTACGCCTATAGAAAAGCTACCTAACAATCCACAGCAAGCAGCTGCTCGATTTGCCTCTTTAAAGCGCAACTCGAAGAAGAAAACCGAGGCTGTGAAGAAGATGAACCAGCCCCATGCCAGCCGGAATCCAGTGCTGGTCTGCGGAATCTGGAAATACTCCAGTTCTGCCAGGAAAGCCCTCTACAAGTGCAAGTACAAAGCCTCAGAAATAAAGATTCAAAAGGAAGAAAAGGGAGAAGGCTAGAGCTACAGTGTCAAAGACAGTCGGTGGGGATAAGAATGGCGGTACACGTGTAGTCAAACTGCGTAAAATGCCTCGCTGTTATCCTACTGAAGATGTTCCAAGTAAGCTGTTAAGCCATGTCAAGAAGCCTTTCAGCCAGCACAAACGCAACCTGCGCTCCTCCATTACTCCTGGAACTGTACTTATACTACTCAATGGACGCCACAGGGGGAAGTGTGTGGTTTTTCAGAAGTCTTTCCACATACAGCCATTTGGATTGCAATTGTGTTGGTGGAAGTTTGGCCTAGTGCAGCTTCCCCAACACGAAGATGGGTTAACTTGTTAAACTACTCCTCGCATCTGGAACTACGGCCTACGTTTAAGACTGTCGACTTACTTACTGACTATAAAGTGTAAAGTGTATTGTTGAATGCTTTACCTTTGTTTTTCAGGTCTCCGCATTGGGTTTCCAGGAGGACATTTAAAATAAACTAACATTATAATTTTAAATCTAAAGATTTCAGACTGGGAGTGTCATGCCCCATGGTTTAGGATTTATTTTATATTTTTCTGCTTTGTGTTGAATCTGCCTTTGCTGCTTACATGCTATTGATTTCACAGCTATTTTGTCCCTGCTTAGTTTCCTTAGCCTTCTGCATTCAGCTAGTTCCACCCCATTGCTTAGTGTTTTGTTCTAAGGGACTTCCTGGTTACATAGCAGCCATTCTGTTCTCACTGCTAGACAAAATTAATGACTTTTTACCTGCAAAGCTGTACATTAACAATATTGTCAGTCTGATCATTAAACTCTGGATTCATCTTTCTATCTGCTGAACTTTATTGTGTGAGTACTGGTCAAATACAGACTTCGCTAGTCTAAAGCATCCACACCTCAGAGCTTTGCTTACCCAGAATAATCCCAGTGTTTTTTTTCAAAAGAAGTTGTCCCCTAACGAGAGAAACTCCAATATCAGGAAAGGGAACTTCTAGCCATTATGTTACCGAAGGAACCGGCTGGGTGGAGTAGAGGTAACAGCACTGCTCTGCGTGGAGAGAGCCTGTGGAGTCAAGGGTTCGATCCTGACGAGCACCTCTCCAGTAAGTGTCCTTGGGCAAGACACCTAACGGTACATACTCGCCACCCAGTACATACTTGAAAACGAGAGAAATCTCAATGTATCCTTCGTGGTAAAATCCTTGCTCAAAAAAAAAAAAAAAAAGGGAATCATGGGAATCAAAATTAATATGAAAAATGATAAAAATCGGAAAATGATATGAAAAGCCATTTTGTGCGTCAAGGTGCTGGATGTCATAAATGCGCTGCGTCTGACTTTGTGTCATCATGCACACAGAACGCTATGCGGATGTGGCGCACTCTGCGCGTCCGTCTAGCGGTTTTACGTTCTTGCCTAACTTGCGTCCGTTTGCCAAGTGCATTGTGCGTGCACAGTTCGGTGCGCACGTACTTCGTGTGTGGGTCTCTATTGACCATGATTCTATGCTATGACAGACGTCAAACTGTGCGCCGCCACAGACGTGATGACTGCGTTCATCTGACGTTAGCCTAAGAAGAGAACAATCGCTGTGTAAGGAGGGGTGTCCGGTGTGAGTACCGGTGAACAGGATAAAAACCCACTTGCAGTGAATAAATACCAAATAGATTGATGTAAAAAATTGTAGGAAAATATATTGAATAAACTGGATACAAAAAAGGCAGGAAATGGATAAGTAATAACAGTCCTTGAAACCAATGGAGGATAATAGAAAACCGTCACTTGAGTAAATGAAAACTGGCAAAGGAAACCTGTATGTAAAAAGAGTCCTTGGTCGTGTGGAGGGTCTTGAGATGGAGCAAGGAGGAACTGTGAATCCATAGAAATTGTAGGAGGGTTTCGGTAAGTATAGAGGAGTGGGTACAACAGTCTGGAGTAAGCGATTAGGTCAGAGGCTGGCGGCGTTCTAGGCAAGGTCATGGTACAGGCTATTCAATTACCCTTTTATTCTGCATATCACCCCCAAACTAATAGGGCAACTGTTGGTTTTATCTGTCTTGTCGTCATTCTTGCAGTGGGTGGAATTTGCTCACAACGATACCAAAAGCAAGACTTCTGGTGTGTCACCGTTTTGTTCTCTGAGGTTCGCAGCTAGTCTATTCCTTCCTGGATTGAGGCTAATGTCAGATGAGCGTCATTGGAGAGCTGAAGGGATGTCCATGAGAGTGGACATTGCACTTTGCAGCTCTGTCAACGCGCGTCCTAGCGCTTTGATGGAGAGGCTTGGATAACGGACGCTTGTTGCGTGAGCATTTCGTGCGCGCACACAAGCGTGTGACCGGCCCCGTTGCAGCGTCACAACAATGCGACGGATGCCGGTAAGCATGTCAGTACGAGCGCACATAGCGCGCTCGTCTGAGGCCACCCTTAGTGGACCCTGAGGGCAGGCTTGGGAACCATTCATCTACAGGTCTGGCCAAACCCTGCCATGCCTTATATGCCACTATTTTTCTACTTCTGCTGTTTGCGTGCTTGGACACTAGAGGGCCTGCAAACACCACTGTGTGGGAAAGTCACTCAGGTTGGAAATGCCATGACAGTCTATCTATCACAATGCGGACTGACTACCCAACAAGACATAGCCACCACTGATCCTCTACTTTCCACATACAGCATCTCTAATACAATTAAGCTCTTGAGCAGGGCTCTCCCTTCTACTGTTCTGGGTGTTTAACTTGTATGTATATTTGTTATTCTGCCTCTCCCATTGTACCACGCTACAGAACTTGTTAGCGCTTTATAAAAACGTGTAACTGTACCGCGCTACGGAACTTGTTAGCGCTTTATAAAAACTTGTAACTGTAACTTGGAAGTGTCACTATACTGTGCTGAAATTGCACCAAAAGGTTGTACATAGTGCTTCACTTATGTGAATCCCTTAGATTGTAAGCTCACGGGATGTCTGGCTGAGCACTTGGTTAAAGCACTGTATTAACAGAACAGCTATCCTAAGGGCAGGGTCGTCTCTTCCTCATGTATCATTATAACGTCTCATGTTTGTGCTCCCCCATTGTAAAGCGCCACAGAATATGCTGGCGCTATATAACTGACTGTAACTTATGCAAGTTCTACGTCACTTTAAAGCAGGGCTGTCATACTCTGAATGCAACAGCTGGCCAGAGAACTATTGGGAGTTGTAGTTTAGAAAGATCTGGGGTCCAAAGAATGCTGGGAATTGTAAGCAATTAACATATGGGGGAGGAGCAGAGTTTGAGATCCTTGCTTAAAGGAATACTGTACTCTTAAAAAATACAACTGCTCCCCTTCCCTGTATTCACCCTTTTTATCCCCCCTTAACCACTTGGCTGCTATGGAAGCTGTGATATCTCCATATCTTTGAAAGCAGAGACAGGCTGTGGAAGGTTCTTATTCTTTATTTACTGGAGCTGCGCACAGCGTCTGCACGCTGCCTTAGAACTCTACCATGTGATCAGGAAACTTTATTTACAATGAACAGGAACACAGATAATACCTACAACATGCGCCCTCTAGTGGTGGATAGATATAACACTATGATATACTACATCCCCTTCCCTCTGATAACACTAGTTTCAAAAATACCACCCACATGACCCTAGGCACAGAAAAACTCCCACTAAACTTGAGACTTTGGGTAGACTACCTCCGTCCCAGTGAGTTCCAGGACGCATTCTTGTCCTGTGGCTGGGGAACTCACTACTAAGCTAAGTATAATCCTGTAGATAAGTTGGTGCTTTCTTTGTTCTGGTGGATCGCCGTAATTCTTGCTCCCCCTCCACATGAGCAGTCTCTGATGATTTCTCTGTGACAAGCTCCCCCTCCATCTGTCCCTCTTCCCCGGCTTCTGCAAGTACAACACCGGAAAGGGGAGCCAAAATCTCCATATCTTGCGTTAATGGTTCCGCCAAACTCTGTAGATCCTCTGGATATGCAACATGTCTATTTCTCACCTGATCTATGTGACGACGCACAAGCTGGCCATTTCCAAGTGCAACAGTGCATGACACAGGACCTGTCTGCGTCTGAACAGTCCCCGGAATCCAGGAAGGTCCCACACCAAAATTTCTAGTGTATACTTTGTCACCTTCCCGCAGATGTCTCTCCTTGGCATGTTGATCATGATAAAGTTTTTGCTTCACCTGCTTTTCTTGCACCTGGCCTTTAAAATCCGGATGTATGAGATCCAACGTGGAACGCAATTTCCTCCCACACAAGAGCTCTGCAGGTGATTTTCCAGTCGTGGACTGAGGAGTTATCCTGTAACTAAACAACGCTCTGGCCATCTTGACCTCAATGGAATCTCCTGAACTTTTTTTTATCAGCCCTTTAAATGTCTGCACCGCCCTTTCGGCCAGTCCATTGGACGCTGCATGGTAAGGCGCTGTGGTCACGTGCTTAATACCATTTCGAGCCATGAATTCTTGAAACTCCATACTCGTAAAACTGGTGCCATTGTCCGACACCACCATTTCGGGAATTCCATGCTGGCTAAAGCTCTGTCTGAGGCATTGAATAGTCACTGCGGAGGTGGATTTACTTAACGGGTACGCCTCTATCCATTTAGAGTAAGCATCCACCAAAATCAAAAACATCTTGCCCATCCACGGGCCCGCATAATCAATGTGAAGTCTTCTCCATGGAAGGTTTGGTACTTCCAAGGATGTAAAGGTGCACACTGGGGAGAATTTCTATTTTCTTGGCACATGGTGCAAGTTTTTACCATTGCTTCTATATCGGCATCCATCTTCGGCCACCACATATAGCTCCGCGCCAGCCCCTTCATCCTGATTATTCCTGGGTGAGTCGTGTGTAAGTGCTTCAGTAGGTCTGTGCGACCTGGGGGTGGAATGACCACACGGGCACCCCACAAGACACAACCTGCCTCCACACTAAGTTCCTCCTTCCTTTTCACATAAGCTCCAAACACTGATTTCTCCACTCTTTTGGCCATCCTCTGAGGACGAACTCTCTAACCGTGCTAAAACGGTATCTTTATCTGTCCATTTCCTCACCTGGTCGGCTTTAACCAATGGTACGCCATTTTCTTCCAATAGAAGTACTCTCTCTTCCTCCGCGGCGTCTCCACCCCTGTTTCCGCGACTGGCAACCGGCTCAAGCCATCAGCATTTTGATGATCCTTGCCTGCTTTGTACACGATGGAGTACTCATATCCACATAATGTCACAGCCCATCTTTGAATGCGTGGCGAGGCCATTTGTGGAACCTCCTTCAGTTCATTAAATAATGAGATCAGTGGTTTATGATCTGTAACAATGGTGAATTGTCTCCCATACAAGTATGTGTGAAACTTCTTCACCCCAAATATCACCGCAAGGCCCTCCTTCTCAATTTGAGAATAATTTTTCTCAGCTGCATTCAGTGTACGTGAGACGAACCCTATTGGCCGTTCAGATCCATCCCCCATCCTGTGCGACAACACAGCACCCACACCATAAGGTGAAGCGTCACAAGCCAGGATAATAGGTTTGTTGACATCATAATGTACCAACAAGGCATCCGACTGGAGAAGATTTTTGGACTTTTCAAAAGCCTCTTTTTGCTCACAACTCCAGGTCCATTTAGTCTCTTTCCTCAATAGTGCATGCAGCGGTGCCAGTAACGTGGACAGGCTCGGTAAGAATTTGTGGTAATAGTTCAATAGGCCTAAGTAAGCCTTTAGTTCACTCACAGACCGCGGTGTGGGTGCCTCTTGTATGGCCTGGACCTTTTCTGCGACTGGCTGCACACCCGCAGCACTGATCTTGTGACCCAGAAAAACCACTTCTGTTCCCAGGAACTTGCACTTGCTCCTTTTTAGTCTCAGGCCACTTTGTTTTAGCCGAGACAAGACCTCCTCCAGATTTCTTAAATGATCGTCCTCGCTGACCCCAGTAACTAAAATGTCATCTAAGTAGACTGTGACGTGCGGCATGTTTTGTAGGATGCCCTCCATAGTGCGCTGGAAAATGGCTGGACTCGACGCCACACCAAACGGCAATCTACCATAAGTATACAGTCCTTTGTGTGTATTAACAGTCACATACTTTTTGGCGCTTTCATCCAGCACGATCTGCTGATACGCATGACTCATATCCAGTTTGGAGAATTTGTTGCCGCCCGCCAACTGAGCAAATAAGTCTTCCACTTTAGGAATAGGATATTGTTCCACACTGGATGCTCGGTTTACTGTGAGTTTGTAATCTCCACAGATGCGGATTGAACCATCCGGCTTCCTCACCGGTACTATGGGAGCTGCCCATTCCGAAAATTGTACTGGTTCTATAATTTTCTCATCTACCAGCCTCTGCAGTTCTGCCTCCACCAGAGGTTTGACAGCAAAAGGTATCCGTCGTGGCTTATAGAATCGTGGCTGGGCCTCTGAGTTCACATGAATTTTGGCCGTGGTGCCTTTCAGCTGACCTAGCTCATCTTTGAACACCTCAGCATATCGATCTAGCAGGTCAGCCAAATGTAGCGTTGGACTGGCTGTTACTGTATTCACCAGTTGTGGCAACACTCTTAAGTCTTTCAGCCAGTTTCGTCCCAATAAATTTGGCCCGGCCCCTTCAACCACTACCATAGTAAGTTTCTTGTTGTCCATCTGACTCTGCACTGTTCCTATAACCTGACCTAACACCAGCATCTTCTCACCTGTATATGTTTTTAATGTCAGGTTGCATGGTTCCCACTCTGGTATGTCGGTGTTTTTCCATAGCTTAGAGTATTGCTTTTTGCTAATAATTGTAATGCCACAACCTGTGTCCACCTCAAATTCGATGTTCATGCCATTCACCTTTAACTTCTGTAGAATAGGAGCCACTTTAGGCATTTTATGTGAGACACTGTATATCGTGTTTATGTCACCTGCATCTTCTGTCTCACTAACGTCTTCTTCTTTCACTAAATGCGACCTCCCAGCCTTCTCCTTTCCTTTCCTCTCCCCCCTCAGTCCTTGAAATGGGGTTTTGTGACTCTGCATCACGTGCTTGGATTTGCACGCCCGCTTGATGTGTCCACGTTTCTGACAATGGTGGCACAGTTCATTTATAAATTTGCATTCGTGGGGTGCATGATTCCCTTTGCACCTGAAACACTCATAGTCCGTCTTCCACCCCCTCTTATCCACTGCACCCACATTATGCACCACCGATTGTCCCTGATGAGACCTTTGAGACTGTGATTCTTCATCCCCAGAGAAGCCTTGGAGATCTTTTATATTTCTGTCAGCCGACTCCATCGCCAGACACATAGTAAGAGCCTTTTCAAAGGTTAAATCCACTTCTGACAACAGCCGTCTCTGCATCCTGTCGTCATTTACTCCACACACCAGCCTGTCCCGCAGCATTTGTGGCAGTGTAGGCCCGTATTCACAATACTGTGCTAACTTTTTCAACTCCGCCACATAATCAGCCACCTTCTCGCCAGTATGCCGTGTGCGTGAATTAAATTTATATCTCTGCACAATTTCACTTGGTTTTGGATTATAATGGGCTTTGAGCACGACGACAAGTTCCTGATATGTTTTCTCTGCTGGCGTCATAGGACACAGCAAACTTCTCAGCAAACTATAAGTTGACGCGCCGACCCCGCTTAATAACACTGCTTTCCTCTTACCGGCATCAGTAATCTCATTAGCTTGAAAGAAATAGTCCAACACTTCAATATATTCGTCCCACGATTGCAACTCACAGTCAAAGGGGCTCACTGTTCCCACAAGAGCAGCCATTCTGTCTCAGCAATTCACGTCCTTGTAGTTTCTTCTGTTTCTTATTTTTTTTTTTTTTTCTTTTCTGCTCTGCAGACCTTGCAACTGCACATACACGTTCCACAGTACAACCTGTTTACCCTCGTCGCCAATGTGATATCTCCATATCTTTGAAAGCAGAGACAGGCTGTGGAAGGTTCTTATTCTTTATTTACTGGAGCTGCGCACAGCGTCTGCACGCTGCCTTAGAACTCTACCATGTGATCAGGAAACTTTATTTACAATGAACAGGAACACAGATAATACCTACAACATGCGCCCTCTAGTGGTGGATAGATATAACACTATGATATACTACAGAAGCGCTCAGCGCGTCCAGCCAAGTGGTTCTCCTGTGCTATGGACGCGCTAAGCTCCCGATCGCCGGGGGCCACAGGGTTAAGGCAGGCACCATTTGGAAGGGCGCAGCCTGCCCTTCCAAACGGTGGCTGACATTAACCCCTGGGGAGCTGGATCACGATTCGGCGCCGAAAAGCGCCAGATCGTGATCCTCTCCCAGAGCTGGCCGACATCTTGGATGTCGGCCAAGCCTCCGGGAACTCCCCCTGACGACTGGCGTCATCGTGCATAGCACGATGACGCCAGTCCTGGAGTTAACCCCTAGCTGCCAGCAATGGTGGAGATAGGGGGTTCCAATGAACCCCCTATCTCCCGATCAGTGGCAGCTAGGGGTTATTGTTTGATATAGTTGAATCGGCCAGAGCATGGCCTTTCCAACGATACCAAACATTACCATGTATAATTTTTTTTTTTTTTAAAAAGAATATTTTTTTTAAAAAATTATAAAAAAAATTTTTTTTTTGTTTTGTTAATGCAGCAATATTGTTCCCATTTCAATTATAATGTGAACAATGATGCTGCACTAACGATTTTTGTTTGGGGTGCGTTTGTTAAAAATCGCGTAATTTCCCCCCCCCAAAAAAATGTAACGAGACCCCATTTCTAATTTTTTTAACAAGCGCACCCCATACAAAATATAACCGCAATTGCTCACATGTTAAAATGTGAAAAAAAAAACACTTTACACGTTGTGAATTATTGAACATTAGAAATTTATTGCATTTTTTGTTATATTATACAGACAGGGCATGACGTATACATATAATAATGACATATTATGAATCTGACGGAAAGAACGATATATAATATGTCTGGGTCATATCGTTACATATACTAAAATAAGGCTTCAAAACGCGTTTAAACATGATGAGCTAAACAGGTAAAAATGAGCTCAGCACACAGGCGTGAAATGCCTCAGTAGCGAAAGGGTTAAAGGGACACTACCATTTGAATAAAGTGCAAGTAGATTACGTGAGAATTACAAACAAAAACACCTTATAAAGCACACTCTGCTGGTTTGTTTTTTCTTTGTTTGCAGTAATTGCGTTAAAAAGGAAAAACAATGTATGGTTTTGATCTCGTGATTCAATTTTGTGTATTTTTCATGATGCAACAGTTATTAAACTCTGTGCACAAGTGTTACTTTACAGCTGTGGTTTATCTTCTACAGTCTTTAACAGTCAATGGAGTGGAGGAGGGAATGTTTATATAAGGCTGCAGGGGGTCTATTGTTCACCAGGTAAAATAAGAGATGGCAGATGAATGAGATCAGACAGGGAGCTTCAAAGACTTCTAATCTACCCCCTGGAGGTGTCCTTTGAATACATCCCACACAATACAATGATGTGAGTCGGTGATCGACCCATAGACTCCACTCTATGGCCAAAGCCACACAGTGAGGAGAAAGTGATGGAAAAGATATTGGGCTGTATTACAAAGCTGGTGCTAATTTAGGCTAATGTCAGACGTACGCAGTCAGAGCGCACTCTGCGTGCGTGCATAACGGACGGACGTACTGACGGAGGATACTGTAGACACCACACGGTCTGTTTTTATTAACGGATGTAGAAAAAAAGGGAATTATGGAAAACAAAATTTATTAAAATTAAATGACAGGTACAGTCAGCCAGACCAAAAAAACTGAGCGTCAACGTGATGGACGTCACAATTGCGCAGCGTCTGACGTCGCGACATCAAGCACACAGGCCGCTATGCGCTTTTACGTCGAGGCCTAAGGCTAGGGTCAGACGAACGCATTTTTCACGTTGTCCGTGAAAAAGTGCGTTCGAACGAACGTACGTATTTTTTCCCGGAATACGCGATAGTGGTCATACGATGCGCCTTTTCGTCCGTGATTTTGTACGGATCGTCAATAAAACACTTTTTGTGTCTGGACGTTATGTTAGCCGGACATTAGCAGCGTCTGACGTCTCCTAATCACACACACACGCCGCTATGCGGGCGCAGCGCACTCTGTACGTCAGTAGTAGCGGTTTGACGTTCTTGAAAAAATGCGTTCGTTGGCCACTTGCGTTGCACGGACGAACTTTCGTGCGGCCGTTCGTCGTATGTTCCCCGGCATTGGACGTCATTTGCTGCTAGCACGACCGTGATTTCGTGCGGCTAAACGGACGTGAAAAATGCGTTCGTCTGACCCTACGAACGCATGTTTCACCTCGTCCGTGAAAAAGTGCATTCCAACGAATGGACGTATTTTTTTCACGGAATACGCGATAGCGCATTTTCGTCCATGATTTTGTACGGATCGTCAATAAAACACTTTTTGTGTCTGGACGTGATGTTGGCCGGACATTAGCAGCGTCTGACGTCTCCTAATCACACACACACGCCGCTAGCGGACGCAGCGCACTCTGTACGTCAGTACTAGCGGTTTCACGCTCTCGAAAAAATGCATTTGTTTGCCGCTTGTGTTGCGCAGCCGCACTTTCGTGCGGCCGTACTTCCTATATTGCCCATCATTGGCCATTATTTGCTGCTACTACGGCCGTGATAAAGTGCGGCTGCACGCGAGTTCACACTGCGTTCGTCTGACCCTAGCCTAAATGGCGTCCGTTGCCACCTGTGTGGTGCGTGCGCAGTTCGGTGCACACGCACTTCGTGTGTTGGTCTCTAGTTATCACAAATCAACGCTACGACGGACGTTAAACTGTGCGGCGACATGGACGCGATGACTGCATTCGTCTGACGCTAGCCTTTGCCAGAGCTGTTGTAAACTTACCAGAGTCATTATAGTGAACGGATCCATTAAGTTTACAACAGCTCTGGCTACGTTAGCCCCAGCTTTGTAATACTGCCCACTGTGAGAAGGGGGCATTTTACAACACAAAATATCACACAGTGGATGCACCCAGTGACACATATAGAGTAAAATATTTTCTTAACTAAACATGCAATAGAAAAACAAAGCACATGTAAGATATCAGCAACATCAAATAAACACAATAAGGACATTTCATTTTTTGGTGGTAGTGGCCCTTTAACCTCCGGCCTACCTATGCAGCTGACGGGTGTCACGTGTCATTGGCTGCAGGGGGACGGCCTGAGTTCCAACGGAGCACAGTTCACGCCGATTAGCGGGCGGTGCAAAGGAGGCCCATTGAAGTCAGTGTTGCGAACTATGACGCCCCACAGCTTCAAGACCCACCCGGTGCGGTGATGGCATAGTACACCCCGTGGCGGGAAATGGTTAAGTAACTAGTACCATCTGGGTGGAGTAGAGGTAACATCACTGCTCTATAACTGTGGAGACAGGGGCTCGATACCGGCAAGAGCACCTCTCCAGTAAGTGTCCTTTAGCAAGATACCTAACGGTACATACTCGCCACCCAGGAAATACTTGAAAACGAGAGAACTCTCAATGTATCCTTCCTGGTAAAATCCTTTTTCAAAAAAAAAAGTAACTGGGTAGATACTGCTTATAGCATCTGTGCACTAATTTTTAAGTAAAACTAAAAATTTCTTGGCGCACTCCCCTCTAAATGTGGAGAGTCTCCCTATTGGGGATATCCTACCTACATATAGTAAGGATAAGCACACTATTATTATAATTAGGGATGCACCGAAATTTCGGCCACCGAAAATTATCGGCTGAAAATGGTGTTTTCGGTTTCGGCCGAAATGGAAATTCAGCCGAACAAAAATTGGCCAAAAAAAAAAAATCAGTTGAAAATTTCCCTTTGGAGGTCCGGCCGAGCCGGGGGCTCGCCTGAGCCTGGAGGATGGCCGAGCAGCCTGCGACAGCCGGAGGACTGTCACCGCTAGAGCTCAGGGCCGAAGTAGGAGGATGTAGTTGAGTATATAGGTGCAACGAAATCAGCCATGCGAACCTGGGCCTGGAGGCCCGGCCGAGCAGCTTGCTTGGCCGTCCTTCGGAATCAGGCGAGTTCCTGGCTCGGCCTGGCCTCCAGGCCCAGGTTCTGATGTCTGATTTTTGGTTGCGGTATCGGTTTTCGACCGAACCGATCCCGAATTTTCCGTTTTGGTGCATCCCTAATTTATTATACCACAAACAGAATATTTAATGAAGAGAAGAACTTAACAGAATCGACTGCTACTTGGAAAGCATCTGTATAATCATTTGAAGGGGAAAAATGTGGTGGGGGTGGATTTTTTTCATACTGTTCCTTTAAAAGCACCCAAGTACCACATACATGCTGGTAATTTTTTTCACATTTTCATACCAAGTTATGTATGCAGACTTTTTGCTCAGATACCTCTGTCATTTATTTGACTCTTGCCTTACTGGACAAGCTTTATTGTTCTTTGAGGTCACTGTAAAGGCTGTATAATCCAACAGCAGTATATGTCTCTGTGATTTCTCTGTAAACATACACAGGTCTATTCAAAGAAAGGTGAAAATCAGGAGTAGAGTACAATCTAGACCAAATAGCCGATTTGGAAAGCGAGATAAATGGGAGAATTTTTCTGGTTTGGCTATTTTGACCTAGATATTTTCACTTCTCCAGTCATTCTCCGGAGGTTCACCTTTCTTTGAATAGACCTTATAGAATTCGAGTGTCAAACTTATTTGATCATTTCATGTTTTGCTTTGTCTTATTCTCTGTACTGCGCTGCAGAATATGTTGGTGCTTTATAAATAATTGTACTGATCATCTGCGCATACAGGGGCCTAGTCTTGTGTTTACTAATGTGACCTATTGTTTTGCCATCTGGCATGGAAGGGTCATTTTTCACCAGCATCCCTCTCAACTCTTCAAATGGGTCACAGGGACATTAGCATTTTGCCGGAGGTGGGACCAGGGACGAGGCTCGCCAAAGACATTTTTTTAAGATGGTTTCACTTGTAATCAGTGACATTTACGCTCATAAAAAATGATATTTAGAACAGGAGCAGAGTATCTTATTTAAACCTTTCAATTCCAAAATTGAGTTAACTCGATTTAGCATTGTAATACATTAAAAAACAATCAATAGGGGGGGGCGTGGCCGACTGTTCACAGGAGCGGACGTGTTTTGCTGGAGCTCCGCATGTCTGCTCCTGTTAGGGACCTCTAGCTGACATTTAAGTGCCCGCTTTTGGTTGAATTTGGGTCCAGGACGTTGGCCACCGGTTCTGCGATGCCCGGAGGCCGTTTAGTCCCCCCCTCCGGACCAGAGACGATCCTGAACGCTGCGGCTGCTGGGCTGGAGCGAGATGTCGGCGGCCATCTTGGGGCCTTTCGCCTGAGTACAGACCTTCGACCGCGTGGCGCTGGCCGCACGCCCCGCACTGGACCTGCAGCGCAGATGGCAGAGATGGAGGGCCCCCATCTCCTGGCCGTCGTGGATGTTGGGTATGTGGGGGCGGCGGATGGACCCGCAGGACAGGGTGCACTTCCTCCCTCCACCGGAGATATAGAAGCCGCCATTCGTGGCTTAGACGCGTGCCTGCTTGTACTGGAGGAGGAAGATGAGGACAGCCCTCTCACTAGGGGGGTTTGGCGCAAGATGCTGACCGCGCTCTTATGCTGCCGAGGGGAGACTCAGCGGCCGCTTGGGACTGGGGTTGATTCGCTGCAGCACGCCGCGGTGACCTGCCCTGCTGCTGCTACGCCCGAGGAGAAGGGCGACAAGAATAGCGGCCTAGATGGGATTCCGGCTCCTGAAGCTCGTCCCCTCCAGAGGTGCCTACCTGCTTGCGCTAAGACCTCTATCCGCACCCCCTGGAGAGCAGTCAAGTTGGCGAGTTGGATGTTGATGGTGCCCCCTCGGGGACCCGGGACAGGCGGTCCCGCTAGGTGGGCGATCAGAAAAGCACGGCCGCACACGCGGCGACGTCAAGAAGCCCAACGGAGGAGATCCAGCGGAGGTGCCCACGGACTGACCTGGTCCTCACGACGAGTCTTGTTTTCCGGCGGGCCTGGGACACCGCTTCCCCCCAAGCTGACGGTAGGGAAGGCGCAGATACATACATTGAAGTACCAAGGAGTTCTGCCCAGGAACCTTGGAGGCGGACATTACGGAACAGCACAAGCGTTGCAAGGCCCTGATGTTTTCTCCTAGGCTGTGGGGTGCCGTGGCCTACTGGTGGTCACGCTACCTGCACCCCGCCCGACTTTATTTCTGGATGCGGGCTCAAGGGACAGTTGGACTGTGTATCCGAGCCGCCCCATTTTCTGACGCAATTTTTCTTGACCCCCCCTCTGAGACTTTGAGTTTTGCCTATTAACCCTTTCCCATTTCCTTGTTTTGCTGCATTTCTTGGAGTTTTCTTTTTGAGCCCCCCCTTTTTTTTTACGACCCCCCCCCCACCTGCAAAAGTTTTGACCCTGCGTGTGAAGACGCCATCGCATTTTTGTTGGCTGGTCGGCCTTTTTCGCACCACACCATACCCCCTTCCCCCCTATTTTCCACACGTGGTAATTCTGCTGTAGTTGGCCCTGCGTGGCCCTTGCTTACATTTGTTTGATTTTCTGCTGACTTTATTTACAAAATAAAATCTTAAATTAAAAAAAAACAACAACAATCAATAGCACATCAGAACCACGTTTTAAAGCAAGATTATTGTGCCCCCTGTGGAGAAATTAAATCCACTGTTTTATCGCTCTCCAGTCACCCTGTATTGTTGTAAACAAGCTGCAAACAGCAGCCAAAAACCTCACTGTAACAAAATGTTCAACAAATTTAACTACTGCATTACAGCAGCCAGGGAGAGGGCAGAATACAGGGAGAGCTCTAGGGGAACTCACTGCTGTACAGGGATCAGGGCTGCATTTATAATTAGTTACAGTAGGCATTTGCCAACAGGCGCCTGCCACAAGGGGGCGGCTTGCTCTGAAAAAAGTAAAAACATTTTACACATTATAATTAATTAGACCCTTGTATGTCTGGAACCCTATAGGCTTGAACAACATATAAGGTATCATTGGAAAGGCTTTTTCAATGATATCAAACATAACCAGGTTTATGTAAAAATCTAATAACAAATATATAGAAAAAATATTATTTTAACGCAGCACTATTGTTCACTTTAAAATTATAACGTGAACAGTGATGCTGCACTAACTCCTCTTCTCATTTCCCACACCGCCAGCAAATGTGGAGGTGATGGCACACAGCATTGTTGCATTGACAACCTAGACCACGGCACTGCAGTGAAGAGATAGACGGACTTTGGAATCCTGGATCTCTGATTTTTACACCACACAATGGCAAGTGAAAAGGTCAGAGTCTTGCCTATAACAAATATGACCATCAGGGCAACCATCAGAAATGATGGGGCCCCTTACTAAACCTCACGATGGGGCCCCCCAGGGCCCCCCTGGCACTCCCTCAACCTCTAACAGCTTTTCTCCCCCTTCAAAAAAAAAAAAAGGACATAACATAGCACCACAGCAATAAAACTCCCAGTAATGTGCAGTGTGTATTAGCGTATCACAGTATCCACAGCAATAAAACTCACAGTAATGAGCGGTGTGTCTGAACGTATCACAGAATCCACAGCAATAAATCTCACAGAAACGGGCTGTGTATGATGGCCTTTGGGTCTGGGTCTGGGCCCTGGGTCTGGTCCCTGGGACTGGGCCTTGGGGTCTGGTCCCTGAGGTCTGGGCCCTGGGTTTAGGCTGGGCCTGGTCCCTGGGTCTGGGCCCCGAGTCTGGCCTGGGGTCTGGTCCCTGGGTCTGGGCTCTGGTCCCTGGGGTCTAGCCTGGGCCCTGGTCTCTGGGTCTGGTCCCTGGGCCTTGGCCCTTGGGGTCTGGGTCCTAGGGTCTGGGCCTTGGTCTGGGCCCTGGGTTTGGGCCTAGGGGTCTGGGCCCTGGATTTTGGGGTCTGGACCTTGGGGTCTGGGCCCTGCGGTCTGGGCCTAGGGTTTGGGGTCTGGGCCTTGGGGTCTGTGCCTAGGGGTCCTGGGTCTGGGCCCTAGGGTCTGGGCCCTAGGGTCTGAGCCCTGGGTTTGGGCCTAGGGGTCTGGGCCTTGGGGTCTGGTGGGTTTGGGCCTAGGCCCTGGGTCTGGGCCCTGGGTCTGGGCCTTAGGGTCTGGGCCCTAGGGTCTGAGCCCTGGGTTTGGGCCTAGGGGTCTGGGCCTTGGGGTCTGGTGGGTTTGGGCCTAGGCCCTGGGTCTGGGCCCTGGGTCTGGGCCTTAGGGTCTGGGCCCTAGGTCTGGGCCTAGGGGTCTGGGCCCTGGGTCTGGGCCTTGGGGTCTGGGCCTTAGGGCCTGGGGTCTGGGCCCTGGGTTTGGGCCTAGGGGTCTGGGCCCTGGGTCTTAGGGTCTGGGCCCTGGCTCACCACTCGCTGTCTTCTATCTTCTTTTCTTCTGTCTTCTGCTCTTCACCTTTTCTTTAATCTTCTTCTCTTCTTTTCTTCTGTCTTCTTCCAGGCCCCTCCAGCTCCGGCGCGCAGCTTCACTGAGTGGAGGGGCGGAGCCAAAGCAACGTGCTTGGGAGGCCCCTCACACGCTGCTTGGCCCCGCCCAGCCAGGAAGTGAAGCTGCCAGGAGCCGGAGGAGACACAGTGTCTCCTCCGGCTCCTGCAGCAGCAGCAGGGACACAGCTCCGGATTCGGACTCATCGAGTCCGATACCGGAGCTGTTAAAGGGCGACGCCGCTGCCGTCGGGGGCCCGGGATCCCCCCCGGCAGCCCAGGCCACCACCGGGCCCGGGCCCCTTACGGCAGCATTGGGCGTAATGCCCTGATGGCGGCCCTGATGACCATGTAAAGCAGTGTTTCCTAAACCTGTCCTCGGGACCCTAAACCAGGCCAGATTTTGCAGATTACCTTGGGGAAATTCAGACTGAATCGTGCAATCACTGAGCAGCAAATCATATCACCTGTGCTGTGCTTCAGCTATCTGGAAAACCTGGCGAGGCGGAGGGTCCTGAGGACAGGTTTGGGAACCACTAATGTAAAGTGTGAAAATAAAAAAAAACTGTAAAAATGAAATACAAAATTTACTTCTATCGCTGTTCTAAGGCAGTGGCATTATGTACTTTTACTTATGAAGCAAACAATGTCACTGCACTAACTCCGCTTCTCAATTCCCGCAATGGGAGCAAACGTGGAGGTGATGGCAGAATGCGTTATTACACATTTGTCCACTTAAAACACAAGCTTCATTTATAGGCAACAGATTCTGGCCCTTCTTTTCATGGGAGCGCAGCAAGTAACTTTTTTTCAGTTTTTTAAAATGTTATTTTTTTTGTTTCCTCAAAATAAAAGCAGTTTTGACACTTTTTTTGGGGGGGGGGGGTCGGGCACCCCAGATTTCTGTGCCTACATGCTCCTGAGATGTAAATCCAACCCTGACAGGGATATGATTCAGGGGGTTGTAATGACTTCCTTTACAGTACAGATACAAGGTGTTACTGCAATTTCCATACACAGGCATTATGTCACATACAGATATTATTTTTATATTCTATTGGTATTTTTTTGGAAGCTGCATTACCAGTAATCTCATTGTGACGGATCCCGCTACTCGGGGTGAGTAGATCCGCCGTCAGCGCCGAGTACACCTGGAGGTCGGTAGTGTGGTAGCGAGGTGCCGCTGGTGCTCGTAGGATACCCCGAGGTTGCAGCGCTGTAGAGAGGTCCTTGAAGCGTCCCAGTTCCGAAAGCCCTGTTATCCCCAATTACTGGCCGAGGCAGGAGTAAAGGTTCAAACGATTGATTTATTTTTCATGGAGAACACAGGCTTATTTATGGGATAAAAAGACATTGTTCTCCCCTGGTCTGCCCTCAGCCCTCCCGGGGTGATTTCTGCCACTGCCTAGCCATGGCCCAATTTCCCTTTGTTCACCTTGGGCCTCCCTGGTAGGTGCAGCCCTTATTTTGAGGCTCGGTGCCAGCTCGTCTGGTGAACTTTCCGTGGCTCTGAATGAGCGGGGAACAGGGGAACAGGGAAAATCATATTGAGGTACTTATAAAAATAAGGGCTAACGAACTTTTAATAACACACAAATAAATAAACACTTGAACTGTTGTACTGCGCTACAGCGTAGTGGCGGCCGTCCCGTCACATATCTCCCCCAAGTTACCAGTTGGCAGACCCGGTGAGACCCTCTGCGGGTCCACTTGGGGATGTCCACGGACCCCACCTTAGATCTCAAGTTCAGTCTGGCGGGATAGCCCATCCGCATTGGCATTTTGTTTACCAGGACGGTATTGGATAGTAAAGTTGAAGGGCTGTAGGGCCAGGCTCCACCGCAGGAGCCTGCCGTTGTCTCCGGCCACCCGGTTCAGCCATACTAGGGGGTTGTGGTCTGTGAGGACCATGAAGGAGCGCACATACAAATAGGGTTGGAGTTTCTTCAGTGCCCATACCAGGGCTAGGCACTCCTTCTCGATTGCCGCATAGGCAAC
Organism: Leptobrachium leishanense; assembly: GCA_009667805.1. NCBI lineage: Eukaryota > Metazoa > Chordata > Amphibia > Anura > Megophryidae > Leptobrachium > Leptobrachium leishanense. The sequence continues at coordinate 512,861,346 of CM019063.1, read as the reverse complement.
CTCCCTGGGTAGAAGTTTCCGACTGATGTAGGCAACTGGGTGGTCATGCCCATCTTTACCGACCTGGCTCAGCACCGCTCCCAGTCCGAACATAGAAGCGTCTGTGTGGACGACGAAACGTTTAGTTGAATCAGGAGCGGTCAACACGGGGGGCTCCACCAAGGCTCGCTTGAGCTGCTGGAAGGCTTCCTCACACTCCTGTACCTGTCGGGGAAGGTTCTTGCGGGTCAAGTCAGTCAGGGGTTTGGCAATGGCGCAGTAGTTGGGGACGAAGCGGCGGTAGTACCCCGCCGTACCTAGAAATGCTAACACCTGGGTCTTGGTGCGGGGTGTGGGCCACTGGGCGACAGCTTCAACCTTGGCGGGTTCCGGGCGCTGCCTTCCGCAGCCCACCCGGTGGCCCAAGTACTGGACCTCGGACATGCCAACGTGGCACTTGTCTGGTTTGACTGTCAGACCTGCGGTGCCAAGGCGATCCAGTACTGCCCGTAAGTTCTGTAAGTGGTCCTCCCAGGTGTTACTAAAGATGGCTATGTCAACTAGGTAGGCGCTGGTAAAGTCCTGCATCCCCTCTAGCAGACGATCCACCATGCGTTGGAACGTGCCCGGGGCATTCTTCATCCTGAATGGCAAGACCCGAAATTGGTACAGGCCAAACGGAGTGATGAATGCCGATTTCGGCACACCTTCCTCGGCAAGGGGAATCTGCCAGTACCCCTTACACAAGTCAATGGTGGTGAGGAAGTGACCCTGGGCAATGCGGTCCAGGAGCTCGTCTACCCGGGGCATGGGGTAGGCGTCGGTAACGGTGTGCTCATTGAGCCTTCTGTAATCTACACAGAACCTGGTAGTGCCATCCTTCTTGGGTACTAGAACCACCGGGGAGGCCCATGGGCTCTTGGATGGTTCTATTACCCCTAGATCCAGCATCTCGCGGATCTCCTTCTGCATCCCGTCTCTCACTGCATCGGGGATTCGGTATGCCGTCTGCCGCAAGGGGGTTTGACTCTGGGTATCGACCCGATGCAGAGCTACAGAGGTGTAGCCGGGACGGGACGAGAACAGGTCTCGTGCTCCCGTAGCACCTGCTGAGCCTGTTCCCTGTGGCGTGGACTGAGTCCCTCGCCCAGCCGGACATCAGCTATCCCCTGGGCGCTCGGATCCCCAGGCAGTACCGGCAGGGGGAGATCCTCCAGATCCCCCGCGTCCGGTGCGCAGATGGCGGCTATTGCCTCTTCTCTTTCATGAAATGGTTTCAGCATGTTCACATGAAAGGTTCTTTGGATCCTTTCATCCGAACATCTGGCTGCGATGAAGGTGGTATCGCAGATCTTCTCTATAATTTTGTAGGGTCCCTCCCAGGCTGCCTGCAACTTATTTTGTTTGACCGGCCGGAGCGCTAACACTTTCTGCCCTAGCTGGAAGGTGCGGTCCCTAGCTGACCGGTCATACCACCTCTTCTGCTTGGTTTGGGCCGCTTTGAGATTGTACCAGGGCGGTCAATTCCTGCAGCCGGTCCCTAAACTCAAGCACATAATCTGTGGCCGAGGTCCCCTCCTTGGCCAGAGCACCTTCCCAGTGCTCCCGGAGCAAGTCCAAGGGGCCTCGGACTCTCCGGCCGTACATCAGCTCAAAGGGAGAGAAGCCAGTGGCTTCCTGGGGTACCTCCCTGTACGCGAACAACAGATGAGGCAAGTGGCGTTCCCAGTCCTTATGGGACATGGTAAAGGTGTGAAGGAGTTGCTTGAGGGTCCCGTTAAACCGCTCGCAGAGCCCGTTGGTTTGCGGGTGGTAAGGGGAACTGTACAGGGGTTTAATCCCGCACAGTCTCCAGAGCTGCTGGGTCACCTCGGCCGTAAATTGCGTGCCCTGGTCAGACAAGATTTCCTGGGGAAATCCGACCCTGGAGAATATTTGTAGCAGAGCTCCAGTGACGGTCTCTGCGTGGATATCTCGGAGGGCCACGGCCTCGGGGTACCTGGTGGCATAGTCTACTACAGTCAAGATATACTTCTTGCCCGTAGTACTAGGCACCGCCAGGGGTCCTATCAGATCCACTGCCACCCGTCTAAAGGGTTCTCCCACTATGGGTAGGGGTCTCAGGGTTGCTTTCCGAGTGTGTCCCCTCTTCCCTACCCGCTGGCATACCTCACAGGTCCGGCAATAGTCCCTAACATCCCCGGATAACCCGGGCCAGAAGAAGCTCTGAGTCAGGCGGTGCAGTGTCCGCATGTGCCCCAGATGGCCTGCAAGGGGAATATCATGCCCAATCTTCAACAGATTGCGCCGATATTTCCCCGGCACTACCAGTTGCCTATCGGGTACCTGGTCCACTCCCCTCCTCGCTCCCCCGGAGGTCCTATACAACTTCCCCTGGTCCCAGGCAAATCTCACTTCCCCTACCCCTCCCGGCTCCCGCCCAGCCTGTTGTCGGTAAGGGGCAAGGGTGACGTCTTCCCTGGTGGCTTGGGCAAAGTCTGTTGGGGAATCCCAGGTCAGGGAGGGGGTATTGTCGGGGCCAAGGGTTGGGCTGGTCTCACTTACCGCAGTCCCCTCGGAGTCTGTGTGCGGAGCCTTCCTTGCTTGATGGCGGGTGGTGACGGGGCATACCCCGCCAGTGTGGGTGTCATCAAAAGTAGAGGTCAGCAGACCAAGGTCGTTGCCGAGTAGTAATTCAGTTGGTAGGTCTTTCATGATCCCTACTTCCACGTCCCGGGCATCCATGCCCCAATCGAGATGGACGCAGGCCGTAGGGATCCGGTAAACATGGCCGCCGGCGACTCGGACAGCGAACCGAGTAGGCTGTGGAGGCAGCCGGGGTAATAAGGTGGGGCTGTGCCAGGGTAAGGGTTGCGCCGGTGTCCCGCAGGCCGTTGGCACTTCTTCCATTCACCCGGACCTTTTGGCGATGGTGCTGCCGGTTATCTTGGGCAGTGCTTGAATCGGGTCTGCTTCATGTAGGATGCCCCAGTCTTCGTCCGGAATCGCTGTGGGTTCTGGCTCCGGCTCATGTTGGCAACAATATGCCATAGCTCTGCCCGGAGGGTGTGCTGGGCGATGCGGGGCAGGACGGTTGGCAGTCAGTGGACAGCGGTCCCGGATATGTCCGATTTGGTTGCACCCATAGCACCGGGGACCGGTCCGAGGAACCGGGGTGTGGATTGTCGGTGGCCGGGGTGCTCTCTCGGTGGGTGCAGTACGAGGCTGGGGTGCAGGATGGAACCGGGGAGGTGGGGGCCGGATGTCAGGAGGCGGTACTCGCCTGGCGTCCTGGTATTCATCAGCGAGGCGGGTAGCTTCGGGCAGGGTGAGGGGACGTCGTCGGTCTCGCACCCAATCCCGGACCTCTGGAGGTGAATAGTTATAGAACTGCTCCAGCAAGAGCAGTTGGATGATCTGGTCCGGGTGGGTGGCTTGGCATCCCTGGATCCAGCTGCGGACAGCCTGTTGCATGCGGTGCCCCCATTCCGCGTAGGAGTCATGGGTCCCTTTCTTTAGAGCTCGGAACCGGACTCGATACGCCTCGGGGGTGAGCGCATAGCGGGCCAGCAGGTGTTCCTTGACTCACTCGTACACCATGCAGTCCTCATCCGCCACAGCCCGGTAGGCTTCAGCCACTCTGCCCGTCAACTTACTCGCCAGTAGAGGTACTCAATCTCAGGCCGCCACCTCTTGCAGGGCACATTGTCTTTCAAAATCTTGCAGGAAGCCGTCAATATCTTCGCTTCCCTCTGGGAAGAGTTTGAAGGCGGCAAAGGGAATCTTTTGCTTGGGGGGGTTCGGTGCTGCCCTGGGGAGTCAGAGACCCACCGGACCGTTGCTGCATTTCTGCTTGGTGGAGTCTGTCCGTATCTGCCAAGACCCTGCCCATGATGTCGGCAGAGGGGTCTGTTCCGTACAGGGCCAGCCGCCACTGTACCTCTCGTCGCCATTCTGAGGTCTCGGAGCCCTCGGAGGGAGCCATACAAGCACGGTCGTCCTCCATCAATTCGCTGATGATGACCGCCTTCGGTTTGCCCCCGGGGATCTTGCCTCTGGCTTTCAGCAATTCTTTAAGGGCCGTGCGCTTCAGACCCTCGTAGTGCTGGGCCATATGGGGTTACGGCCGTTACTTGGGGTGTCCGCCTCTAGGACCCAGGGGTGTCTGAGACCGGAGTCAAGCCAGCGGCTGTTTTTCCCCCTGCTGCGCTGGTCTCAGAATCTCCCCCCGGATTGCGGCCGCTCCGGATGCTCGGCGTGTTGCGGTGGCTGAGACCGGGGTCAAGCCAGTGGCTGTATTTCCCCCTGCTTGTCTGGTCTCAGCCGATCCCACCAGGCTGCCAGCCAATGTGACGGAACCCGCTACTCAGGGTGAGTAGATCCGCCGTCAGCGCCGAGTACACCTGGAGGTCGGTAGTGTGGTAGCGAGGTGCCGCTGGTGCTCGTAGGATACCCCGAGGTTGCAGCACTGTAGAGAGGTCCTTGAAGCGTCCCAGTTCCCAAAGCCATGTTATCCCTAATTACTTGCCGAGGCAGGAGTAAAGGTTCAAACGAGTGATTTATTTTTCATGGAGAACACAGGCTTATTTATGGGGGAAAAAAGACATTGTTCTCCCCTGGTCCGCCCTCAGCCCTCCCGGGGTGATTTCTGCCACTGCCTAGCCATGGCCCAATTTCCCTTTGTTCACCTTGGGCCCCCCTGGTGGGTGCAGCCCTTATCTTGAGGCTCGTGCCAGCTCGTCTGGTGAACTTTCCGTGGCTCTGAATGAGCGGGGAACAGGGGAACAACAGGGAAAATCATATTGAGGTACTTATTAAAAGTTCGTTAGCCCTTATTTTTATAACACACAAATAAATAAACACTTGAACTGTTGTACTGCGCTACAGCGTAGTGGCGGCCGTCCCGTCACACTCATTATGATCACTACAAATCCCCATAAGCAGGAGTTCTGAACATTATACTTATCTTTATGCCATTCACCGTATTAGACATAAAGGTCATTTCTGCCTGTACACTAATAATGCAGACCACATGTGACATAGTGTAAAATAAAGGACACCATCTAGAGCAGGGCTTTGAAACTCCAGCCCCCCCACCCCATATGTTTCTGTACTATACCTTCCATGATTTGCTAGTCATGCATTACATTCAAAGAATTTTGTGAATTGTCTCAAAACAATTTCTATGCAAAATTTCTATTTTACCCTATATTTGTTAACTTCGCATCCCATTTTTCAAATAAGTTTTACGAAAAAAATTCCAACATATAATACAACATATAACAATAAATTTAGGGTGCAACAAGAAAGACCAGTTTGTTCTTTAAACAAAAAAAATAATATACGACATGTGTGGGTACACTACAACAGGAAGGAAAAAAATGACAGTTAGAAAAGAACGTGACAAAAAAAAATAAGGTGCTTTTGCTATTTGTGTGTCACCAAAAATAAGACCTGTGTCATTAAGGGGTTACAAGGGACAGAAGAAAAGATGGATTCCAGCTCAAAATAAGGGACTCCTGCAGCTCGTTCGAGGAATGCCGTGGACATTACAGGAAAAATTGTTCTGTGGAAGAGAATAAAAACATCTTTGTCTGAGTTATAATGAAAAGTCGCTATACGTGTCCCCCAGATATGTCCCTCGCCATGCCCTCTCTTCAGATACACCACAATTAAAGGGATTTTGGTGGAATTCTGCCTTGCGGCTACCTCCCCCACCTGACTATTATGTACAAATGACCCATTGATCTTTAAGCTTCTGTCCAATTCTTCTAAAACACAAAGCACTGTGGGGGGTGGCGGGACCCTGAATCCGAAGGATAGGAACAAGTGTTTGCCTCAAAAAAGATACAGAGGGGAAACAGGTCTTGGAAGAAAATAAAGCTGTATAAAAGTACTAAACTGTGTCCCATGAATCACATACCATGGCATACCTCCCAAGTGTCACTATTTAATAGGCCCAGTCCCTATTAAGGGTGCAAATCCCTTTTTCCTCTCCATAAAAGTATCATATTTTTAAGGGCTCCTCCATGTATTACAGGTGTGTTGATGTGTAACAGAGCTGTAAAGCAATACAACAGCCGGCAAGGCCTCTCTAAACTACCATTAATGCTGAGGGAAATAACATTCTTTACACTTGCTTTAAGGCTGGGGCCACACGAGCACACTAACAGGGTTATTCAAAGAGATTCGAAAAGTAAGTCACCACAAGTTTGGTGACTTTTCGTTCTCTTCAATTCGGTTTGTTTTGTCGATCCCATTTCGGTGACCCTGCGGTGTATTCAGCAAGCACCACAGGGTCCCCGAATTGCAGGGAAAAGCTGCCGCAAACCAGACGAAAACTCACCGCAAAACCCAGCGAATGCACGCTGAAAACCCTCAAAAACATCTGGATTAACCTGCCGAAAACCACAGAAAAACCCGAACAGGAGCCGATCGCAGCCTTCGACACCGCAGAAGAGGCAGTGAATAAATTAGCAAAACAGTTTGCTTGAATGTTTGAAAATGAAACGCTGTTTGCAAAGAAACTACTGAGCGAAAATGTCTGAAATTTACATACGAGGTCCAGGGAATGATAATAAAGAGAGGGCTGTTACAGAAAAAAGAAGAAAACTTTAACCACTTCAATGCGGAGGACGCGTTCAGCGCGTCCTCCGCATGGCTGCTGCTGTGCTGAGGACGTGCTGAGCGCGTCCTCACTTTGGGGTCAGCGTTCGGCCGATCGCTGGCCCCCCCGGTGCGGGCTGACATCCTCGATGTCAGCCCAGCATCCGGAACCGCCGCCGGTGAAATTAGGTGTCATAGCGACAGCGCGATGACACCTAATTCAGGCGCCCCCCCCCCGCATGTGCGGAGGAGGCGCCTGAAAGGGAGGGGGGGAGGTCCTTCGGACCTCTCTCCCTCCCGATCGGCGGCGTTGCAGGGGTTAACCCAGGCACCATTTGGAAGGGCACAGCCTGCCCTTCCAAATGGTACCTGGCATTAACCCCTGGGGAGCTGGATCGCGAATCGGCGCTGAAAAGCGCCGGTTCGTGATACGTTCCCGGAGCTGGCCGACATCTTGGATGTCGGCCAAGCCTCCGGGAACTCCCCCTGAGGACTGGCGTCATCGTGCATAGCACGATGACGCCAGTCCTAGAGTTAACCCCTAACTGCCACCAACGGTGGAGATAGGGAGTTCCAATGAACTCCCTATCTCCCGATCCGTGGCAGCTAGGGGTTAACGTTTGGTATTGCTGGATCGGCCAGAGCATGGCCGTTCCAACGATACCAAATACGAAAGTGAAAAAAGTTTGTAAAAAAAAAAAATAAATATTGTAAAAAAAAATTATAAAAAAAAACACTTTTTTTTCTTTTTTTTGGTTTGTTAATGCAGCAATATTGTTCCCATTTCAATTATAATGTGAACAATGATGCTGCACTAACGATTTTTGTATGCGGTGCGTTTGTTAAAAATCGTGTAATTTTCCCCAAAAAAAAATTTAACGAGACCCCATCTCTAATTTTTTTAACAAGCGCACCCCATACAAAATATAACCGCAATTGCTCGCATGTTAAAATGTGGAAAAAAAACACTTTACACGCTGTAAATTATTGAAAATTCATATTTTATTGCATTTTTTGTTATAATATACAGACAGGTCATGACGTATACATATAATAATGACATATTATTAATCTGCCGAGTCTGACGGAAAGAACGATATATAATATGTCTGGGTCATATACTAAAATAAGCCTTAAAAACACGTTTAAACATGATGAGCAAAACCGGTAAAAATGACCTCAGCACAGAGGCGGGAAAAGCCTCAGCAGCGAAAGGGTTAAAAAAAAAACCCCGGACTTTTAAAAAAAAAAAATTCAGAAAAATGCTTAAAATATCCTAAAAAAATATATAAATAAAGAGACTCTTTACTGCAGAATTTTATAATGAACGGTTTATTAGATATTGAATTAAAACGGGAATATTTTTAATATTGAAGCCTATGGGATTCTCCTGAATAAATTTGCCGAATTAAACCACTGAATGGCAGGGCATTAGGGGAACCTTTCACTGCTGGTTTAGTAATTGAATTTAAGCAAGCATGGGATAGGCATAAGGCTATCCTAAACAAAAGATAAATGCAGGTAAAGTATCCATGTAATTTGGCAGACTAGATGGGCCGAAAGGTTCTTATCTGCCGACATTTTTCTGTTTCTATGTTTGTGTTCTCTGAATAGCCGAAGCAGTGCTTTTTCATGGGGTTTTCACTGCCCTCGAACAGGCACCGTATGTTCAGGCAATTTGCTAGGATTTGGCGAATTGCCTGCTCTCTGGATAGCCGAATGGCCAGGAAAGGTAACCGAATGCGTCACTCTAAAAGGGGTCTCACAGGATGGGATTCACATGGAATGTCAGTGTGCACGTGGCATTTCACATAAATGCATTTACATAGTCCAATCGTCAATAAATGCTCGAGAAGCATTTAACCCTTTCGCTGCGGATGACGTGTGGGGGACGTCCTGGGGATGCACGTGCATGTGGAGGACGTCCCCCGTAAGTAATTGGGTCTCCACAGCGAAAGGGGAGGCCCCATCCACTCAGGACCGAGTCCCGCGACAGTCAGACCGTCACATATGAACCATCCCGGCGCACTGACGTTATTGTGCTGGTGCTCAATGACTCGACCCCCCCCCCACATGTCTTCGTAACTCCGCAAGCACATCCTGTCTAGGCAGCTCTGAACGCGGGCGATCTCCACCTGTCCTCTGTCTACACTTGCACGGCCAACTCTTGCCTCCATGACTTCTCAAGGGCAGCTCCGGTCCTGTGGAATGACTTACCTCGTCCTATCAAACTCTCCCCTGATCTTCAGACCTTCAAGAAATCCCTCAAAACCCATCTCTTCAGATTAGCGTACCACATCACTGATGCAACTCTTCCCTCTGCTCACCTACTCACACATGATTGAAGCGCTTCCATGACCCCACCATTCCCAAACCACTGGCACCAATGATCCTGCCGTCCAGTAAAATGGTCTTCCTCAACCCCAATCCCTCTAGACTCAGGGCCCTCAACACCTAGTGTTTCCATCCTATGTCCGTTTATCTGTATCTTGTTCCCTTTGGTTATTGTAAAGCGCTGCGGAAACTGATGGTGCCATATAAACAATGACAATAATAATAAGTCAGCGTGACGTACATGTACGCCCTGCGGCTTCAAAGAACACCCGCTGCGAGGACGGCATAGAACGTTCTGCGGTGGGAATGGGTTAAAGGGACACTCTACAGTTTTAACATGGTCATGAGTGCCCCCACTTCACCGATCTCGTGAAAACGCTCGGTGAGGTTTGCTACACAGAGTTACCAGCAGTCGGGATTTTGAATTTCTCAGCTAATTATTATTATTATTCTTTATTTATAAAGCGCCAGCATATTCCGCAGCGCTGTACAATAAGCACAGTATAGACAGGGTTACAATACATTGAACAACATTTGACAAACAGTACAGGAGGAGATGAGGGCCCTATTCCCGTAGGAACTCACAATCTGGGAGGGTTGGGGTTGGAAACAGGAGGAGAGGACTGTAAGGTGAGAGTGATTGATGGTTGCGTCAGTGAGTTGGGTGGTAGGCTTCCCTATATAGGAATGTTTTCAGGGAGCGTTTGAAGGAAGAGAAGTTAGGGGAAAGTCTGACAGTACAAGGGAGAGCATTCCAGAGAGTGGGGGCTGCGCGTGAGAAATCCTGCAGTCTATCATGGGAAGAGGTGATGCGGGGAGAAGCTAGGCGCAGGTCACTGTTTGACCTTAGGGAGCGGGCTGGGGTGTATTTGGTGATTAGTGAGGACAGGTAGTGGGGCGCTGAGTTAGTGAGGGTTTTGTAGGTAAGGATAAGGATTTTGAACTTAATTCTGCAGTGGATGGGGAGCCAGTGAAGGGACTCGCAGAGGGGAGCTAATGGTCAACCGGCTGGGTGCAGTAGAGGTAACATCACTGCTCTGCGGGGAGAGAGCCTGTGGAGTCACAGGTTCGATCCCGGCAAGAGCACCTCTCCAGTAAGTGTCCTTGGGCAAGACACCTAACGGTACATACTCGCCACCCAGGACATACTTGAAAACGAGAGAAATCTCAATGTATCCTTCCTGGTAAAATACTTTCTCAAAAAAAAATAGTTTGCTAGTGACATTAGCACGCAGAGAGCATGCTGAGGACACCCTCTCTTTGATCGCCTGCAATACCCCGATCCTCCAGATGCTTTGGAACTGCATTTCCCATTGAGGCAGTCTAGCTGAGCTTCATGGGAGACGTAGTTCCAAAGCAGCTGTTGGGCCAAGGTTGCTGACCCCTGCGGAATATATTCTGCACCCTTACGATATAAAATGAGGGGAAATGGGCAAAAGCTGACAGAAGAATTCATAAAGGCTTACAATCCATTTCGGGTCTCAGAAAGCTTGGCCCTCCAGATGTTTTGGAACTACATCTCCCATGATGCTCAGCAAAATCGTTGAGTAGCTGTGCATCAACATGGGAGATGAAGATCTAAAACATCTGGAGGACTAAATAAGGATGCTGAGCCCCTATCTCATTGCACTGTGCTCGAACTGGTGTTTATTTTCTATAAGTAGTTTATTAAATCCCCATTAAAAACCCCGGACCCCCCCTCCCAAAAACACAGTCAGTGACCCCCCCCCCCCACACACTATGTGAGGGGAGGGGGGGATCATGCGGCCTGATTTGCTCTTTTTTTCCTGCCATCAACCTAAAATGGAGGTCTCACACGAAGCCCCGCCCACTACGGGCACCTTCCCGCCAAAACAAATTTTACAGCGGGCGCGTGCAGCGGCCACCCTGAAAGTGGATGGGAAGCGGCTGAGGAGAAAACGAGTCCCGGCTGCGGGCTGACACCGAGTTCTGCGTCCGTCTCCGCCGCCCGCTCAGAGGCCATTTCTAATGAACGAAAGGGGGATCCCTGCGCGTCTTAGCCCGCACGCCGAGGCACTGGGAGCCCCGTGTAAGTACGTCACTAGCCCCGCCGAGCCCCGGGGCTGGAGGGCAGGGCTTTGCTTGCTTTTGCGTCACGTCACCGTGAGCGTCCGCCGGGCGGACTCTCACAGTCTGTCCAGGAGCTCCTGCAGCTGGCTGTGCCCATTGTATAGGGCGGGAAATGGACAGACAGACAGGCTGTGTGCACTGACAGGCCGGGCACAACTGCCTCAATTCATTTATGATCGGGGGGGGGGGGCGCGCCCTGTGTGTGTATATAATGAAGTGTGTATAGATATATTTCTCACAGTACATCACATTTTACTAATATTACATAGTTTTGAAATCCTAATGTGTTCATAGAGAAAACGTAAAGTTTCTGGTGGTTATAAAGAAAAATCCTGCCTGTTAACCCCTTCTTGACTAGCTGCAGAATGGAGGCTTGACATAAAATATATATGTTAAGATTTGCTATTTTCTGCTAGTTTTAAATCCCATTTAGATTGGTGATGTCAGGACAGGCCATGAAGAGGTCATTTTTATATATAGATAATATAGACCGTCCTCGAGTTACACTATATTGCCAAAAGTACTCGCTCAGCTGCCTTGACTCGCATATGAATTTAAGTGACATCCCATTCCTAATCCATAGGGTTCAATATGACGTTGGTCCATCCTTTGCAGCTATAACAGCTTCAACTCTTCTGGGAAGAATCTACGCTTCGCAACGCCTAATACCTTAATTTTCAATGTTTAGTATGTATGCTTTCATAGCACTGTCCATGTTAAAGTAAAATCCCATATAGCGTAACTGTTAATATATTTTAACTAGTCCTGTTTGCTATCATTAATTGCCATATCTTTACCAGTCCTGTTTGCACTCCAAAATGCCATATTTTGCCAGTTATATTTATTTATTTCCACTCAGCCCTGGGCCTGCAATTCTGTGACCACCCCCCCCCCATCATGATTCACTGCATTAGAGAATTTATTGCCCCAACATACCCCAAAGATGCAATGTAATCCTGGATTTCTGTTTCTTCAGCATACTCAACTCCATACAGCTTCCAGGGCGGCCAGCCCCTATCACAGTGTCCTCCTAGCTCCCACCTGGAATTAGTCGCTCAAAACCAAAAACAGTGAACTGCTGGTCCTCGGCGACTTTAATGTTGATTGGCTGAATCCTAAAAACAATAAACACTGCTCACTGTTGAAGGCTTTGCAGCTAACACAATATCCTCCCCCACTCGCATTAATATGTAAAGCCCTAACCACACCTTGCTGGACTGGATTCTCTCCTCATGTCCTGATCGTATACAGGAGGCAGGCGTTCTCACTAACAGTTTCAGTGATCACTGCCTAGTGTACTGTGTGCGCAAAATAAGGGCCACACAATGTCCACCAAAAGGTAATAATCACCAGGTCTTTCAAGAAATTTAATCTTGCTGGTTTCAGCCTCACTCGTCCTCTTACGCCCTTTGAGCAGTATTTCCAATTTGGTATTCAGTTGGACAGAGGTGTTTCTACCATATATCGCATGCTCCTTGGGCGATATGCAGAGACTCCTGCTTTCAGAGAAAGGTGGAGTGCCGTGATGGGAAAACATATTTCAGATGAGGAATGGAATAAGACTTTTACGCTCATTCACAAGGGGACCGGGTCTTTACATTGCACGGAAAATGCTTATAAAATTCTTACATTTTGGTACCGGACTCCAGATCGGCTACAGAAGATGTTTCCCCTTCATGATCCGCAATGCTGGCGGTGCAAGGCGGCCTTTGGGGATTTTTTGCATATTTGGTGGGACTGTCCTGATATTCAGGTTTTCTGGAAGATGGTTCACAATGCAGTTCGTGCAATTTCAGATGAGGAATATGAGTTCACTCCATCTAACTATATCCTGTTGCAGTTCCCGGCGCCCGTAAAAATCTTGAAGCGGTCGGTAGTATTGAGATTGGTGACTGCGGCCAAACTGCTGATCCCTCTGCATTGGAACAAGCAGACGTTACCCTCTTGGCGAGAATGGGTGGCTAAGGTAGAATTCTTACGCAGGATGGATAACCTGGTAGCGAAGGACCTAGACCAAGTCGAACAATTTGTTATGAATTGGTTTCATTGGGATAACTATGTGAGCTCGGCACCTGAGAGATGCCTAGAGGTGGCTGACGCATGAACGGGTGGACGGATGGCTGGAGTTTGAATTAGGACGCTAGAGACCCCGATGGAGAGTCTAGGAACTGCCATTGTCCAAACGCGTGGCCCACCAGTTGGTGCGTCAGAGTCCTCTTCCCCCAGGAAGAAGCTGTTCCCTCCCCCCCCCCCATCTCTCTTTTTTTTTTATCTCTCTTCTCCCCCTCTTCTCCCCTTCCTGAACTCTGCCCCTTGCTGTAGTGTGTCTTTTCTCTTGTCTTTATCGTTGTCCTGTCTGTTTTGTTGGTTTGTCCTGTCTGCTGTTTTGTTATGTTTGTTCTAGTCTGTCTGTTTTCTCACAACCCGGAAGACGTACTTAAAGGCATTGGACATTTTTCTCAGAAGCTGGTCAGCATTGGTTCAGCATCCGATTATAGATGTAGCATGCAGCACCCTGATTTCGACCGGGGTAGGATTCTGCTTTTTACCAATTGCAAATCAGTATGGTGCTAACCTTACATGACTGCTGCTGTATACATTGCACGACTTGTGTTACCATGTCGGACATGCTAATGTGATTTATGCTAATGTATGTTTATTTCTGCTAATAAAAATTTTGATTACAAAAAAAAAAAATTTAATCTTGAATCCTTCCTAAATGATCTCAAACGGCTCCCATGGTACAGAATAAACCTAATCCCAGAACTGGACTGTGCAATTGAATACTTTCAAGCCGAGCTCCTGAAAGTCTGGAACACCCATACCCCCTCTGCGCAAAGTGCGAGTAAAAGGGGCCCACCTCCCCTGGGTTACAGCTGACCTCACGCATATGTACCAGTTTAGAGACTCCCTGTGCTTAAATTTCAAGAGTACTGGATCCATGAGCGATCACTGTGAATACCGAAAATGCCGGAATGCATGCACAAAACAAACAAAAATGGCTAAAGCCCAGTACTTCAATAAAAATTTTAACAACATATCAAACCCCAGAAATTTTTGGAAAATCATAAGTAACATACAAGCACCTCCTGTCCACTCCCAACTGGCTGCTGTCAAAGTAAACAACCAAACTGTACAACACCCCCTAGATGTAGCAAATGCTTTTAATAATTATTTTGTTGGATGCGCCACAACCCTGATTGCTAAACTAGGAAATGACACGCAATCAGAAAGGCCGCACACAGGTCAGGCCCCACCTACAGTGCAAAGACCCTGTAATGCAGAGAAATTCAGTTTTAGACCAGTGCCTGTCAGTGCCATCACTAAACTTCTCCGTAACCAAAAAATGAAATACCAGTCTGGACCTGATCAAATCCCAGCAATGCTGCTGAAAATCAGTGCGCCAGCAATTGCAAAACCTGTCACAACCCTAATCAATGAATCACTGGCGACTGGATACATACCCAAACTTTGGAAGACTGCAAGGGTGGTACCTATCCATAAAAGTGGAGACAATACTTTGGTATCCAACTACCGCCCAATATCACTGCTCCCTGTAATGTCAAAAATTCTGGAAAAATGTGTCTACACTCAATTACGTGATTATTATCAGTATCAGAACTATTTAACCCCGGATCAGGCTTTCGTCCAAATCATTCAACTACAACTGCCCTTTTAAAAGTTTGTAATGATATCCAAGCGGGCATGGAACAAGGAAACCTAACTGGAGCCATCTTCCTTGATTTTGCTAAGGCTTTTGACACCGTAGACCATGGCATCCTATTAAAAAAACTTAAAAACTCTGGTATTGGTGACAGCACGTTAACCTGGTTCCAATCATATGTCGCAATTTCTGTCCATTTCTGACAGCACTTCCCTTCCCCGCCCAGTCACGTGCGGTGTACCCCAAGGCTCGATACTCGGCCCCCTGCTATTCACTATATTCATAAAAGATCTGCCCAATGTCTGCAAAGCCTCAACTGTACATATGTACGCAGACGACACTGTAATCTATACCAGCAAACCAAATCTCCCACAGCTGGAGGCAGTGCTGCAAGAACAATTCACAGGGGTAGAAAAGTGGATCGCAGATAAACTTTTTCTAAATACTGACAAACTGTTACAATGCTCTTTGGAACCGCACCTAAACTACACAAATTGCAAACACCCCACCCCAAATATCTAGGTATGTGGTTAGACCCAAATCTATCTTTTGGCCCCCACATCGAAAAACTCTCATCTAAACTTTACCCCAAACTAGGTGCCCTCTACAGAAACAAATCCTGCCTGAGCCCCGCGGTAAGAAAGCAGATTGTATAACAAATGCTTATGCCAGCCATTGAATACGGAGATGTAGTGTATGCAGCTGCCGCTCAAACACACCTCCACAAACTTACTACATTGTATAACTCATTCTGTCGCTTTGTGCTACAATGTAACTACATGACCCACCATTGTGACATGTTAAAAGAACTAAACTGGCCATCGCTGGAATCTAGATGCACCCTTCACCTTTCCAACCTGGTGTTGAAGAGCTTTTCTGGGAAGCTACCACCCTACCTGAATAGGCTGCTTCCCCCAGCAGTTCCCTCATCCTATAACCTCAGATCCAGGACCAGCACCTTACTTGCAATACCACAATATAAAAAGAAAGTGTCTCAAGCCTCATTTTCCTACAGAGCACCGCAAATATGGAATAACCTCCCAGACACCGTCAAATCTTCCAGTCTAAAGTCCCTTAAGACTACCCTATTAACATACCTCAATACGAAATGCACCTGTAAACCTGTAACATAATGACTTTATTTCCTACATATTTATTTTTCTGTATATTTGGTCTTGTGTTAATATCTTGCATTTTACTATTTTGTATTTCTGTAACCACTCAATGTTCTTGAACCCAGGACATACTTGAAAACGAGAGAAATCTCAATGTATCCTTCCTGGTAAAATCCTTTTATAAATAAAAAAAAATAAAAGGCTGTCCACAAGGTTTAGGAGTGTGTTTATGGGAATTTTTGACCATTCTTCCAGAAGCGCATTTGCGAGGTCACACACTGATGTTGGACGAGAAGGCCTGGCTCTCAGTCTCCGCTCTAATTCATCCCATAGGTGTTCTATCGGGTTGAGGTCAGGACTCTTTGCAGGCCAGTCAAGTTCATTCACACCAGACTCTGTCATCCATGTCTTTATGGACCTTGCTTTGTGCACTGGTGCACAGTCATGTTGGGAGAGGAAGGGGCCAGCTCCAAACTGTCCCCACAAAGTTGGGAGCATGGAATTGTCCAAAATGTCTTGGTATGCTGAGGCATTCAGAGTTCCTTTCACTGGAACTAAGGGGTCAAGCCCAGCTCCTGAAAAACAACCCCACACCATAATCCCCCCTCCACCAAACTTTACACTTGGCACAATGCAGTCAGACAAGTACCGTTCCCCTGGCAACCGCCAAACCCAGACTCATCCATCAGATTGCCAGATGGAGAAGCACGAGTCGTCACTCCAGAGAACACTGCTCTAGAGTCCAGTGGCGCCGTGCTTTACACCACTGCATCCGACGCTTTGCATTGAACTTGATGTATGGCTTGGATGCAGCTGCTCGGCCATGGAAACCCATTCCATGAAGCTCTCTGCACACTGTTCTTGAGCTAATCTGAAGGCCACGTGAAGTTTGGAGGTCTGTAGCGCTTGACTCTGCAGAAAGTTGGCGACCTCTTCGCACTATGCGCATCAGCATCCGCTGACCCCGCTCCGTCAGTTTACGTGGCCTACCACTTCGTGGCGGAGTTGCTGTCATTCCCAAACACTTCTACTTTCTTATACAGTGGACTGGAATATTTAGGAGCGAGGAAATTTCACGACTGGATTTGTTGCACAGGTGGCATCCTATCACAGTTCCACGCTGGAATTCACTGAGCTCCTGAGAGCGACCCATTCTTTCATAAATTTTTGTAAAAAACAGTCTGCATGCCTAGGTGCTTGATTTTATACACCTGCGGCCATGGAAGCGATTGGAACAACTGATTCTGATTATTTGGATGGGTGAGCGAATACTTTTGGCAATATAGTGTATGTGACTTGCGACGACCTGCCTTTACGACGATCATTGCACAAAGGGTGTCTGCCTCTTTTATTGCTTCATGTTTGTGTTCTCAAAACAACCTTTAAAATTAAAACCTTAAAATACACTGTTACATAGCAGTAAAAACGTATAGAGTGTAGTCTCCTGCCTGATTCGGCCAAAGGTTAGAGGTACCTTTTTAATTCCTCTAGTAACACATAAAAACAAATACAGTGGCGTGTAAAAACAAATACAGTACCAGTGGAGTAAGCAAATAAAGTTGGGTTACCCCAATATCATTTATTTATTCCCATATGTCGCTCCAGTCATCTGAAAAAATATATGGGAGAAAGTTACCCTATATAGCTGATCAGCTCCTCGGGAAGGGAGTCAGACTACATGAAACGCGTCGAGCTGTCCCTTCAGCTTATCGACTGGGACTCTGGGAACCTCGTGCCGGATCAATCCCTCAGACTCATGCTCTACCGGAAGGCGGACTATAGACTGAATCTGGTGTAGGTCGGAAGGTTTGAGCCATTGTGGCAGATGATCATACGCACATTTTATATGTGCTGTAATTTTGTGATTTTTTTTTTTTTTTTTTTTTTTTTTTTTTGTATTTTAATTCTTATGGTATTAAAACTACTGCACTATATAGTGTTTCTCCATTATTTTTTTTTCCAGGTGACTGGAGCGATATTTAGGAAATGATATTGTGGTAAGCCAACTCTATCAGGGTACCACATTGGTACAATGGCACATAAACATAATTAAATACCAGTATTTATTTTTACATAGGTATTTTAAATGCACCGGACTAACAATATCGCTGCGATGTAAGATATGGACCTTGTCGTATCTCGAGGATATTTGACATACGTCCAACTCGAGTTACGATGATGCCTTCAGAACATAGCCCCATCGTAACTCAGACTGTATATCTAAAATTGTATTTATTTTACAGGAATTTTATTTTTTAAATAATAATTCGGCAGAGGCTGACAGTGTGTATATATCTAGATATCTGTGTTAGTCCAGATGCCAAAATCACGAGTATAGCAGTACGTGGTGATACCCTTTTTTATTGGACTAACGCAGGGGTCAGGAACCTATGGCTCGCGTGCCAGATGTGGCTCTTTTGATGGCTGCATCTGGCTCGCAGACAAATTTAATAAGAAAAATTTTAACGCTAAAAATATAAAATTGCGGGTGGTGGCTGGAGCCAATCACAGCTGTCCTCTTTGGATAATGCGTACACTGGTCATAAGGTCAGGAAGTAAACTTCCCTCCTGGGGGTTTCCGGGAGGCGGTCCAAGTGGATGGCCGCTTTTGTTTGAGCTCCGTACCGAGCCGTCGAACACCCCTGCAGCTTGAATTTCAGGCACTTCCCTGGCGGCTTCTTAGAGTGGGAGCTCATTCCGACCACTGCTCAGGGGCGATATTTAACTGACCGAGTTAAGGTCCGCTCGCACGCGGTGCCACGTGTTGCGGCCATCTTGGAGATAGCATTGTGCGGCATCAGTACCTCCACACGCTTCCCTCCTGTTTATTGCTTGGCTCTCCGCCTCTGACGATCACATCGGAGGGGATAAAGAATTCGCTTCAAATCTGCCCCATCGAGCACCCTCAGCCCCTTAACCAGGAGAGAATACAAGGCCACTCAGGGTAAAAAGCTCCTGCGACAAAAATATTTTTACCCCCCCCCCCGTTTTTTTTTCTCTTTTTTTTCCTCCAGCTCTGCGCCCTCTAAATTAAAATTTTGTAGTGACAATTATTTTATTTTTCGGGTTCTGTTGACCCTACCAATTTTTTTCGGTGGGTCCCCTGGGAGCCACTATCCCCGTATTAAATTTTTGACCGTTCACTCACTGATCTGCTTCTGCAATTTTTACGGTGGTCCCTTTGGGTGCCACTATCCCTGTGATAATTTTTTGACTGTTCACTCACTGTGATCTGCTTCTGCAATTTTTACGGTGGTCTCACATGGGCCCACCATACCTACACTGTAAACTTCCTTCCTTTTAATCAAGTAGTCAGCTAGCTAATTGCACAAACCCTTTTATCGAAGAAGATGGCTAAAAGAAAACAAGATGAGAAGTATCGTACTTTTCAGCAGGAATGGACAGAGGAATTCGCCTCTGTGGAGAGAGCAGGTTATGCAGTGTGTCTAATATGCAATGATAAAATTGCATCGATGAAACGGTCAAATATAAAGCGGCACTTCAACACACTCCATACTACATTTGCATCGAAATATCCTGCGGGGGACAGCAGGAAGAAAGCATGTCAAGAGCTACTGTGCAGAGTGCAAGCTAGTCAGCAGCAACTCCGTGTTTGGACCCAACAAGGTGACTGGAATTCGGCTAGCTTTGCTGGTGCTTTAGCAATTGTGAGAAACGGAAAGCCATTCACAGATGAGGAGTATGCGAAAACATTCATGCTTGATGTTGCCAATGAACTTTTTGACGACTTTTCGGATAAAGACAAAATAATCAAACGAATAAAAGACCTGCCTCTGTCGGCAAGAACTGTTCACGATCGTACCATCATGATGGCAAATCAAATTGAGGCAACACAAGTGAAGTACATAAATGCAGCACCATTCTTTTCTCTTGCTTTGGATGAGTCAACAGACGTAAGCCATTTATCCCAGTTCAGCGTGATTGCAAGGTATGCTGTTGGTGACACACTACGTGAGGGGAGGATTTGTGCAAGTCTTTCACGGAGTTCGCTAAAGAAAAAAATCTACCTATGGATAAACTTATTTCGGTGTGTACTGATGGTGCTCCGTGCATGGTGGGGAAAAACAAAGGATTCGTAGCGCTTCTTCGTGAACATGAAAAGCGACCCATCCTAAGTTTTCACTGCATCCTGCATCAGGAAGCGCTTTGTGCTCAGATGTGTGATGAGCAGCTTGGTGAGGTGATGTCACTGGTCATTCGGGTGGTCAAATTTATTGTTGCCCGAGCTTTAAATGATCGCCAGTTTATATTTAAAGTTTTTTATTTTGTAATGAAGTTGTCATATAAACAGAGTAAGGGCCTCGCAGGGCCACATGTGACGCTATCAACAGAAACACTTCTTAAGAAAATAACATGGGGGGGGGGTCGAATGAAAAATCTGCAGAATTTTGGAAAAGGGGGGAGGGGGGAGTAACAGAAAGCCATCAAAGAACATCCAAAACCGGTCTCTCCTCCAGGTGTAGATGCAAGCGTCAGCTTCCCAGGTGGGACGCCGATCGTGTCGCCGTTCCAACCACTGAGCAGGTCCCAGCCATGCACCCATCCGGCGCATCCTCCTCTAAATTCGAGTCTCCTCCCGGCAGCTCCGCATCACCGACATCATCCTCCGCCAGACTCCTCTAGTGAGCGGCGCATCTTCCTCCTCCCCGTCCAGCAACTGCAGACAGGCCTCCAGGCCTGCAAAGAAGGCCTCAGTGTTTCTCGTGGGGGGAGGTGATCCGCACCGCTCGTCCTCTCTCATCTGACCTCCCCTCTGGGCGATTGGGAAACGCGGGCCCACCGTTTCCCCAATCCCCAACTCAGAGGTAGGTCTGGTGGAGGCGGCAGGACAGTCAGGGACAGAGGCCCGAAGGGCTGGGACAATGGCCGCCGGCTCCTTGCTCCGGCCGCCACACACTGGCAGCTGCAGAGGGAGACCCAGGTCCGGAGGGGGGGACAGAACGGCCTCCGGACATCTCCAGTCCGGTGGCCAGCTATCTGGAGCCTGAAATCCAGAGATGCACAGCGAAAAGAGTCTTTTATCAGTCTCCAAGGGTGGCAGACGTGCGGAGCTCCTTAAACACATCTGCTCCCTTCGGTAGCCGGCCACGCCCCCAATGATCGCCAGTTTAAAACACTGCTGGATGAAGTTGGGAATAATTATCCCAGTCTGCTTCTGCACAGCAATGTGCGTTGGTTGTCAAGAGGGAAGGTGCTCAGCCATTTCGCGGCTTGTCTGAGCGAAATCCGGACTTTTCTTGAAATGAAAAACGTCGAGCATCCTGAATTAGCTATCTCGTGGACATGACTGAACATCTGAACCAGCTCAATGTGAAAATGCAAGGCGTTGGAAATGCAGTCTTATCCCTTCAACAAGCATTGTTTGCATTTGAAAACAAGCTAGAACTCTTCATCGCCGACATTGAAATAGGTCGTTTACTACACTTTGAAAAACTGGGAGAGTTTAGAGATGCATGCACAGCAAGTGACCCTGCTCAACATCTTGATCTTCAGCAGCTAGCGGGCTTCACATCTAATCTCCTGCAGTCATTCAAAGCGCGCTTTGGAGAATTTCGTGAGCGCACTCGTCTTAAGTTCATCACCCATCCACACGAGTTACATCCCCGATGTCTCAGAGATTTTGAGCTACAAGCTGCTGACCTGAAGGCCTCAGACATGTGGGTGAATAAGTTCAAGTCACTGAATGAAGATTTGGAAAGACTTGCACGAGAGCAAGCAGAGTTGGCGAGCAAACACAAGTGGGGAGAAATGAAAAAACTTCAACCCGTGGACCAGCTGATTGTCAAAACTTGGAACGCGCTTCCCGTCACATACCACACACTGCAGCGTGTGAGTATTGCTGTACTGACAATGTTTGGCTCTACGTATGCATGTGAGCAGTCTTTCTCACATCTAAAGAACATTAAGACCAACCTACGATCACGTTTAACGGATGGAAGTCTCAACGCCTGCATGAAGCTTAACCTCACCACTTATCAACCAGACTACAAAGCCATCAGCAAAACCATGCAGCACCAGAAGTCGCATTAATGGTAAGTACTTTATTCATCATTGGTTAGCAACAGCATAACAACGTTATTAAAAAGAATTCAGAGACTTCTTGTACTTTAAAAGTGTTGGTCTTACATAAAATGCACACATTTACTTGTATTTAGTTTTAAACATATTGTATGGCTCTCACGGAATTACATTTTAAAATCTGTGCCGTTCATGGCTCACTCAGCCAAAAAGGTTCCCTACCCCTGGACTAACGTTACATTTAAAAGACAGGTTTTCAAGAGGATTCCTCTCTTCTTCAGGTCTGGAAGCTTCCAGACCTGAAGAGAGGAATACTCTCTCAACCTTGTCTTTTAAATGTAACGTTAGTCCAATAAAAAAGGGTATCACCTAGGGCTGAAACAACTAATCGATTTAATCGGCAACTAATCGATGATTAAAATAGTTGTCAACTATTTCCATTATCGATTTTATCGGCTGTCGATTAATCGTCCTGTGCACAGCACACACTGTTTAGAGTCAGACTGTGTTAAACGTAAATAACCTCAGCTTCGGACCTGATTGGAGAAGACGCGCCGCTGCTTTACTAGGTATGATTTAGTTCTAGGGTTATGTCAGACACAACCAGTTTGTTTTTATTCCGTTTACAACACTAGCAGAACTATAACACAAACAATAGGATACTGCCACTGAGTGAAGGCGCTGTATGCCTGTGTTTTATCCTTACTTGAAGCTGGAGTCCTGTGCCACCACCCTCCCTGCCACACCCTCTTTGGTCTGGTTCCTTTCCCCAAACTCCCTCCCACACTCAAATCCGGTCTTTTGTCCATACCCACTCCCTCTCACACTCAGGTCAAGTGAGCAAAGTCACTCCCTTCCACCTCCAGTCCCTCCTTCCACTCAGTTTGTTCAAGAAATTTTTATAAATGAACACTCTACGCACCCTGACCACTTTAGCTTATTAACCCTGATTTCATGCTGACATCATCATCTATGACCAAATGCTTGTAGCCGCGTTAATTTGAGAAAGCAAACATGGGCTTAAGCTGCGCATGCAGCATCAACCCATCCCTCTGACCAAGCACTCGCATACCTTGTGTGAAAAGTAAGCAAGATACGCAATTTGCATATGTACGTACGAAAGTTACATAAAAAGTCGATTTGTCACGATTCCTATTCCGTTTATTGGAGCTAAAAATTGACACTGTAATGGGGGGGGGGAAACCTGCGCTTGCATGTTTCCCCGTAGAGTCCCCATTCTTGCACCATATTCTGGGACAGGCGCTAACTCAGCAGCCTGCCCCAGAATGCAGTGCTACCCTGGGGCATACTCGGGAAGTGCTTCCGCACTGCTGCGAGTATCTCCTTCTGGAGTTCACAGGACTTTCTGTCAGACTTTCATATTTTGTTTTGATTAACTCTTGGGCAGGCTACTGGGGGGGTCAATACAGCCATACATATTGGATTTGCAAGATTGGTGTGGGGGGGGTGTATTTAATTCCACATCAGCAGGGTGTTAATTCAGGCGACGCAGTATCTGTAGGATTTGAATGGTTTTGTTGCAGATTACTTTATCCTCCCTTTCCTCTATTCACACTCTTTTTTTGTACCATTTCCACCCCATGTGTATGACAGTTCTTCTGTCCCCATCCCCCCAATATCTGTAGCCAGGTATAAATTGCTGCGAATAAATTCTCAAAAAAATGGCTGCACTAATGAAAAGTAATTGTGTTAGGCCAGGGTCAGACGAGTGTTTTTGAGAGCTGAAGGAATGTCCTTGAGAGTGGACGTTCCTTCCACTCTGACGCCGGTCTGTCCACCTCGCTGAGCGCTGTTAGTAAGCTCAGCGCAGCAAGGCTCGATCCTCCTATGGAGGATCGCGCTTAGCAGCCCCATCGAACGCACCTTGTAGTGCTTCAACAGGGGAGGCTTTCAGCACGTCTGCTGTACCGCGCGCAATTCGTACGCACGCTACAGCTTGTGGCCGGCGTCAGGAGGCACGTCAGTACGGGCGAACGTAGTGCACTCATCTGACCCCGGGCCTTAAACAGCAGTTGTTCCAGCCCAATGGAAATATATGCTCCCTTTTTTATAAAAAGTGCAAATTAATTTGTTGCAGTGTTTCCCGATTCCAGGCTATTGCACATTAATAAAGCAACTCCAGAAAGCTTAAATTTTAAACCAAATAAAAATAACTGTCTTCTCTAAAACTTAAGTCTGCAAAAGTAGTTGATCTCTTAAAATACCGAACAAAATTCCTGTTACTTTGTCAGTATCACAAGTGTACTTTAAATGGCACCGCCATTATGGAAATCCAAAAGAGAATTTGTGTCAGGGTTCCCTTGAATTGCAGATACTGTTTAGGCACAGCCATCTGAGTTGCCAGTGTTTACCTGAAAAAACCGCCTGTAGGAGACAGCTCCCTCTGCCTCTGCTGTGACCCAGGAACTATTTTGAGTCTAGGTGGCCTTCTGAAACCGTCCGTGCCACATTTGCAGTGCAATGGCACTCTAGTGCAGGGGGTCTGAAACTCAAATTAAATGAGGGCCACTGGAAAAGCTTTCATATCCCATGGGGCCGCAATGAAAATTTCAAACTTGTGTTTTGTTTCTTATTAAACAGTTTATTATTTTCATTTACAGCAAAAATCCATTTTATTTATTTTTGTTCCTAAGCAATGGCATTGTCAATTTGACACACATAAAATGAGCAATACCACTGCCGTTACTCACATTCTCATTTCCCACACTGCGAGCAAAGCCAGTGGTGTTTTATACATACAGGGTTATTCAGAGAAAGGTGAAAACCAGGAGAAGAGAACAAATTGCTGAGGCTATTTTGACCCACAGGGTTATTCAAAGAGCTCCGACTTGCTGGCGAAAGGTAACTGAACGCTGAAAATCAGCGTTCGGTTACCTTTCCTGGCCATTCGCCAGATGTTGGCAAATTACCTGCACATACGGTGCATGTTCGGTGCCTGTTTGAGGGCAGTGAAATCCCCATATCGGCATACTAGTATCGGTGCCGATACCGGGTACTGCAGGAGTACTTGGTACTCTTGCAGTACCCCAGATATCGGAAGCCGGCATTTTGCCTGCATCTGAGGGGCTGGGGCGGCTGTCCGAATGCTCTATCGGCATTCGGACAGGCACCTGGAGCTCTCTGCGATCATACTTACCTTCCTGAGCGATGCCAGTAAAGTCTTCGCGTGTGCGCTCGTTGGAAGGCTCCCAGCTGCGATCACGTGGGAGTCCCACGTGATCGCGGCTGGGGGCCTTCCAAAGAGTGCACGCGCGAAGACTTTACCGGCATCGCTCAGGAAGGTAAGTATGATCGGAGAGCTCCAGGTGCCGGTCCGAATGCCGATAGAGCATTCGAAAGGCACCATCGGCATTCGGACCGGCACCTGGAGCTCTCCGTGATCATATTTACCTTTCTGAGTGACGCTGGTAAAGTTTCCGCGCGTGCACTCGTTGGAAGGCCCCCAGCCGCGATCACGTCCCACCTGATCGCGGCTGGGGGCCTTCCAACGAGCGCACCCTCGAAGACTTCACCGGCGTTGCTCAGGAAGGTAAGTATGAACGCGGAGAGCTCCAGGTGAGCTGGGGGGGGGCTGAGAGTGCCATAGGGGTGTGAGGAGCAGAAGCCACACAGCCGGTTAACGTCCTTCTTGAAGTGTTCGCATAATCATCGAATACGGGAAAACACATAAGCTCCCGATGGAGGCCAGGATTGGAGAAAGGCGCCCACTGCCGTTGCCTGCGGGTCCAGAAGCCAACTGAAGTAGATTGGTGTCTGATGGTTCAGGCGAGAGGCAAACCGGTCCCGATAGGTGTTGAAACATCGCACTGTCCAGATGCCAGTCGCTGTGGTCTCTCTGGTATCACAAAACCAATCTGCTAAATAGTTGGTCGATCCAGGCAGGTACTCTGCTTTGAAAGAGATGTTACTTTCCAGGCAGAAGTCGAAAAGGGAGAGTGTAAGGTCCAAAAGGGGTTTGGAGCGGGAGCCCCCCAGCCAGTTGACGTATTGGACTGCAGAGACATTGTCCATCGGAAGGAGTAGGGAGCAGTCCATGAGGCTGTGGATAAAACTGCGAATGAGCCGGTGAGGAGCTCCAAGTAATTGAGGAGCTGCTGCTCACCCGTGGACATGGATCCGCAGGTCGCTCCCCAGCCCAGTTGGGTGGCATCTGATTCCAGGACAAAATCCGGGATAGAACCGAATATGGCATACCCATTCCAAGCTTCCATATGGTGCAGCCACCATAAGAATGCCACTCGAACCTCCAGGGTGATGGGAACCAACTGGTCGGAGGAGGGGTAGAGGCAGAGTTATGTGGTCTTCAGACATTGCGTCGCCAGATAGCGTAACGGGCCAGGTTTTGCCTGAATGGAGGAGAGCAGGGCTACTCTCTCGTGTCTCCGAGGCAGATGAGATCCGTTGCCTCGAAGTGTCTTCTTGATAGCCCAAAGCTTTTGGAGAGGATTGTTAATTGATGATTTATTTATTATATTGGAGGTACTATGCACCTGTATCATTCAGACTTGACAAAGACAGTTTGGTTGAAATGTCATTTTTTCTGCTGGTGATGAAATAAATCCACTTGATTGAATACTTTTCTACTGAAATGCTTACTGATATCTGAGCCGGGGAAAGGTTTTTTTAGCCGGGCCCTTGCCCCGACCAGCAGAGTCAGATTGACCTTCTCAGGGTCGCTAGCAAGAGGAGGAGGCAGTCTCAGAGTGATCTGAATGAGAATCCTCTGAGGAGACTGGGCCCTGGAGAGGACCGGAGGGTCCGGCTGTGTTTGAGGAAGCAGGTGTATAGAGGCCAGCGCTTTTGGAAGGGTCTCAGATAAAGCGAATAAAAGCCAGGCCCAGAGCTCTTCTTTTAGAGTGTAAGCTCTTGAGCAGGGTCCTCTCGCCTACTGTACTGTGTGTTGAACCTGTATGTATATTTGTTATTCTGCCTCCCACTGTACAGCGCTACGGAACTTGTTAGCGCTTTATAAAAAAAATCTTGTAACGGTAGGGGGAAGCTGTGACGCATCCATGCTGTGGGCACAAACTGGGGTCACCTGGATGAAGTAATTAACAACAGGGGTCACCCGAGCAGATGTAGGCAATGCAGACGGGTATCTTGCACAGAGGCCAGAATGTTTTCCAGGGGTCACCTGATGGTGTAGGCCGCGGGGGTCACACGGTCCCTGGTTGGAGGACGGAGACACACAGAATGCCCGTGTGGTGAATATTTGCGGGGATCACCCAGAAAAACGAGGGAGGCTTAGGAGATGGTAGCAAGCATCCACTTGCGAAACCGCGCCAGAGCACAATGATGCTTATGACCTCCTGCCTCAAGATGGCGGCAATCTCATGAGAGACTGTGAAATGGCTGCCAAAGCCGCGCTAAGGCAGTTTGCTAGCGTGAGGTTAATTTTTACCACCATCGATAACTATGAACTGCTTATAATTGTAAAAAAGTAGGGATGCACCGATACCACTTTAAGACCAAGTACGAGTACCGATACTTTTTAAAAGTACTCACCGATACCGAGTACAGATGTCATGTGACTCTTTCCGATAACAGACCTCATATAAAAATGCCCCCAGCTCACATGTATATATCCCCCCCGAGAGATATGTGTGAGAAATGAATAAATAATATATATATATATATATAATATATAATTTTATATTTTTGCCCCCAGCTCGAACGCTGGGGAAGCTGGCCGCGTGCATGAAAAGCACGCGGCCAGCGTTCCCCTCCGGCGCGCCGCATACTCACCCATCCTGAAGGTCCGGTCGCTTGGCAGTGATGCGATCATGTGGCCGCCGGGCGCATTTGTGACGCTGCCTCCAGCCGAGAGGCAGCGTCACAGGAGCGCTCAGTGGTCGCTGGAACACATCACTGCCAAGTGACCGGACCTTCAGGATGGGCGAGTATGCGGCGCGCCGGAGGGGAACGCTGGCCGCGTGCTTTTCATGCACGCGGCCAGCTTCCCCAGCCCCGCAGATGCCGGCTTTCGGTATCGGGATGTATCGGACCGTTTGCACGAGTAACAAGTACTCGTGCAAACGGCAATATCGGCCACGATATCGATACATGCTTTTTTTATAGGGATGCACCGATACTAGTAAGAGTTTAAAATATTAGGAATCCCTCGACGGCCAGAGGAAGACACGCTCAGGCCGCCTGGAGAAAACAGACAGAAGTCTGTAGCAAGCACACCTGCTGGCGGGAGAGTGCCCACACGGCAGGGAAGTAGAACTGAAATAAAGACAAATTTATTCAAATACATGAAAATACAGCCTGACAACCAGGAGCTGAGTGGTTAACGACTCACCTGGAGGTCAGCAGCAAAGAAAAGAGGACTTGGGAGGGGCTTGATGACCTCTTATACGCTGCTAGATTTTTATTGGTTTACTCTGTTGCTATGTAAACTTACTTTGCTGCTGGAGGTTTAGTAAAGAAAAGAGCATGCAAAATATGAAGCCACCTGACTTGATATAAAATTCATATGCTGTAGGAAGGAACTAAAGACAGTTCACCTGGGATTCCTTTTTAGATCTCTTACCTACAGCATATGGATTATACATGTTGCGGGGTGTCATTCTTTCATGCACTGCCCATCAACATGAATAAATTATGTGTCCAGGAAAACATGGCCAATCTGGCAACACCAATCCCTGCAGAGGCTTATGGTGCTTCCATGATGCAGCAGCATTGACTGTGTGTGTACATAGGACTTTGGGGCCCACACATGTACAGTCACTGTGGATTTCTCCCATAATGCTTTGTACATCGATCAAGCATAAAGGAGTGCCCAAAAAAAGATTTCAGACCGCAATAATGGTGCCAACACACATCTGGAGAGGGGCAACACCCAAAATGCTCATCCGAACAGGAGGACGATATGGGCACGCTAGACTTCTCAATCAGGGCAAATCTATTGAGCTGGCATCAAATGGCAGGACAATGATTCGACAGTAGATGAGTCTTCAAGTCTTGAGTTGAAACCTGGTCCAGTCACTCACAGCACAATAAATTTGCCCCGTTTGATGCCTTGTACAGTCTAACACACTGTCACAAGTCAAAGAAATCTAAAACCATGCAGGTTTGTTCCGGTCTGTTTATATTCCTTCCGGAAGTCATTGTAAAATCAGCATTTCAGCAATCTCCCCTTTCATTATATTCTACCTACAACGCATCTTATTTATTCCTATGGACTCCGGGATAGGCCATGTTTTCTTGGACACACATTAGTTTCATCAAGAGGGACATCGCAGGAAAAGGGCTTCCTTGCAACATGTATAACTCATATGATGCAGGAGGGAAATCCAGGCAGGTCACCAGAGATTCCTTTAATTTTTTTTTTACCTGCAGCATCATGTACGGCCTAAACAAGTATGGGTCCAGGAAAACATGGCCAATCTGGCAACCCTACTCTGATACCGCAGACTGCTTTCTGCTCGTTCCGTTTCCTTATTCACAGGGGAATGGGGTAAGCGATTGTGGTTGGTTTTTATATTCTAAAGTGTTTTACCATGAAGTATACATTGAGATTTCTCGTTTTCAATAGGGATGCACCGAAAGGGAAATTTCCGGCCGATACCGAAAATCAGACATGAGAACCTGGAGGCCCAGGTTCGCATGGCTGATTGCTTGCACCTTAAATACTCACATCCTCCTACTTCGGTCCTGAGCTCCAGCGGTGTCCGTTCTCCGGCTGTCGCAGGCTGCTCGGCCATCATCCATGCTCGCCTGAGCAGCCTGCGACAGCCAGAAGACTGTCACCGCTGGTGCTCAGGACCGAAGTAGGAGGATGTAGGGGAGTATGTTGCCTAAACATACTCGCCTACATCCTCCTGCTCCGGCCCTGAGGTCCAGTGGTGACCGTCCTCCGGCTGTCGCAGGCTGCTTGGCTGTCCTCCAGGCTCAGCCGAGCTGGGGGCTCGTCTGAGCCTGGAGGACGGCCGAGCAGTCTGCAACAGCCGGAGGACGGTCACCACTGGAGTTCAGGGCCGAAGTAGGCGACTATATTGCCTACAATCGGTCCTGAGCTCCTCCAGCAGTGGCAGTCCTGCATCCAGTGGCCGCTCTGTGTTGGTTGCCGGGATGACGTCACAAAAGCCTTTGACCCAGGGTCAAAGTCTTCCGTGACGTCATACCGGCGACCAACAGAGAGAGGACACTGGATGCAGGATGACTACCACCAGTGGATGCCGATGTAGGGGAGTGTGCAACCGGTGGAGGAATCGAGGCCGATGTAGGCAAGTATGTGCTTTTCCACCCCCCCCCCCCCAACAAAATCCATCACCTGGGCCTGGAGGCCCACCCGAGCCCCCTGCTCAGTCAGCCTTCAGACTCAGGTGAGCCCCTGCTCTGTTGGCCCTCTGGCCGAGCAGGCAACTCGGCTGGCCTCAAAGCTCAGGCGAGCCCCAGGCTCGACTAGGAGGCTCGCCTGAGCCTGGATGCGGGCCGAGCACAGGCAGCTCGGCTGGCCTCCAGGCTCAGGTCAGCCCCCAGCTCGGCCAGGCCTCCAGGCCCAATTTTGAAACTGTCGGCTGTTTTTTTTTTTCTTTTTCAGCTGAATTTCCATTTCAGCCAATAATTTTTCGGTGGCCGAAATTTCAGTGCATCCCTAGTTTAAGCATGTCCTGGGTGGCAAGTATGTATCATTAGGTGTCTTGCCCAAGGACACTTACTGGAGAGGTGCTCTGGCCGGTGTTGTGCCGGATCTCCTTCCTCGTTGAAAGCTGTTTCAAGCAGCCTTTGTATGAGGTTTCATACAAATTATGTACAATTTTACAGTGCAAAAACAAAGTATGTTCTTAATTAATACGGCACAACATTACACTGGTGTGTCTATTAGGGCTGTGCAATTAATTGCAATCGCAATCGAATCGCGATTTCCGACCATGCAATTTCTAAATCGCATAAGGCTGCAATTTTCGGCTCCCTGTTAACTTCCGGCGGCATGGTGCTTTGGGCGCTCGCAGGGGGAACCACGTGACGAGCCACGTTCTCGCGGCTCATCACATGGTTCCCCCAGGCGAGCGCCAAGCTCCATGCCGCCAGAAGTTAACAGGGAGCCGAACACGTGGCGCACAGAGGTGAGCTGGGGCAGTATTTCCATGAGCTGGGGCAGTATTTCCATGAGCTGGGGCAGTATTTCCATGAGCTGGGGCAGTATTTCCATGAGCTGGGGCAGTATTTCCATGAGTTGGGGCAGTATTTCCATGAGCTGGGGCAGTATTTCCATGAGCTGGGGCAGTATTTCCATGAGCTGGGGCAGTATTTCCATGAGCTGGGGCAGTATATCCATGTGCTGGGGCAGTATATCCATGTGCTGGGGCAGTATATCCATGTGCTGGGGCAGTATATCCATGTGCTGGGGCAGTATATCCATGTGCTGGGGCAGTATATCCATGTGCTGGGGCAGTATATCCATGTGCTGGGGCAGTATATCCATGTGCTGGGGCAGTATATCCATGTGCTGGGGCAGTATATCCATGTGCTGGGGCAGTATATCCATGTGCTGGGGCAGTATATCCATGTGCTGGGGCAGTATATCCATGTGCTGGGGCAGTATATCCATGTGCTGGGGCAGTATATCCATGTGCTGGGGCAGTATATCCATGTGCTGGGGCAGTATATCCATGTGCTGGGGCAGTATTTCCATGTGCTGGGGCAGTATTTCCATGTGCTGGGGCAGTATTTCCATGAGCTGGGGCAGTATCCATGTGCTGAATACTGAATACATTTAGAATGTATGTAGCAGGTTTGAAAAAGCAAAAACAATTGGCTAAATCGCAAATAAAATCGCAATATGATTATTTTGTCAATATTGCACAGCCCTAGTGTCTATATAAAAATAGGTCCTTATGCCTAAAATAATAAACCAAATTATTAAATTTTACATTAACTGTTTCTCAGTGTAAAATAACATTTTCAGGGTTATTCAGAGAGAGGTGAAAACCAGGAGAATGACTGGAGAATTGAAAGTTCTAGGTCAAAATAGCCACACCGGAAAAATTCTCCCATTTCTCACTTTCCAAATCGGCTATTTGGTCTAGATTGTTCTCTGACAATTCTCCTGGCTTTCACCGCTCTCTGAATAACCGCCTTTGTTTCATACAAAACGTCTCCGCATGAAATACAAACCCCAAAAACCGGTGTCAAATGGGTGAGAAATGGCAGCTCGGAACCAGATCCGACACAACACCGGGATCAAACCTGCCCATCCATCCACTCCATCCAGCCAGGGATACCAGGATAGAGGATTGGGTAAAAGTGTATTTTATTGCTGTAAATGGTTTGGAAACCCAACTGAATGGGGTTGGGGGGGTCTGGGGTTGGGGGGGGGTCTGGGGTAATGGGGGGGGGGTTTAACACATAATTTACAATGCTAAAATACACTTTTACCGAGGATTGGTACCAGGTTACAGAGTTAAATAACCGGAAACTTGGGGATATGGGTCACTGCCATCATGCTGCCCTACTACACCCGGCTTCAGGGCAGGCATAAAGGGTCACCTGGCCCAAACTCGCCCGCCCCTGCAAATGGAATCTGTGTACAATACATTTGCTATTCTCCCCAGTTTGGAAATGGAACAATTCGCCTGCAGGACGTTACTGCCCTATGCGACCCGGGCGTCGCAATCCTCCCTGGGGGTGACGTCACGCAGTGACCGTTACCAGCCTGTGTCCGCCGGCTGCGCCGCATTCCGAAAGCTTCTCGTTTGAAAGCGGCGGTCACGTCGGCCAATCAGCGGCCGCGGATTTTCCCGCGGCCTGCCGAGAGCCAAGGGGGGCGTGTCTCCGGAGAGCGGCCCGGGGGAGGGGCCTATTTGGCGGCGGTGGTGACGGTGTGTGTGTCCATTGATTGGCGGCCAGGAGCGGTTCTCTCACCTCAGGATGCGACAAACAGGTCACTGGATGTAGCCGCGCGCGAGGCCCCGGGGCTCCCCCGGCGCGCGCTGTGTGTGTGTGCGGGCCCGCG
The DNA here is from genome assembly GCA_009667805.1 of Leptobrachium leishanense. Lineage (NCBI taxonomy): Eukaryota > Metazoa > Chordata > Amphibia > Anura > Megophryidae > Leptobrachium > Leptobrachium leishanense. The sequence goes on along the minus strand of CM019063.1, from coordinate 512,828,534 downwards.
AGCTGCAGGCCGGAGGGGGGGTGGAGTGGCGGCACGGGGGGAGGGTGAGGGCGCCTGGGCCTGAAACTTGGCGGGATCCGGGCAGCCACCGCCAGGCTTCACCCCCCCCCCCCTGTACCCATCCTTAGAACTTGGGGGTCCGGGGAGGCCTGCCCTTTGCTCTCACACACATGGTGGGGGGAGGGGGACCGGCTGGCGAGAGAGGGGCTTCCATGCAGGCTCCCTGCACTGGTCAATACGGGCTCTGGCTGCCATACTGTGCCAATACCAGGGGCATATAACCAGGAGAGAGGCAAGCCTTTACAGTCCATCAGTGCCCCCCCCCCCTTTCTCCAGCCTGCAATGGATAGAGGTTAGAACCCCCTCTGATATCTATCCAGGGGGCTCATGGAGGGGGGGGGGGGTGTTGTTGTTGCTGCACAGTTTATAAGGTATCCTACAGATTCTAGTCGTTCAGACGCTGCTCTTCGTTCTGGGTGGTGATTGGCTGATATCCTGCCATACACACACTGCCAGTAAAAGCGGTGTAGTCCCATGCAGCAGGGAGGCCACACACGCCTGAGCTTCACTTACATGTATCCTCTCTGCATCCTGCCATGTGCAAGTCTTTCTTCGTGCATCTCCCCCCCCCCTTTTCTATAGCTAATGTAATGGATAGCACTGTATGTGGTCCAGAGAATTGGGCCGGCTTGTGAATCGATTCGGTGCTGGTTAGCCCTCTGTGCTGGCAGAGATTGACCTTGTCCTATTTCATTGCCTGGTACCTGGCACAGATTTCTGTCACCTCAGAGGATGTCATTGAGTCAGGTGTCCCCAACCTTGACCCATCAGATGTTTTGGAACTGCATCTCCGATGATGCTCAGCTCTTCGTTAGGTTGGTTATTTCCTCATGGGAAATATAGTTTGAAAACAAATGGCCGAGGTTATTGACCCATGCCTTAAGCCAGCTATCATGTGTGGAGTAGAGGTAACATCTCTGCTCTGCGTGGAGAGAACCTGTGGAGACATGGGTTCAATCCCGGCAAGAGCACCTCTCCAGTAAGTGTCCTTGGACAAGACACCTAACGGTACACACTCGCCACCCAGGACATACTAGAATACGAGAGAAATCTCAATGTATCCTTCCTGGTAAAAATCCTTTCTAAAAAAAAAAAAAAGATGGGTCCTGGGGACATATCCAGTTGCAGACGTGTTGGCGCATCCTTAAGGAGCCGCAGTGCATTGTTGGCTGGGGCTGTGGTTTGGGAGATCAACATGGCGCTGTGGCGATGGCCACTTGTCATCTGTCATTGATGGCTGAACTTGGCACCCTAGTTGTTTAATAGATGGCATTATCGCCAATGTTTTGGTCAGTACTGGGACATGTAGTTACATGTGGGGGGGGGGGGTGCTAAGACTCCCTATTACTGGATTAGTTCTTTGTGCTTCTCGTTCATGGCTGGTTATCTGGGCCTGCTGGGGAACACATATGAAAGTTTAAGATTCCCTGTAATGGAATATGGAGAGAGCTACAGTATCTCTGGCGATTTGTATAGCAAGACTAGAAGATATATCATTCTGTACCACATCTACTAAAACACTCTGTACAGATAGATCTTCTGAGAGTCGCACCGGCTCAAGGGGAAGAATATAAATACACATTTACTATGTTTGTATTCACTCCTTGCTGCCACTTTCAGAAGATGCTTCATATGGAACAGAATTGTATTCTATGTGTATCTATAGTATGTGTATATATGCATTCATAACCCACACACAACACCGCCTCTTGCAAATGAGCGATTTCCCTCATTCATACAGATAACAAAAAAATTCTCTCCCCGTGAGTCGCAGCTATGAGGAAGTGAGGCATTAAGGCCCCGTTCACACCTAGCCGTTTTAACGTGCGTTAGTGCACGCTTTAAAACGCAGGAACGGGGAAATCCCATGCTTTGCTATGGGACCCATTCAGACCTAAGCGTTTTAAAGCGCGCAGGAACGCGCTTTAAAACGGCCAACGCAAAAAGAAGTTCGGGAGCTTCTTTTCGGGCATACAGCAGCGCGTTCGCGGCCATATCATAGCCGCGAACGCGCTGCAACGCGAGTTTTTTTTGTGTGCATAAAAAACGCGCATTGCGCGACGCAGTGCTACGCCCAGGTGTGAACCCAGCCTAAGAGAGCTGCGGCTCTTGAAACGTGTTCCACGTAAAGTTTGAACCCCCCCTTGAGATTTCACTTTGACGTATGGTTACAGAAAAGGACTTGGGTTTAGTAAAATCTCACCGTCGTGCTGTGATGTTTATCTTTGGTGTTTGTTCTTTGTTGCTGATAAGTGTCCGCTGCGTTGTCGACGTGCGTTATACACATCCATCTGCGTTTCATTTTTAGCTGTCATTTTGCTGGGTTTCTGCCTAGGACGCCATGTTAGGTTATTGCTCGCTGCGCTGCAGTAAGAGCATGGGCTTATTTGAATAATTTCAAGCTGGATGTAAATGGGAATGTGGCAGAGTGTGGCGTCTTCCAGAGTGAGCATGTTTGCTACAGAACGGCAAGCATCGCCGCCTCGGGAGGCACAGATAGGGCAGTGCAAGACGTGAGCTGGTGGGAACAAGTCAGAAATGCTTTGTTTGAAAACCGATATAGCGTAGATACCGTTAAGGATGGCTGCTGTCATGATCTTGTTTTCGATCCGATAAATCTTCATAATGCTGAGGCTTTTGACTTGGAAGAGTGTTGTTCTTCCTTCATCCTGTCCTTGTGAGAGCAGAGCTGACCTCTTACTGAAAGGGCTGGAATGCAACTCTCTGTATTATGGAGAGTCACCAAAGGAACCCAATGCCTTTCACCGTGAGTGCAGCAGTCCATGGGTAATACTGGTAGCCACATAGGATAAGGAGACCATATCTCGCTGGTACAAGATGTTCCCTGACCCCTTTGATATTGAATATACAGACCAGGTATATCGCTGTATTCTGGGCTAGTAATTAAAAGCAGGCCTCACTTACTAAAAGCTGTTTTAGACCTGGCTGAGCGCAGCAATCTCCATTAAACAGAATATATAGGGTTTTGTTTTTTGCCGGGGTATTTGTCTCATTTTAACACTTGGTTTGCCGCAGTGGAGCAGTATGCCTAAACAGGAAACGAGGAGAATCAGATTTCCCGTGGTTTAGTCACAGCCGGCCGCTGAATCACCGCGCAGCAGAATAAATGTTTGGCCGTTAATCAGTCGGGTTCCTTTTTAACGCGGGCATTGTGTCATTGTGGGTTTTGTTTAAATGTGAAAGGCTGGTTGTATGTTCTTTTACACCCCTCCCCTCTCTGATTAATCCCATGATCGGATTGAGCATTTACTCCATGTTTCGGTGTTTACGCCAGCTCCATTCATTCATTGAGTCCCCCCGAGCAGGTGCAGCTGGCACAGCCTGGCTGTTGCATACAGGCGCATCTATTCCTTAGCATGAATTCGGATCTGTTTGGGCTATTTTGGGATTGCTTTTTCTCCGTCAACTCTACACCTTCTCATAAGTTATCCTCTTGCGCCACCAGGACCTTGGTGGCACTTTCTATGACAGCATGTGGATGGCTGTTTATTAACTTTATGGACATGACAGGCAGAGCTGTCTGTTTCAACAGATTTCTAATGCGCTGTGCAATAAATTGCTGCTGTATAAGATCATGTAATGAGAAATATGTGTCAAACTTTCGTTCTAGTAAGGGGAGAACTTCACGACTACACGTTTTTAGAAGGCAGAGGTAAAATTTAAGGAGCATACAGTGTCCTGGACTTGGTCTGGTCGGAGATGTAAGGCAGAATTTGACAGATCCACAAGCCAAGTAGCTGTGGGCTCCTAGAAAGTGCCCTCAGGTTGCTTCGATTCTGCATTATGACCTCTACAGATTGACTTGTGTCACAATATGCCGATATACTAAAAGGTGTCTCCCCATTCTGATGTAAATTATGTTGAGCGGTGTCTTTAATGGTTATTCCAGTGGCTTTTGAATTATCCTTGGTTTGATTATTTTATTATATTTTTTTGTGTCTAGCAATAATTTCCCCAGCTGCCATCCATCACTAACAACTTTCCGTTTTTAGCACGTTATTTCCTATTTAAATGTAGAGTTCCTAGACGTCTTGCTGGCAGACACAAGTGCCATTTTACTCATCCCTCCTGGCGTGTGACATTGCAGTGGCATTGCAGATTTAAAAGCTGCTAGAATGCCCCATTAACCCTTTTCAAGTCATGTGATATGGCTCTGTTCTGGGCCCCCATCTCTTCTCAATCTATACTGCCTCTCAGGGCAACCTTATTTCTTCCCATGGACTCCAATATCATCTCTTTGCCGATAACACCCAAATCTACGTTTCCTCCCCTGATCGCTCTTCTCCTGTGCTGGACCGTGTTACAGCCTGCCTATTGGCTGTCTCAGACTGGATAACTTCCGGTTTCCTTAAGCTCAACCTCTCTAAAGCTGAACTTCTCGTCTTCCCTCCCTCTATATCCTCTATTCTTGTGCCCATTTCCCTTCAGATGAATAGTGCCACCATTACGTTCTCTCAAACTCGTTGCCTCAGGGTTCTCTTGGACTCCAATTTATCCTTTACTCCTCACATTCAGTCACTAACCAAATCTTGCTACTTCCACCTAAAAAACATTGCACGCATCCGTCCCTTTCTTAATCAGGACTCAACTAAAATGCTCAGCCAAGCTCTTTTTATCTCCCGCCTCGATTACTGTAACCTCCTTCTCTCTGGGCTTCAGAGATCCCAGATTATCCCTCTGCAGTCTGTAATGAACGCCTGTGCCAGACTCCTTCACCTCACCTCTCACACCTCCCCCCTTTGTCAATCTCTATACTGGCTTCCTGTTTCCTTTAGAATCCAATTCATTATACTAGTCCTCACATACAAAGCTCTCCATACCCGCGCCCCAGCCTACATCTCCTCCCTTATTAGCAGGTACATCCCATCCCGACTAATTCGCTCTGCCAATGATCTGACACTATCAGTTCCTCGTACCCGCACCCCCAACTCCCACCTTCAAGACTTCTCCTGAGCTGCACCCTTTCTATGGAACTTTGTTCCCCGCAACATCACTCTCCCCGTCTCTCCAGTCCTTCAAGAAATCTCTGAAAACACATTACTTTAGAGAAGCGTATCGCTCACTCCATAATTCCCCCCCCATTGTCCATTTCTTGCTCCTTTTTCCCCCCACACAGCCCACATGCGCCCTGCTACTTCACATACTCTATTCACCTTTGCCAAATTAGTTACCCCTCTCCTCTTAGATTGTAAGCTCCAGAGTAGGGTCCTCTCTCCTACTGTTCTGTGTGTAATGTGTATGCATATTTATTATCCTGTCTCTCCCTTTGTACAGCGCTACAGAACTTGTTTGCCCATTATAAATGCTTGTAACTATGTCAGCAACGAAAGTAAATGTCCTTAGAGGACGAGTGGTTGTCATGGCATGTCAGTGTCTGAGGTTATTTATGCTGCTGTATGGGAAGGCCACTGCTGCACCAATCCCCGTCACCACAGCCATGTGGTCAATGTGACTGGCTGTTGCAGTGGCCTTATGGTATCGTGAAGGGGTTAATATGCTGAAAACCATTCGCAAGGTTCTCTTGGCCACATGCAGGAGATGGTAAAGCCCAGTTTAGACACAACCGGCTGGTTGGAGTAGAGGTAACATCACTGCTCTGCGTGGAGAGAGCCTGTGGAGACACGGGTTTGATCCCGATGAGCACCTCTCCAGTAAGTGTACCTAGGTGTCTTGCCCGACGGTACACACTCGCCACCCAGGACATACTTGAAAACAAGAGAAATCTCAATGTATCCTTGCTGGTAAAATCCTTTCTCAAAAAAAAAAAAAAACAACACCGCAATGTGTCCCTAGACTCAGGCAGCACGGTGTCCTGACCCAGTGCCCCTCATCAATATTCTTATTTTCTAAAAAGGAGGGTTTTGTGTTGCGTAATATTAATCTTTCTTGTCTTTAAATGTGCATGACTAAATTCCCCACACACCTTTTCCATTATGTTAAACCTGAAAGCAGGGTCTACCTCCACTTAATATCTTTTTTTAATCTGCACTGTATCCTCATCAGTCTGCAATCCGTCATGGAATCCTTTTAATGTAGTGCTGTGTCGTCATTTCACCCTTTTTGTTAGACACTTTTCGAGCTCCTGGTAACCACTGTGCTCTGCTTTGGAAGATGGTATAATTATGATCCCCTGGGTGCATTTATAAATAGGTTGTAATGTAGCCCTGACATTTGTTGCTCGACGTGAGAGCTCTGCTGTTTCAGCGCCCTACAAGTACCATCATTGGGTTTCGTAAGGGGTCTAGTAGCCTGTTGATTTTTGGCTACTAAATTTTTCAGTTACGGTACACTTTTTTTTTTTTTCTTTTTTGATCATGGTGTTTCCAAGTAGATTTTCTCTGTAAATGGTTCCCTAAAACAAAAGATAAGCTTTAGTTTCCATCTGACGAGCTTAAAACAGTTGGATTTTCTGGGCTTAGTGGGTCGCTTCTCTACACTGTCTCGGCTGAGAACGACAGATATTTTTAAGGTAGTTATGGATTGTGACGAGCGTCACTTTGAACTTGGTGTAAATGGACCGAGAGATGTACTTAGGAGGAGCAGGCACGATGCTCTATATTGTTGGCCTGCCTTCTCCTACGTTGAAGTCGCTCTGTGCATACGATTCTAAATGCGGGGTGTTTGTGTCTCCTGTGCTTCGCATGAATTCTGTTGTGATCGTTATCTGCTAATAGGATTACTGTGTGGGTCACTGTAACCTTTTCCAACTCCCCTATCTAGAATATGTGTAGATCTGTTAAAGGTTGCAGTGGTCTTTTTTTATGTCTTGTTTGGCAAACATTGCCCCATTATCTGATACTGTATAATCGGAATCCCCTGTTTATCCTCTCAATCTACTATTCGTCTGGTTTGTTGGAATCTTGTGTCTTGGTGACCAGAGTTAATCACATTATCTGTCACTGATCTAACTAGGTCACAAAGAGCAAGATGCCGGGCAGTGATTCCTGAGCAGTTGCAGCAATATGCCAGGGAGGGATTCTTGATTTAAGTGCAGCTAGACGCCAGTGTTATTTTTCCTTTGGCCACCAGGACCTTCCTGGCACGGTATATATTATTCACTAAAGGCTCATGTTCTGCTGACCTAACCTCAAGATCTGCGTGCTATCACAAAACTTTCAGTGTACCCATCTGTAAGCTTTGCCAAAGGGCTGGAGAAAGGCACAAATGACTGTGGGAGAAGGGGGGGGGGGTTCGGAAAGGGAGCGGCATTGACAGATGTGATCCAATCGCGCTATGCTGTGTGACTTTGTGAAATACTGTACCCAAACTGGTTGTTGGCATTTGGATTTCAAAATTAGCCCTGTTTTCCTGCACATATAATGCTCGTCTTTAATGCAGAGTGGGGCACAAGTGCTACCCTGCAACATGTATAATTCATATGCTGCAGGGAGGAAATCAAGGCAGGTCACTGGGGATTCCTTTGTTTTCTTGCCTGCAACAGATGGATTCTACTAGGGCTGCAACTATTTCCATAATCGATTAGTTGGCTGATTTTGTTTTCGATTCAATGGATAAAAAAAATTCTGTTTAAATGGAACACTGTAAAAATCACCCCTTTTTTTTTCTTTACGCATTTTGCATAGTGTACATACATACACAAATTGGGTATCATGCGTACTTCCATACGTAAAGGTACACAAGCGCCTAGTCGGTTTGCTGGATTAATGCTGCATGCGCAGTTCAAACCCATGTCTACTTTTTCTCTGAAAAAATACTGCTATGAGCTCTCAAACATGATTTCAGCAAGCAAAGCGGAGGAGAGCAGGTGGGACACAGTTGCAACAATTGCAGTGTTTTTTTGGTTTTTTTTTTCCCCTTTTCCCAGACTTGAGCAGCTCCTGGATACACCTTCTTGGGTCTGGGTTCCCCAAAGAGCCAAAATTATGCCCGTGCATGGATATACTTTAAGGCTGGGTTCACACCTAAGCGTTTTACAGCGCGCTGTAAAACGCTTAGGCAATCATGGGATTTCATGTTTATGTGGGCATGTCACACCTAAGCGTTTTAAAGCGCGTTCCTGCGCGCTTTAAAACGCTTGACGCAAAAAGAAGTCCGGGAGCTTCTTTTCGGCATATAGCCGCGCGTTCGCGGCCATATCATAGCCGCGAACGCGCTGTAACGCACGTTCGTGCGTTTTTTTGTATGCGCGAACGCGCGTAAAAAATGCGCGCATTGCGCGACGCTGCGCTACGCCGTGGTGTGAACCCAGCCTAACTAGCCGACTCAGCCCTAGTTAGAGGTTGTTGTAAACTTATGAGCTCCATAGAGCAGGGGTGTCCAAACTCCGACCCCCCCCCCCCATGTTCCGGAACTGTAACTCCCGGAAATCTCTGACTGCATTAGATGGATGGAGAAGCTTGGGAGTTGTAGTTCATGGACATCTGGGGGGGGGCAGAGTTTCTACATCCCTGCGATAGAGTATAACGTCTTTGGTAAGTTTACAATTACTCTGGTTAACACCAACCTTGCAATAGAACGATGGTAAGGCAAGGCTGTATGCGTGCCTGTGGTTTTTATCTCCTGTGCTCTTTAGGGCTGAAACAACTAATCAGCTCTCTATTAATGGATGTGTACAGCACACACTTTTTAGATTCAGACTGCGTTAAACATTATAATCTCTTATTCTGCTTCGGAGCTGATTGTAGAAGACACGCCGCTGCTTTACTCGGTATGATTTTGTTCTAGGGTTATGTCAGACATAACCAGTTTACTTGGTTTACAATTGCAGGAGCTTTGTAACACAAATCCTGGGATACTGACACTGGGTATAGACATTGTACCGCTGGTGTTTTATCCTTACTTGAAGCTGGAGTCCTGTGTCACCACCCCAACCTGCCTGTCATCCCCTCTTTGGACTGGAGTTGCCATTCTCTCCCTTTGGTCCCTCCCTTCCCACAAACCCCCTCCCACACTCCGGTCTGGTCTTTTGCCCAAACCTGCTCCCTCTCACATTTTGGTCAATTTGTTCATGAAATTATTTTAAAGGACCGCTCTAATAAGCTAAAGTAGTCAGGCGGCAATGAGTGTCTCTCCCCCCCCCCCTCCTCACCCTGCTTTTGCGTTGACCTCATCATGTCTCTCTGAGCGCTTGTAACAGTGTTTTCTTTGTGGAGAAAAAAGACATGGCCTTAGATTGATAATGTGTACACAGTTTATCACTGACCAGGTGCTCGTGTACCTGCTGTGCGAAAAGTATGCAATTTGCATATGTACCTACGAACGTTATGTACACTACACAAATTGCTTACAAAAAGGAGGGGAGGGGGGGGCAGAGGTTTATTTTTTTTATCATGATGTACCTTTTAAACATTGCACCACGTCCACTTCATTTATTCAATTTAGTAAGATTTTTTTTATTTAAGCTATTATTTTTACAAACAATAAGACGGCGTCTTCGGCTTTCTTAAAGATTCCTCATATGACCCTGTATGTAAGGTGTTCAGCAACCTTGGCCCTGAAAGGGTTATATTGCAAAGTTGGTGCTAATTTAACCAGAACTGTTGTAAACTTAGAGGAACACTTTAATCTCAAACCCCCCCCCCTTTTTTTTACATTAACCACTTGGCTGCTATGGACAAGCTCAGCGCGTCCAGCCAAGTGGTTCTCCTGTGCTATGGACGAGCTGAGCGCATCCATGCACAGGAGGCAGCAATCCGGCGGATTGCTGCGCACCCCCGGTGCGGGCTGACATCTTGGATGTCAGCCCAGCACTCGGGACCCCGGCGGGGACATTAGATGTCATCGTGGCGACGCAATGACATCTAATTCAGGCGCCCCCCCGCATGTGTGGAGGAGGCGCCTGAACGGGAGGACGGGAGGAGGGGAGGTCCTTTGGACCTCCCGATCGCCGAGGAGCAGGGAGTTAATACAGGCACTGCTTGGAAGGGCACAGCCTGCCCTTCCAAACGGTACCTGGCATTAACCCCTGGGGAGCCGGATCACGAATTGGCGCTGAAAAGCGCCGATCCGTGATCCTTTCCCGGAGCTGGCCGACATCTTGGAGGACTGCATAGCACGATGACGCCAGTCCTGGAGTTAACCCCTAGCTGCCACCAATGGTGGAGATAGGAGGTTCCAATGAACTCCCGATCCGTGGCAGCTAGGGGTTAAAGTTTGGTACTGTTGGATCGGCCAGAGCATGGCCGTTCCAACGATACCAAACATGACTATGAAAAAAGTTTTAAATAAAAATAAAAAAATATTATAAAAAAAACAATTTTTTTTCTTTTTTTGGTTTGTTAATGCAGCAATATTGTTCCCATTTCAATTATAATGTGAACAATGATGCTGCACTAACGATCTTTGTATGCAGTGCATTTGTTAAAAATCGCGTAATTTTCCCGAAAAAAAAAATGTAACGAGACCCCATTTCTAATTTTTTTAACAAGCGCACCCCCATACAAAGTATAACCGCAATTGCTCGCATGTTAAAATGTGAAAAAAAAAACACTTTACACGTTGTAAATTATTGAAAATTCATATTTTATTGCATTTTTTGTTATAATATACAGACAGGACATGACGTATACATATAATAATGACATATTATGAATCTGCCGAGTCTCCCGGGAAGAACGATATATAATATGTCTGGGTCATATACTAAAATAAGCCTTCAAAACACGTTTAAACAAGATGAGCGAAACAGGTAAAAATGAGCTCAGCACAGAGGCGGGAAATGCCTCAGCAGCGAAAGGGTTAAACTATCCCTATTCCCTCAATGGGTAGGGATTTTTTTTTTTAACTGTAATACTTACCCTAAAATCCACTTTTTTCCAACGGTGTCTTTTTTTTATTTTTATACTCCCCTCCCTCCTCTTCCACTCCCGTCCTTCTTGCTTTCACTTGGCTTATGGTTTACGTGAGAAGCGCGCATGCGCGCCTCTCACGTAAGCCAGCCAATCGGCAGGCTTCCTCCATCTGCTGAGGATTAGTGTTGCGCGCATCAATAATCCTCAGGCTGCCGCCAGCTACTGCAGCGAGTTGGAGACGTCATCGCACTGAATGCGCGATGACGTCTCCTACTCGGCAATAGTCGGCAGAAGCGGGAAATATGATTCCCGCTCTGCTGACTGACAGCTGGGACGGCGGAGTAAACTCCTCTGCGTCTCTCAGCTGTTTTCAGCCGATCGGCTCAGCGGAGGGAGGGGGGACAGGCAGGGGAATACTCAGGGCATCATGACCACCTAAAAAAGCTTAGGTGGTCATGTTGCCTAGAGTATCCCTTTAACAACCCCATAGACTATATTGGCTCTGGTAAGTTTACAACAGATCTGGTTAAGTTAAGTTACCAGTGACTTTGTAATGTTGCCCCACATGTTTTGGAATTCCATCTGCCATGATGCTCAGCTTTTCATTAGGTTTTTGAAGCCTCATGGGACATACAGTTCCAAAGTATCTGGAGGTCCCAGGTTGCTGACCTCTGCTGTAGGAAATAGACTCTGCATCTCCTGTATATGGAATTCCCTGCCAGATGGGATGGAAGCCCCATTTCTGTTGCCATCACGCTCATGCGCAATACGGTCAGTGAGCAGGGGTCGTTCTGCAGTGAAGGCTTACAGTCTGATGTGGGAAAAGCCCCAGATTCGCACAGTTCTGTGGGATATTGCGTGTCGCAGCTGCAGTGAGCCAACTTGTCCATTTGTCGGCAAATAAAATGCAGATACCGATAGCAGTAATTTTCTGAATATCAGCAGCCAATAATCGGCAAAACCAATATATCGGTTTTAGGGCTGCAACCAACGATTATTCTCATCGATTAGTTGGCCGATTTATTTCGATTCATCGGATAAAAAAAAATGTGTTTACTTAAAAGGAATTTTATGTTAAATACCACAACCCCTCCCCCTTTTTTCATATCTTGCGTACTTTTCACACAAGGTATGTGAGTGCTTGGTCAGTGGGATGGGTTGACGCTGCATGCGCAGCTTAACCCTTTCGCTGCTGAGGCTTTCCACACCTCTGTGCTGAGGTCATTTTTACCGGTTTTGCTCATCATGTTTAAACGTGTTTTGAAGGCTTATTTTATTATATGACCCAGACGTATTATTTATCGTTCTTTCCGTCAGACTCGGTAGATTCATAATATGTCATTATTATATGTATACGTTATGTCATGTCTGTATATTATAACAAAAAATGCAATAAAATATGTATTTTCAATAATTTACAACGTGTAAAGTGTTTTTTTTCACATTTTAACATGCGAGCAATTGCGGTTATATTTTGTATGGGGTGCGCTTGTTAAAAAAATTAGAGATGGGGTCTTGTTACATTTTTTTTTGGGGGAAATTACGCGATTTTTAACAAATGCACCGCATACAAAAATCGTTAGTGCAGCATCATTGTTCACATTATAATTGAAATGGGAACAATATTGCTGCATTAACAAACCAAAAAAAAGAAAAAAAATTTTTTTTTACTTACAAAATTTTTCACAGTAGTGTTTGGTATCGTTGGAACGGCCATGCTCTGGCCGATCCAACCATACCAAACGTTAACCCCTAGCTGCCACGGATCGGGAGATAGGGAGTTCATTGGAACTCCCTATCTCCACCGTTGGTGGCAGTTAGGGGTTAACTCTAGGACTGGCGTCATCGTGCTACGCACGATGACGCCAGTCCTCAGGGGGAGTTACCGGAGGCTTGGCCGACATCCAAGATGTCGGCCAGCTCCGGGAAAGGATCGCGAACCGGCGCTTTTCAGCGCCGATTCGCGATCCAGCTCCCCAGGGGTTAATGCCAGGCACCATTTGGAAGGGCAGGCTGTGCCCTTCCAAATGGTGCCTGGGTTAACTCCCGCAACGCCGCCGATCGGGAGGGAGAGAGGTCCAAAGGACCTCCCCCCCCCCTCCCTTTCAGGCGCCTCCTCCGCACATGCGGGGGGGGGGGGCGCCTGAATTAGGTGTCATTGCGCTGCCGCGATGACACCTAATTTCAGCGGCTGTGGTCCCGGATGCTGGGCTGACATCGAGGATGTCAGCCCGCACCGGGGGGGCCAGCGATCGGCCGGAACCCGGCCGAACGCTGACCCCAATGGGAGGACGCGCTCAGCGCGTCCTCCGCATACCAGCAGTAATGCGGAGGACGCGCTGAGCGCGTCCTCCGCATTGAATTGGTTAAGCCCAGGTTTGCATGTATATACACTGTACATATCTATATTTGGGGGTTTGTGTGTGTATGTAGGTCTGTGGGGGTATGTGTTTGTTTATATATACATATCCCCACAGACCTACCTACTTATACATATCCCCACAGACCTGTGTGTGTGTGTATATATAGACATACATATAGTGTGTGTGTGTGTACACATACCCCCACAGGCCTCCTCTTCTAATGGGCCTCATCCGTGTAGATTTGTTTGTTTGTTCGAGCGGCCACTGGCCCGGCCAGGTTGCAGCCTGGCCGCTTGCTTCACTGGGGAAATGCCGGCCGCGGGATCTCGTGAACTCTGGGATCTCACGAGATCGCGGCTGGCGTTTCCCCAGTGAAGCGAGCGGCCAGGCTGCAACCTTGTCGGGCCAGCGGCTGCTCGAATAAACAAATCCACACGGATGGGGCCCGGCAGATTGCCGTTAGAGCACTCTGCCATCCGAGCCTGCCCCTCAGACACCGACCGAAAAGCTAGCGCTGGCTTCCAGTATCGGGGGGAACCTGCACGAGTACCAAGTACTCGTACAGGACCCGGTATCGGCACCAATACTAGTATGGGTGCATCCCTAGTTATTCAGAGAAAGGTGAAACCCAGGAGAAGAGAACAATCTAGACAAAATGGCTGATTTGGAAAGTGAGATAAATGTTTCTGGTTTGGCTGTTTTGACCTAGAATTTTCACTTCTCCCAGTCGTTCTCCTGAGTTTGACTTTTTTTTTTTTTTTTTTATAGACCTGTATGTCTTTTGATTCAGGAATCGGTTGCCAAACCCTCGGTTTCACGTTTTGTTGACAGAATAATGGATGTTCGCACCTTGTTTTAGCTGCAAGAGGGCATCTGGCATTTCAAATGAAGACCCACAGTGAAATGCATTGTATATCCATATTTTAATCACTGGGACTCAGAATTGTAGGTGCTGTAGGTATACGTGTTAGGGATGCACTGATACTGTTATCGTGCCAATACCGGGACCTGCACGAATACTTGGTACTCGTGCAGAGGCCCCGATACCTAAACTGATACTGGAAGCCAGCGCTGGGCTGGCTTGCCGGCTGGTTTCCGTGGGGCAGTGCACGGCAGTCTGCCAGGCTCCTCAGGCGTCTTCTTTCTTCGAGCGGCCGGCGGCAAAGAGTTGTAGCTCAGCCGTGTGTTTGTATATATATATATATATCTCTTTAAATAAAAGTATCTGTACTTGGTATCAGTGGGTACTTTTAAAAAGTATTGGTACTTTGTCTTAAAAAAAAAATGGTATTGGTGCAACCCTAATACGTGTATATGGATGTTCGTATCGGTAATGGCAAAAGCTCTTGCTCATGGTATTTCATGGAGTCCTGTGTCACCTTTCCCAAGTGTCTATATGAACTGCGTGTATTCTGATAATTGCCCTGGTGCCTGCGGTTTTACCTCCCAGATAAGTAATATCCAATGAGTTTCTTCACACCGGGGTATGAAGTAAAAAATGTAACATCTGAATGGTGTATGCTCAGCTGTTTTGCTCTAACTACTCATAACTACTCCCTGGCAGTTCACTAGCCATTCCCTACTTGGGGCTGTATTCAAAGCCTGTCGTAAACCTACTAGAGCAATTATTGTCTATGGAAGTGCCAAGTTTACACCAGGGTTTGAATACATTTCTTTGCTTTTAACCTTCTTGATAGGGTTATTCGGGTACCAATGGTGGACTCTATCCCTTTAGGAGCCATAATCCACACGTTCAATTAAATACCACTCTGTAACCTGCTTATGCAAGTGGGTTAAAACGGACATTCCAGTAGTAGCAGAAGCCCTACTACAAACAGTGGACGTCACCGCCCCATGCAATACGCTCTATACGGGACTCCACTGTGTGTAACCACAGGAGCTGCCACGCAAACGCAGAATGCTGCTTGACTTTGAATAGTAATGATTGCCTGAGGACACACAAACGTTTCAGCACCTAATGGGATCGAGCCATTGTTTGTAGAAGTTGAAAGTTGCTGTTGTTGCAACTCCAGCTCTGTTTTTTCCTGAAGTTGGCAAACTTGCAGCTGTTGTAACGGTGACAAACACTGGTGCTTTACAAATGGGAAATCCAAACGGCTGCAGGAGAAACGTCACTGTGAAACTCTTAGATTAACGCACTAAGGCTGGGGGCCACACAGGTGCGAGAAAGAATGGACTTTCTTTCTGTACGGACGCCCAAGTGGCCACCTCACTGTGCGCATGTTTGTAGATCTAGTCTAACATTCGTTATGACGCCTCGACAGGTAGGTAAAATCCACGTCCGTTGTATAATTTTGGACTTTTAACAAATGTTGCATCGTGTGGTCCTCCCAGCCGATCCATCGAAGTGCTACAACGAACGCTGGGAGTTGGATCACAACGGATCCCATTCAAATGGGATTTGTCATATGACCTCGTACAACAAATCTCACAAGATGCATGCTGAGAAGTAAATAATGAAATAAAGAATATTTTATTGGAGGGGCTATCCCTGTTTGTTTCCCCTACCCTCAAAATTAGATTAACATACTCGGGTACTTTTGCAGTGCTTTAACCCCTTCTGTGCCAAGTGTATATTTAGGCACATGTTAACATTCACACTTCTATAAGGATATATTCTATTTTATATGGAGCACCTGTTAATGGCATTCCCCCCCCCCAATAATATGCACATTTTTAATTGTCCGACCTAGGTCGTCTATAGTCGCTCACAGTGGACAACTGTAATTGACCCAAGTCGTCCGTTGTCTGACAAACAAGTCGGTCGTACGACTACAAACCCAGTGGACGAGCAGCTTAAGCGGTGTCCGACTTGTGTGTGTACGTGGGTTTAGTAGCTGTAAGGTAGTCTTTTGTGTGGTCCGTCTTGATAAATGTGTTTTAGGGGTTAGACCCCCCTTGAGCTGCAGGAAGTACCTGATGTTTCAGACTGAGTTCATGAGCATTAAGTTTTAATTTCAGAAATAACGCACTGGTTTTGTGTTTATCTCCAATACAAGTTAGGGCGTTGGTCTACCTGTGGCTGGAGAGTTAGTTTTGCTTTGAATATTGCTTCCCCATTTTCTGCTGAGTACATGCAGCATTTCTCAAAGGATTGAAATAATATGGTTTATATTTAATATTTCTGTATCCCACACCTTGACATGTAGGTGTAATGCAGGTCTGTCAAATTCTGGGCCCGCCTGATGTTTCTGAACAACTCCTCTCATGATTCCCTGGCCATCTACTGCATTGAAAGTAGGGATGCACCGATACTAGTATTGGTATCGGTGCCGATACTGCCGTTTGCACGAGTACTTTGTACTCTTGTAAATGGCCCGATACACCACCACCACCACCCCCCCCCCCCCCTGATACCGGAAGCCAGCGCTGGGCCGGCTTGCCGGTATCCGTGTGGCTGGGAAAGCTGGCCGCGTGCAAGAAAAGCACTCAGCCAACGTTCCCCCTCCGGGGAATACTCACCCATCGGACGGAAGGTCCGGTCGCACGGCTGTGATGCGTTCACGTGGCCGCCGGGTGCCTCTGTGACACTGCGTCTCAGCTGGAGGCAGTGGCACAGGCGGCCGCGTGATTGCATCACAGCCGTGCGTCTGGACCTTTCGATGGGTGAGTATCGCGGCCCGCCAGAGGGGAACGCAGGCCGAGTGTTTTTCATGCACGCAGCCAGCATTCGGGATGTCAGAGATATAGATCTATATCTCTGATATAGGTCCGTGAGAGCTGGGGGCAATCTCTGTGAGAGCTGGGGGCATTCAGTTTTGGTGTAAATGGATACAAATGCACATTTTACGTTTCCTCATCTCATGTGACAGGGGACGTATAAGATACATATGAAAAATAAGAATTTCATGTTTAGACAAGAGTCCTATCCTAAAGCTATCTCCCGATTAAATGCAGATATTCCAAAAGGCTACGGTCCCAAGATTCTCAACTTGGATTCTGAAGCAGCATTTTGTGCTGAGCCGTTTGGCACGGACATGTCAGGCCACTGATGTGGTTTGCAGGTATATACAAGGTGCACAGCATTGTCTGTGTAGACCCGCTAAATATCGGGATTCTTTCCGCATCCAGACTGGAAAATACAGAGGGGTTTCCTCCTCCTCCTGTGTACTAATCATCCAAATAATAAACACTTCATTAGCATTTTAATTGTGAGAATGAGGACAGTTTGTTTGTTTTTATAGATCGGTTTTCAATTTAATGGTTTTCCTAAGGAAATCAAAGTTTGAAAAATGATTGGAATTTTGTTTTACTTTAACCCATCTATGGTTCTGCTTATTTTTTTAATGTATTTTTTTTTCTTTTTTCTTTCCCCATCTCCTACAATCATCATTTTTGAGTAGAGATATTTTTTCAGTGGTTTCAACCGATAGGAATAAAATTTTGAGGCTAGCACTTTTGGTTGGACTAGGTCTCCTTGGACAGTTAGGAGCCCTAATGCTCACTGTACACAGCCTCCATATATTGCATAATGTGATATATATACATATCAAAATGTCGTCAACACTCTGGGAATTTCTTCAAAATTCAAATTTTTATTAATCCATATGTTCTGGTAAAAAATAATCAATGTTTCGGTCCCTCTCTGGGACCTTCCTCAGGACAAAAACACAATAATTCCTACTCTCAACAAAACTGTTTAAATAGGAAACACAATTAGACAAATGTAAAAACACCAGTCACTCCCCCCTCCCGGCGTGTTTTTTTACATTTGTCTAATTGAGAGTAGGAATTATTGTGTTTTTGTCCTGAGGAAGGTCCCGGAGAGGGACCGAAACGTTGATATTTTTACCAGAACAAATGAATTAATAAAAATTTTGACTTTTGAAGAAATTCCCAGAGTGTCGGTGACATTTTGACTGTCTACTCCGGAGGTCACCGCCGGGCACATGGAATGCAGGGCTAACCGGGAGTGCAAACCATTAAGACTTATATATATATTTCATTTTAAAAAGCATTAACTGCCTGAAAAATACAAATACAGTGATTCGCCCATGAAATGGAGAGGTTTCACAAGGCATCATTAATTTATAGAATTCTTTTGTTTGTGCGATGATTATAACTCCTCCAAGACGAACACCACTTGAAGACCAGTCTATTGTCTATCCAGTGAGATGTCTTACGGGTTCATGGGGATGGGAAGGTATGAATGATACCTCTCCACCAGATTTCTTCGGGTGTATTGAGTATATCTCACGCTCCAATACCCCAGCGTGAGTCAGTGCGTTACGGGCCACACTGCTGGGGTAGCGTTGTAGGCATTGCAGTGGTAAACAAAGCCGTAAGTAATCCCACAGTTGGATGGCATGATGACGATATCCCTATTTTAAATATGAAAGTGGCAAACCTCGAGTTGAGGGGATTTCCTGGTGTCTCTGCACTTTGGGGAGAAGCAGGTCGCCATGGGGGGACGTTACATGGGACAAGTCCCTCTGCACAGAACTGTGGGTGACATGTCCTATGCGACAGCTGCCATACATTAGTTATATGACTTATTTTATAAAACTCAGATGCTTGAACTACATGATACACATTGAAATGGTTGCAGTAGCATTTGTCTCCTAAATTCCTGTATCTTCTCGTTTTAATTTAACAGATTCATTATTTTGTCTTTCATGTGCAAAGTATTTACGTTTTTTCTTTTTTTATTTCAGTGTAAGGTTATCAAAGTTTGTCCGCATTATCGCCAGTGAATACAAAGCTGCATAAGCACAATGAAGCAAGTTCCTCATGTCATCGTGAGCCCAGTCATGAAGACGTCCAATCCAGAAGTTAGCAGAGAGTGCTCTGTTTTCCTCGGCAGAGCTCAGATTTCCACACTACAAGAGGGGGTCATCCAGAAGATTAACGGGCATGATGCGCTGCCATTTCTTCCCCCTGATAAATTGAAGGACTTGACGTCTCGTGTTTTTAACGGAGACTCCGGGGCCCAAGAAGCCAAAGTTCGATTCGACGAACCACCTGAAATCAAAGGTGTTGAAACTCCGCCCTCCACCACGCCCACCAAGAACGGCTCCCCTGAAATAAAGTTAAAAATCACAAAGACCTACATGAACGGGAAGCCCTTGTTTGAGTCTTCAATATGTGGGGAGGCAGGAGAGGAACCTGCCAAAGAAGAAGAAGAGGAGGAGGTAGTTGATGACGAAGGCAAGAAAAGCAAGAGGGGGAGGAAGAGAAAAAATATAAAGTCGGAGCCCGCCGAGGATAAACAGAGCTGTGAAGAACCCGTCCAGTCTGATTCTCTGGGTCCATCTGATTCTCTGGGTCCATCTGACCTGAAGGTAATTCTTTTGACTTTGTCAATAAACCTTGATGCTCCATACTAGCTAATGTTGCAAACTCAATCCTAACTCGCCATGTGCCCTAGATTTCTGGGATGTGGGACTCGCTTGTGCTGTAGTAAAGCTTTGGCATATGATAGGGGTGGCAAGTTGAATGAGATGGCTGAGCAGTCAGTATACTCTTCTTGTCCAGCATCTCAATGCATGTCTAAATTTTAAAGTGCAAATGTGCTGCCCAGATGCACTATGTCTGCAATATCCCACCAGGGTTTGGATTGGTCTTAAAGATTAGTGCAATATTGTCTCCCATGATGAAATGTAGCAGTTTGTGCTCACCCTGATCCAGCTACAGTGCCATCTTTCATCCTCTTTGGGCGCCTCGCAGCTGTGTGTGCTTGGCTCTCAGCAGTGACACCAGTGAGCTTGTCGGTCTTTGCGCTGACTTCCAATGATGAGTATGGACTGAGAGGAGAGTAGACCTGTAGGATGGGCTCTTCACTCAGTGTTGTCCATCCCCCTGAGACATGCTACAGTTATTTCAGGGTCAGCAAAACTTTAACAAGAGATGACTGCCTTTTTCAATTACATGTACCAGATACAAATGCTAACGCACTTAAAGGAGGGATTCCATGTCACGTGAGCTGATTTGTTTTGGGCATGATAGGGTTCCTTTAAGTCAGGTCTTGCAACTTTATATCAGTCTTGGAAACAAGTAGGAAAACGTATGAGCAAACTATTTGTTGGAGCCAGGCAAAGTTTTCTATGTAACTGTGTGCAGTAATATAGAAACCAGAGGTAAAGGTAGCGTGTTGCTACCTGCTGCAGGATTTGTTGATGAGCTGATTTCTTAGATTGCCATAAATTGGGAATTTTCCTGGTGATCTTAGAGCCAGGCAAAATAAATATATATATATTTTTTTTCTCTCAAAATGTATATTTTAGCAAAGACTTTATAAATCCAGGGGCCTGGTATGATGATAACGTGGTAATGACTGATAGTGTGCCTTCACAATTTGTCACCCTTGTTGGCAAGTCTCTGTAAATTGAATCTTGTTCTAGTTGCATTTTTAGTTTGACATTCGTTAAAAAGCTGAAAAATCAGCCATTGTCATGCTCCTGTGATTGTTCTATTGTGTTGGTTGGTGGGATTTGGGGGGGGGGAGCTAAACCCCCTCATTGCAGATCACGTAAAGGGCTTATATTGGGTGGTTATTCAGTACTCTCCCTAGTTTGCTGTTGCAATGAATCTTCCCCTGCCACTGTTTAAAAATTTCCTGCTTGGGATTTAAAGTTTTATAATCCTCGCATCAATAGTACAGAGTGGCCCTGTTAGTCTTTGCTTAATTCCTGCTAAGCAACATGTTTTAATATGGGCTCCTATTTATTCAGGTGTATTTGGTTTTTTTTTTTTTTTTGGTTACTGACCAGCGTATGATGTGTGTAGAAATGTTAAGAGCCATTCCTGTTTTTTTTTTTGTTTTTTTTTTTAGAGCGCCATATTCAGATCTTTTTGATGTGGAAAGGTGAATCTTCGGTCATATCCTAAAATTCATTTTGTATGTTACAGACTGTAAAAAATGAAAACTATTAATTTACAGGGCTGAATTGTGCATTACACTGCTGCTTATTTGGCTTTCAAACAGAAATCCTATTGTATAACCAGAACTTTTAAATGAGGATTGCGAACGGCCAGTGACTTCTAGTGTAGAGGTGGCCACTGGGGTAGAAATGGGCCCTGTCGATTGACTGTGATACCTGCCGGTTCCCTGAATCAGTGCTCTCCTAAGTCATGCATTGTAACTCAAGCCGGCAGACCATGCATGAACAGCTTTTTTTTTTAAATTCTTTTTCTCAGGCAGGGGTCTGGCTTGCTTCCCTGCAGCTGTTTTTAGAGGAGCGTTGTCAGATTGGTCCTAACCAGGTTAGCCCACGTGGTGGGTTAACATTAGGGCTGGGAATACACCCCACCTCCGCTTAATGAAAATTGATGGGTTGTGATATTTCTTTTGATTGGCAGAGGGTCTGTCAGAGCATGAGTAGAGCAGAAAGGTTCAGCAGACCCCAGCATGTGATTTTAAAATGTTCCGAAGAGCAAAATCAATTGTGAGTGGAAAAAAAATAGCCCAGCTCCTGTATTGCAGAGGTTTACAAATTTGTGTTAAACAGCCTACAACACTTATTCGGGAATCATTGGGTTACAA
The DNA here is from genome assembly GCA_009667805.1 of Leptobrachium leishanense. Classification (NCBI taxonomy): domain Eukaryota; kingdom Metazoa; phylum Chordata; class Amphibia; order Anura; family Megophryidae; genus Leptobrachium; species Leptobrachium leishanense. Next base: position 512,806,836 of record CM019063.1, on the reverse strand, counting down.
ATGGCGCTCAAAATAATCACTGGCTTTACAAATCCAAGTAGTCAGTGCTATAAACGTTACCTCTTGCTCACCAAGTTTTATTGTAAATAAATCTATGCTTTAGAACTTCAGGCTTTTGTCCAAATCATTCAACTACAACTGCCCTTTTAAAAGTTTGTAATGATATCCAAGCGGGCATGGAACAAGGAAACCTAACTGGAGCCATCTTCCTTGATTTTGCCAAGGCCTTTGACACCGTAGACCATGGCATCCTATTAAAAAAACTTAAAAACTCTGGTATTGGTGATAGCACGTTAACCTGGTTCCAATCATATGTGTCTGATAGGTCGCAATTTCTGTCCATTTCTGACAGCACTTCCCTTCCCCTCCCAGTCACGTGCGGTGTACCCCAAGGCTCGATACTCGGCCCCCTGCTATTCACTATATTCATAAAAGATCTGCCCAATGTCTGCAAAGCCTCAACTGTACATATGTACGCAGACGACACTGTAATCTATACCAGCAAACCAAATCTCCCACAGCTGGAGGCCGTGCTGCAAGAACAATTCACAGAGGTAGAAAAGTGGATCAAACACAACAAACTTTTTCTAAATACTGACAAACTGTTACAATGCTCTTTGGAACCGCACCTAAACTACACAAATTGCAAACACCCCATCTATGTGTCAGGACAAAATCAAATGGCACGCTGACCACAGTCACTTCTCTCAAATATCTAGGTATGTGGTTAGACCCAAATCTATCTTTTGGCCCCCACATTGAAAAACTCTCATCTAAACTCTACCCCAAACTAGGTGCCCTGTACAGAAATAAATTCTGCCTGAGCCCCGCGCTAAGAAAGATTGTACAACAAATGCTTATGCCAGCCATTGAATACGGAGATGTAGTGTATGCAGCCGCCCGCAAACACACCTCCACAAACTTACTACATTGTATAACTCATTCTGTCGCTTTGTGCTACAATGTAACTACATGACCCACCATTGTGACATGTTAAAAGAACTAAACTGGCCATCGCTGGAGTCTAAACGCACCCTTCACCTTTCCAACCTGGTGTTTAAGAGCTTTTCTGGGAAGCTACCACCCTACCTGAATATGCTGCTTCCCCCGGCAGTTCCCTCATCCTATAACCTCAGATCCAGGACCTGCCCCTTACTTGCAATACCACAATACAAAAAGAAAGTGTCTCGATCCTCATTTTCCTACAGAGCACCGCAAATATGGAATAACCTCCCAGACTCCATCAAATCTTCCCCCTGTCTAAAGTCCCTTAAGACTACCCTATTAACATACCTCAATACGGAATGCACCTGTAAACGTGTAACATAGTGACTTTATTTCCTACATATTTATTTTTCTGTTAATATCTTGCATTTTACTATTTTGTAGGGTTGCACTGATACGATACTAGTATCGCTATCGGTGCCGATACCGGGTACTGCAGGAGTACTTGGTACTCGTGCAGTACCCCCGATATTTTTTTCCGATACCAGAAGCCGGCTTGCCGGCATCCGAGGGGCTGGGGCGGCTGTCCGAATGCTCTATCGGCATTCGGACAGGCCCTGCAGCTGCTCTCCGTGTTCTTTCATACTTACCTTCCTTAGCGACGCCGGGAAAGTTCCCGCGCGTGCGCACATTGGAAGGACCCCAGCCGCGATCACATGGTCCCACGTGGTCGCGGCTGGGGACCTTCCAAGGAGAGCGCGCGCGCGCGAAGACTTTCCCGGCGGCGCCCAGGAAGGTAAGTATGAAAGAACACGGAGAGCAGCTGCAGGGCCTGTCCGAATGCCGCCATCGGCATTCGGACAGGCCCTGCAGCTGCTCTCCGTGTTCTTTCATACTTACCTTCCTGGGCGCCGCCGGAAAAGTCTTCGAGCGCGCGCACGCTCCTTGGAAGGTCCCCAGCCGCGACCACGTGGGACCATGTAATCGCGGCTGGGGTCCTTCCAACGTGCGCGGGAACTTTCCCGGCGTCGCTAAGGAAGGTAAGTATAAACAAAGTGAGGAGAGCAGCTGCAGGGCCTGTCCGAATGCTGATAGAGCATTCGGACAGGCCCTGCAGCTGCTCTCCGCTCATACTTACCTTCCTGAGCGACGCCGGGAAAGTTTCCGCGCGTGCGCTCGTTGGAAGGACCCCAGCCGCGATCACATGGTCCCACGTGGTCGCGGCTGGGGACCTTCCAAGGAGCGCGCGCGCGAAGACTTTCCCGGCGTCGCTAAAGGAAGGTAAGTATGAGCGGAGGGAGGGGGGGCAAATCCATGTGCTGGGGGGCATTATCCACGAGCTGGGGGGCATTATCCAGGAGCTGGGGGGCATTATCCAGGAGCTGGGGGGCATTATCCAGGAGCTGGGGGGCATTATCCAGGAGCTGGGGGGCAGTATCCAGGAGCTGGGGGGCAGTATCCAGGAGCTGGGGGGCAGTATCCAGGAGCTGGGGGGCAGTATCCACGAGCTGGGGGGCATATCCACGAGCTGGGGGGCATATCCATGAGCTGGGGGGAAAATCCATGAGCTGGGGCAGTATCCATGAGCTGGGGGGCAAATCCATGAGCTGGGGGGGGCATATCTATGAGACCTGGGGGCGTTATATGAGGTCTGTTCTTATTGGAAAGCGTCACGTGGCATAAAATAAAAGTATCGGTACTTGGTATCGGTGAGTACTTGAACAAAAGTATCGGTACTCGTACGCTGTCTTAAAAAAGTGGTATCGGTGCATCCCTACTATTTTGTATTTCTGTAACAATTCAATGTTCTTGAACCCAGGACATACTTGAAAACGAGAGAAATCTCAATGTATCCTTCCTGGTAAAATCCTTTATAAATAAATAAATAGTTGCACTGCGATAAACACCCCTGTATTCACTTGCCAAATGCAAAGTCTATCCTGTATATCGATGGTGTTAACCATTTCAATGAAACGTGACGGAGTGAATAACGTGGGCACTTCTTTATGCTCAATATTTTGATTGTGTATGTATATAATATATATATTATAGGGATGCACCGATACCACTTTTTTAAGACCGAGTACGAGTACCGATACTTTTTAAAAGTACTCACCGATACCGAGTACCGATACTTTCATTTGATGTCATGTGACGCTTTCCAATAGGAACAGACCTCATATAAAAATTTATATGAGATTGACCGCAGCTCACATGGATTTGCCCCAGGTCTCATGGATTTGCCCCCAGGTCTCATGGATTTGCCCCCAGGTCTCATGGATTTGCCCCCAGGTCTCATGGATTTGCCCCCAGGTCTCATGGATTTGCCCCCAGGTCTCATGGATTTGCCCCCAGGTCTCATGGATTTGCCCCCAGGTCTCATGGATTGGCCCCCAGGTCTCATGGATTGGCCCCCAGGTCTCATGGATTGGCCCCCAGGTCTCATGGATTGGCCCCCAGGTCTCATGGATTGGCCCCCAGGTCTCATGGATTGGCCCCCAGGTCTCATGGATTGGCCCCCAGGTCTCATGGATTGGCCCCCAGGTCTCATGGATTGGCCCCCAGGTCTCATGGATTGGCCCCCAGGTCTCATGGATTGGCCCCCAGGTCTCATGGATTGGCCCCCAGGTCACATGGATTGGCCCCCAGGTCACATGGATTGGCCCCCAGGTCTCATGGATTTACCCCCAGCTTGAACGCTGGGGAAGCTGGCCGCGTGCATGAAAAGCACGCGGCCAGCGTTCCCCTCCGGCGAGCCACATACTCACCCATCTGGGCAGTGATGCGATCACGTGGCCGCCGGGCGCATCTGTGACGCGGCCTCCAGCCGAGAGGCCGCGTCACAGGAGCGCCCGGTGGCCGCGGGAACGCATCACTGCCCAGCGACCGGACCTTCAGGATGGGTGAGTATCGCTGCGCGCCGGAGGGGAACGCTGGCCGCGTGCTTTTCATGCACGCGGCCAGCTTCCCCAGCCCCGCGGATACCGGCAAGCCGGCCCAGCGCCGGCTTCCGGTATCGGCGGGATGTATCGGGCCGTTTGCACGAGTAACAAGTACTCGTGCAAACGGCAATATCGGCCCCGATACTAGTATCGGTATCGGTGCATCCCTAATATATTATATAATAAATAACCATGCAGCCAAGGGAAAACAAGTAGAAAACCCTCCCACTAAAACCCACTATAGAATATGAAAAAACAGAAAAAGGCCTATGTATGAATAGGGAATCCCTACTTTATATACAGAATGTATGGGCTGGTGTTTCAAAAGAATATTGTGATAGATCACAAAATGTTTATTTAGAACTAATAAGGAAATCTATAACATCTAATCAAAAGCTACAGAGTATAGGGCAAATAGGAACGATGTTCCCACTGCAAAAATAGTGGGAAAGCTGTGTCCTCGCTGGACATAACCCCTGATTATTTACATGTTCATGAGGCGGAAGGTGAGACTGGTACATGACCCTTTTTTTGCGATTTGCTATCTGCGATTTTGCGATTTGTATTGGTGGTGCTTTGCAAAAATTGCACAAAACAGCGATGTTGCGCGACATTATCGCACCATGTCGCGAAGATGAAAATCGCGCGATTTTCAAATCGCACAGTGTGAACGGGGCCTAAACCAGGAGTGTGGCCTGCATATAATTGTGGATTATTCCAGCCTTGGTGTCAGAATAATCTTAATTTTAATAAAGACAGGAGGCGAATATTTTGCATTCTCTTTTCTTTACTAAATCAACAGCAGCAAGGAAAGTTACATAGCAACAGCAGTAACCAATCAACAACAAGAGTGTAGTAAGTCCTTAGCCACGCCCTCTTTTCTTGTAAGCTGGACGAGCAGGAGAGACGTGACGGAGAAAACCAGAAATCCAGGAAGATGGAAGGAAAAACGGAAAATGAAGCGGAGAAGATCCAACTAGGCAGAAGTCCAGGAGACTTGAAGGTACAAAACTGGAAGCCAACGGCCATCCGAGACGATGAGAGACCACAGGAGCAAGTCAAACTGAGGAGGAAGCAGAGGATACGTGAAAGCACCATGCACAGGAGGTCTGTCAATCAACAGCCAACTAACGAATCATTTAAAATGAAAACAATCAAATGGTAACCAAAGTCGAGACAATAGTTCGAAGTGAGGCGAACAATACAAGTAAACCCTACTAGGGGGATAAAAACAGGTTAAACAAATGTACACTTATACAATTCTTTCATGTGAGAATTTTTTTTTTTTTTTTGTAATTAATTTTATTTATTTTTTGTTTACATGTAGCAGAAGAACACACAGAACAATGTAAGCAAACCTGGGCCGGGGCGGGCGGGAAAAATATTCGCCTCCTGTCTTTATTAAAATTAAGATTATTCTGACACCAAGGCTGGAATAATCCACAATTTTATATCAAGGCAGGAGGCTTCATATTTTGCAGTTTTAAAGCTGCACTAAAGCCCCAGAAGCATGAGAACGAGGACGGAAATAGAAGGTACGAAATGTGACCGCCCTAGACCAATCAGCCGCCTGTAGAATATCGGCCAGAGAACCCCCAGCGTCTGCGACAGAGGAAGCCGCCGCGCCCCGCACGGAGTGAGCGCCGAAATGGGGAGCAACGCCCGCCAGGGAGAGGAGCCAGCGCACCCATCTCGAGAGGGTAGGAGAGGAAACAGGTCTGTAAGGAGAGACCAAGAGTTGGCCAGTCGGAGAGGAGCGCAAAGGACGCAAACGAGAGAGGTAAGTAGTAACACAACGAGCCACACACAGTAGAGGATCAGTGGGAAAATAAGGGTAGAAAACCTCACGGGATAGAGTTTTAGTACGCCTAGTAAGCGAGAAGACAACACCCTCAGGGGAGAAAGCCACGGCGTGCGCATCGAAGGCCCTAACATCAGAGACACGTCGAAAGGAAACCAAACACAACAGAACTGTTAATTTAGCCGAGAGCTGACGGAGGGTTAGTGAGTCATTATCCAGCCAGTTATGCAGGAAGTCAAGCATCAGCGCTACATCCCAGAATACCACATATCTCGGAGCCGGCGGGCGAGCGAGTCTAATGCCACGGAGGAGACGACAGACGGAAGGGTCCCTACCCACAGGAACGCCACCCAGGGGAACGTGAGCCGCCGAGATAGCCGAGCGGAACAGGTTAATAGTACGATAGGACTTCCCCAACGTGGAAAGATGCGCCAAAAAATTGAGGATCAACTGTAGAGGGGCAGTAGCGGGATCAGCCTGTTGTTGCAAACACCAGCTACCCCAAGTTCTCCAGGCGTAACGATAACACTTTCTCGTGCCGGGAGCCCAGGATTCCCACAATAAGGAGCGAGCTGCATCTGATAGTCCCGGCAACATGCAGGGTCCCCGGAAATCGTCCACGCCACTAGAGGAAGATTGTTCTCCAAAATCATCGGATGTGGTCTGCCCTGGGGATCCAACAGAATGGATCGGAAGGACGGGAGCAGGAGTGGGTGGAGGCAGGATAGTTCCAGCGTCAGTGGGAACCAGGGTTGAGCATGCCACAAGGGTGTGAGAAGAAGCATCCGGATCCTCTGTCGGCGGACTTCTTGGATCGTTCGCGTGATCATCGGGAACGGCGGAAAAGCGTAGGCCCCGGACGGTGGCCATGGTTGTAGAAAAGCGTCCACCGCAGTTGCCTGTGGGTCCGGAAGCCAGCTGAAGTAGGCCTCGGTTTGACGATTCAAGCGAGAAGCGAACAGATCGAGGTGAAACGGACCCCTCAGTTCCGACAGGCGGTTGAACGTAGACACATCTAGTTTCCAATCGCTGGAGTCCCTCCAATATCTCGAAAACCAATCTGCCACAAGATTGGAGGAACCGGGAAGGTATTCCGCCCTGAGAGAGATGTTCCGATCCAAACAATAATTGAAGAGGGAAAGCGTGAGGTCCGACAGGAGCTTGGAGCGGGAGCCTCCTAGGCGATTCACGTACTGGACCGCGGAGATGTTGTCCATCCGGAGAAGAAGGGTGCAGTCCCTGAGGTCCTGGGTAAAACTGCGAACGGCGAACGAGCCGGCGATGAGCTCCAGGCAATTGATGTGAAGTTGCCGTTCCTCCGGAGCCCATGCTCCTCCCGTGGATATAGTGCCACAAGTTGCTCCCCAGCCCGACTGGCTGGCATCGGATTCCAGAACGAAATCTGGTAGAGAGCCGAAGATGGCTCGGCCGTTCCAGGCCTCCATATGGCGTAACCACCATAGGAGCTCCACACGAACCTCCGGGGTAATGGAGACCAGCTGGTCGTAGGAGGGGTTGAGTCGGAGGTGTTGTGCCTTCAGACGTTGCATCGCCCGATAGTGTAGTGGGCCAGGGAAGATGGCCTGAATGGAGGAAGAGAGGAGACCCACGACTCTCGCCAAATCTCGGAGACAGATGGTGTCCATGCTGAGGACTCCGCGTAGGGATTTCTTGATGGCCCGAAGCTTTTGCGGGGGAAGCCGCAGTTGGCAAGACGTTGAGTCTATATCGAATCCGAGGAAGGTGACGGTTTGGGCGGGACGCAGCGCCGATTTGTCCCTGTTGATAATGAAGCCCAGGTCTTGGAGGAGCGTGACCACCAGGGTTGTATGGTGAGCGGATTGCGCGGGGTCCTGCGTCAATAGAAGGATGTCGTCTAGATATATAATCGTCCTGACGCCTTGGGATCGTATGAAGGCCATTACCGGTTGAGTGTGCGCCATTTGGGAAGGAAATAGCGTAGGCGACCCGCGACCGGAATGTGTGGAAGTGGGAGCGCTGGGGCACTTACCAGTGGAATAGCGGCGTCTGGGTCTGTTGAAGCCGCGACCAACAGGGACTCCGCGCGCCAGGATCGGACTGGGTCTGTATTGCACCTCCTGGCTTGGCGTGAAGCGAGGTCTATAGGTAGCGTTGTAACGGCTGGCGACCCGACCTCTTGGTGCGCCAGCCCTGGAGGAAAAACGTTGCTGGGGGTGGAAAACCCTTTTCATATTTGCCTGAACCTTTTGAAGGTTTGTATAAACGTTTACCTTACGGTTAAGGTCTCTCATGAACAGATCTCCAAACAGTAAGCCTTGTGCTGCCGGACCCAATTCTTTTGTAGCCATGCTAGTTAGCTTAGCATCTAGCCGAAACAGCGCCGCCTTACGGCGTTCAGACGAAATACCGACGTTGGCATTACCCAACAAACAAAGGGCGCGCTGTGCCCATTCGCGGACTAGCGCAGGATCGAGCAGGCTGTTGGTGGCTAGTGCTTCGTCCGCCATCACGAAGATGAGTGAGAGGGGACCGGAGACGTCCAGAAGCTTGTCCTGGGCGACACGGAGACCCTGTTCCAAACCCTTTCTAGGGTCCCTGCCAGCCTTACCCATGAAAGTGACGAAGTCTTCGTCAAATTCAGGGGTAAGGGACACCTTATCGGGTAGAGTCGGGCGAGGGCATTCGGCCCGTAAGCGCGCTCTATCCGCTTTATCCAGGGGGCAGCGCAACCAGAAGCGCAAAAATTGAGTGATATGGTCCGGTGGTAACCAAGCGGAGGACCTAGGGTGGGTGGTCGAGCGCGGGTCAAAGAAAGGCAAACCTCGGGAGTCGAGGAGTTGTAAATGGGTGTCCGCGGACGCAAGTGAGCGTGGTGGCGCGGGCATGGTATTAAGTGGCATGAGTGCCATGGCATCGGAACGGGGCTCACCCGTAGAAACAGGAGTGGCCGGTGGGTTACCGGTAGATTCCATATCCTCCTCATCAGGATAATCGGCCTGATAGTCATCCAGATCATAAGTGTCGACACATTTGGGTTCTGGGACACATTTGGATTTTTTAATAGGAGCTTTACCCTTGCCAGCGGATTCCGACTGGCCTTTCCAGGGTCTTTTACGTGAGGGTTCTGCAGACTCGGATATGTCAGAGTGTGAACCCTCGGAGTGGGTCGGAGACTGGGCCCTTGAAAGAACCGGGGGTTCCGTTGGGGGGGCTGGAGGAAGGCTTGCGAGCGCTATGGGGAGGGTTTCAGAGATGGCTGTCAGAAGCCAAGCTCTGAGCTCCTCCTGAATGGATGGAAGTTGTGGGGGATCCATGGCCAAAGAGACCAGAAACGGGGCTCACCCGTAAGTAATATAATTTTATATTATATTGTTAATTTGATCCGAGTGTGCGGATCGAAACGCCGCTGAGCGGCTTGCCCGCGGTTATTGCGGCTCTTTAAAGTGAGTGCCGGAGCAGACACTAAATTGCGGGGCTCACCCGAGGTTAGGAGATTTTTTGGGTCCGTGCAGCAGGCTGTCTGATCGCAAGGAGGCACCTGCCGACCTTAAAACCGGCACGAGTTGTATTAATGGCGGCAGACAGCGAAGATCAAAATGCCGCGAAACGCATGCGCAGATGGGGTCGCGCAGTCTGAGGCAAGTTCCTCATGCGGGACTGCGCGCGCAACTAGCGGCGCCTCAGAGACAATGAAGTAAAAAAATATAAATATATTAACGATATTGTGATAGACTAACACCCGGAGGCCAGGGTAGATTAAATCGCCCTATTGTTCCGCCGGGTGAAGGGAAAACAAACAATAAGGCAAGCGCCAGCCTGCAGGCGGGATAGTGCCCACGCAGCAGGCGGAAACCTAAGGAAAAAACCGTATTAAATACAGAAACCTTGCCTAAACAAAATTAGATATGACTATATATAGCTAATCATAAAAATAACCAAAATATATCCTGGCGTCCAGGAGCTGTTTTAAAAACGACTCACCTGGAGGCCAGCAGCAAGAAAAGAGGGCGTGGCTAAGGACTTACTACACTCTTGTTGTTGATTGGTTACTGCTGTTGCTATGTAACTTTCCTTGCTGCTGTTGATTTAGTAAAGAAAAGAGAATGCAAAATATGAAGCCTCCTGCCTTGATATAAAATTTATACCTTGTGAGTGCATTGGTACGGGGCATATGAAACATATATTGCCAATTGCTGCATCATGAATTGTATTTTTGTTTTGTGTGTGTGTGTTGCAAAAAGGTCCTCTATAAATACTCATTAACCCCCCCGTGTGATGTCACGATTTTATTGGTTTTTAGACAAATAAGCTGCCCTGGGTTTGTGTATCCTTGCTATTTTTTGTTTTCTCCATGGTAGCATTTCGGCTAAATTTAACACTTTGACTACAAAGATTTTTCAGACAACCAGTGGCTTATTGGAAAATTTAAATTTTTGATAATACAGTAAGGAATATTTGTGTTTTCCCAGTGCACTCCTATTTGACAGGCAGATGTCGCCATCTACTGGCCAAAAGGAGTTGCCCCCATTCTAGTCTCCATGCAGAATGAGCTGGTGAAATGTCACGCAGACACATTCCCAGCTGGTTTTAAAGTGTGAGCACAGTGGCCATGAAGCCCAAGGAGCTGAAATGTTAAGGCGCACCTCCAAATACAAACAATAAAGGTTTGGTAGTGTGTAATATTATTAGTGAGGTCATTAGACCATTATCTTCCTTTCTGGGTTAATTTAACCACAGTCTAGCAACCATGACCACATTAAATTAACCAGCTTTGGTGACCTACTGTCTATGGTTGACAGCCCTCTGTGGGTTAATTCAATATGCATTTCAACACCGTAGAGGTCAGCAACTTTAGATCTACCCAAAGTGCCTTTTAAAAACTGCAAAGCAAAAACATTGAGCTTGTATTAAAATAAGAGTTGTATATCCTTTGTTTTGTTGTGACGTGACATTCAGGAGGGCATCCACCACTGGCTGCTTTAACTGTGCCCAATTTTTATTTTTATTTTCCTGCTGTGTTCTTGCTCTGAATAATTAGATTTTTATTATGATCCTTTTTGATAACTTTTTTCCAATAATCTTATTTGTTCTCCTCCTGCCCAAAGGAATGCTCTGATGTAGAAGCTGCAACTGTGAAAGAGGATGAAGAGTCTTTGTTTAAATTTTCTATTGGTGACTTGGTGTGGTCGAAGGTTTCCGGATACCCCTGGTGGCCATGTATGGTAACACCTGACCCTGTTCTGCAAAGCCATACGAAGATGAAGGGTATGTGTTTACTTTAATTACATCCTTTTTTTTTTTTAATTTTTATTTTATTCTTCCTCACTTCGCAAACCCTGTACAATATACACAGGCCTATACACAGGCCTCCTGTCAGTTAGAGCAGTGCATAGGATATATATACATTTGTTTTAGTTAACTCTCCCCTGATCTTCAGGCCTTCAAGAAATCCCTCAAAACCCATCTCTTCCGATTTAGCGTACCACATCATTGATGCAACTCATCCCTCTGCTCACCTACTCACACATGATTAATGCTGCTTCTATGGCCCCACCATTCCCAAACCACTGGCACTAATGATCCTGCCTTCTAGTAAAATTCCCCTGATCTTCCTCCACCCCAATCCCTCTAGACTGTAAGCTCCTATGAGCAGGGCCTTCTACACCCCTTGTTTCCATCCTATGTCCGTTTATCTGTATCTCATTCCCTTTGGTTATTGTAAAGCACTGCGGAAACTGTTGGCGCTATATAAATGACAATAATAATAAGTGTATCTTACAGAAAATCAAATAATGCTAAACCTATTAAGGTTACCCTTAATTTGATAGGGGTCTCTTCTGTAAATTCCATGTTATTTTAATTTGTACAATGCCAACAGTTTCTGCAGTGTTTATACAATAAATATTGGGGAATTCCGTTTATCAGATTTATGAAGAAACCTAAGACATTGGAATTGTAGAGAGCCCCGCTCAAATGAGCTTGCGTAGAATATCAATTTTTTTTATGTATGAATAGATATCTTTAGTGTATAACAGATTTGCTCCCTGCAAAGGATAAGTTGTCATGATTTGGAAATTTAAAAAAAAATGTTTTTCTCACTTGTTCTCTAAACTCGTGTTTTAGGACAGAGAAAGGGTGCACGCCAATACCATGTACAATTTTTTGGCAATGCCCCTGAAAGAGCGTGGATCTTTGAAAAAAGCATAACACATTTTAACGGTGAACATGAATACGATCAGCTGTGTCAGGAAAGCGCGAAACAAACGCCCAATAAAGCGGAAAAGCTGAAGGTGGGTAGTGTTTCTCTAATTATGTTGGTATTGTTTGGAATGCTGTCTGCTAAATTCCTTGGTTATTCTAATATGTTCAGGTGATTTCTAATTCTTAAATTTGCATTTGGTGTGCAGCGTCCTTGTAATGCCCAGTTCTTGCACCATCAATCGCAGAGTCCGTCACCGATCTCGTGCCAGCATATGTTGCAATCACATGATCGTGTCTGGGGTTCTGCTTGTTGACGGCCGACCCGATCATGGTTAATACTCAGTCATTCCCAACGTGAAAGCGTTTGAACCAACATTTTCTACTCCCTGCTTCCTGTTCACTTGCACCAACATTTCTTGTGTCTCAGTCGCAGTTTTCCCCGATTTGTAGCAGAACTTGATGTTCATTCTTTGCTCTATGGCACTGTGACCCTACCTCACACTGACAACGTTTGACTGCCCGCACCGGGTTTACCCTGATGGTCACATGTACTGCGCGCTAGGTGGCTCTTCTCTGGATATTCATGTACATGTGTGCAACCTGGCCTCTGTTACTGTTGAGATATCGGACCATTCATTGAACTTCTTAGACAACCTTCGTACTAGACTAGACCAGGAATGGCAAACCCCCGGCCTTCCAGATGTTGCTGAACTACAACTCCCCAGGATACTTTGAAAGCAATATCATGGGAGTTATAGTTCAGCAACATCTGGCAGCTAGAGTTTGACATCCCTGGAGCACTTATTTTGAATTCCACTGTGTATTTTAAAGGGACACTACCTCTAACATAAGCTATAACCAGATTATTTGTGCATTACAAATAAAACCACTTTCTAAAACCTGCTGTTTTTTTTTAAGTAATTGCAGGTAAAATGGAAAAAGTTTAGGTTTTTCCCTTTTTTGCATTGTTTTTCCCCCCATGTTTTTTCCCCCATGATGCACCACAATTATGGAATAACCTCCCAGACACCATCAAATCTTCCCCCAGTCTTAAGTCACTCAAGAGCTCCTTACTAACATACCTCAATACAGAATGCACCTGTAAACATGTAACCTAGTGACTATATTTCCTACATATTTTTCTGTTAATCTGTATATTTGTGTTTTTTTTTTTTTTTAAGATCTTGCATTGTATTACTTTGTATTTCTGTAACTGTAACACTTCAATGTTCTTGAACCCAGGACATACTTGAAAACGAGAGAAATCTCAATGTATCCTTCCTGGTAAAATCCTTTATAAGTAAATAAATAATTTACCAAAAAGCTTTGCTATTTACTCATGTTTTTTTAATCTACATTAAATTATTGAGGTGGGGAAGGGAAATGTTTGGATAAGGCAGGAGATCTATTCATCAGGCTACCTGAGATGAGAGATGGCAGCTGAATGAATGAGATCTGACAGGGGGGGCTTTAAAATCTTCTAATCTACGTCTGTCCTTTGAATACAACCCACACAATACAATGTCCGTGATCAACCAAAGGACTCCGTTCTATGGCCATAGCCACACAGTGAGGACCAAGTGATGTAAAGATACGGGGGGGGGGGGTTTACAATACAAAATATCCCAAAATGCATGTGCCCAGTGGCATATTGAGTGAAATGTTTTCTTCACAAACGAGCGGAAAAACAAAGCACATGTACAATACACACAACAAGAGCATTTAATTTTTTGGTGGTCGTATCCCTTTAACCACATCAGGGCAGAAGACGTGTAGAGCATTGCCTATTTTCCCTATGGAGCTCAGTGGAAGCTACCCGCACATTCTGTGTGATACTCACCCGCCGATTGCCTCCCCCTCAACTTGGCTCTTCTTGCTGTGAGCGGGCTGCAGGTTCTCCAGTTCAGATTTTCTTTTTTTTTGCATTTTGTTTTGGTACGCTGTACAAAAATGGTTGTAAGGAACACATGGGGATGAAATGACTGGCAAGTGGATAAGGGCTACTTGTTTCAACAGTTTAAGGGGTCACATGCTGTATATGCCTAGCAAGACATAAGGATCCTAAAAAGGAGGGTTGTAAACACAACCTTCACTCGGACTGGACTACCCAATGGCCCTGGCCTCAAAGGGAGCCCTGTAATGAAAATCATGGGTTAATAGTATCACCAGCCAGGTGTAATTCTGTTCACTACTAAACGGTGCAGAGTCATACAGAGGGGCAGTGCTCCACCCCATGATTTCTGATGCTTGTTGATGCATAAGCAATGACCGGTCCAGGGGAGCTCTAGGCCGCACTGCTCTTTACAGTTGTAAGTGCCGGACGCCATTTAGCTGGCGCCCCACGTTTTATTTTGAAAAAGTAAAGGAGAAATAAATTCTGTAATACAACAATGTACATATGGGATCTGATTTGTATGCAGGTGTGTCTTGTACGTTGGCTGGCACAATCTATTGCCCAGGGGCCCCAAGAGTTGTCAATCTGCTCTGCCTTCAACTGTGGTGACCTTGCAGAGGTGACCTGAATGTCCAAACCTACAGATTACATGCAACATACCCTTTTAGTTACAGTCCCTTACATACACCAACAGATTCCATAGCGCTTTACAATGGGGAAGCACAAACGCGAGACATTATAAATGACATATTGGGGATAGACGGCCCTGCTAATAGGACAGGGCCGTCAATCTCCGGTCCCCAGATATTGCTGATCTAAAACTCCTGTTATTCTTTAGCCATCTTTTTGCATTCACAGAATTGTGGGACATAAATGGCTGTTGGGGGTGGGCTTGAGCTTGACATCCCTGTTTTTAGACCACCTTCTTGTAAACTGAAGCTGGGTTCCTGTTTCCTGGTGGGATAATACTTGGTCCTGGAGAGCAATGTGCTGGCTGATAGTTTGAGAAATAATTACCAACAGCCGGGCAATGCTTCTGCTTTCTTCGATTGGCACAGACTGCCCTTATGTAAAGAGCACATGTAATGAGCATTTTAATGTAAAGCACGGAGAACGTTTCTACTGATACAGATCTGAAATGTTTGACTTGCTAACAAGTGTTTTCTTCTTTGAACAGCTGTTAAAACCAATCTCCGGTAAAATCCGTGTTCAGTGGGATATAGGCATCCAGCAAGCTAAAGAAGCTATAACAATGACGTCCGAGGACAGGAAGGAAAAATATATTTTTGTTTACGTCAAAGACCGCCCTCATCTCAATCCCAAGGTGGCTGCAGAAGCGGGTATCCCATTGGAGTTGATCCAGGACACTGATAATGTCAATGAAAAGTCTGAGAGCCAGAGTAACGAAGATGGAATTCCAAGCAAGAGACGGAGAGTGTCCAAGGCTTCCAACGCCACCAGTAGAGCTTCTGATCCTTCTGATTCGAAATCCTCATCACAGATTTCTGACAGCCTTGAGTCTAGGAGCAGCATGGCCTTCCCCAACACTAAGCGAAAGTCTGGAGCTTCTACCCCGAAGAGCAGAAAGGGAGCGGCTGTGACACAGTTTCTGGTGTTTTGTCAGAAGCACAGAGAGGAGGTAAATTAAGTTCCACTGGTACAGAACAAATGTGCTGCCTGGATAAATGTATTAAAGTTTAATACAGAGCCTCTGGCTTCTGAAGTTCTGGTAATTGTAGATCTGGTGTCAGCAACTTTAGCCCTCCATGTTTCAGAACTACATTTCCTTCGATGCATAGCATGAGTAGCTGTGCATCATGGGAGATGTAGTTCCAAAACATCTGTAGGGCAAGGTTGCTGACCCAGGTTGTAGATAGATCTATCTATAGGCAAGCATAATTCTCATGCTCTCGCCTTCTATTTTTTTTATTTTTGGCTTTGACTTGCCTTTATGGTCGTGCTCGTAGTACCATTTGCACATAGTTTACTCCTTTGTAAATTGCTTCAAACACTGTATAGGCAACACAGAGGAAATAAAGTGATCAATATTGATGTTACAAAACTGCTCCTTTTAAATTGACTATGTCCACCATGTTCAGGGGCAATTGAGTGACTCTCCCATCCCACCTCCACTTTCCCTTATCTTGGGTTTAAGGCCGGGTGCACACGGGACATTTTCTTTAACGTACAGTACGTGCGTTAATGATAACCGGCGTCCCACTCGACGCCTGCCCCCCCTCTCAGCGCTGCTAAGCGCAATCCTCCATAGGAGGATCGCGCAGCCCATCGATGCGCATCGACAGGGATGATGCGCATCGAAGGGGCTGCGCGATCCTCCTATGGAGGATTGCTCTTTGCAGCGCTGAGGGGGGGGGGTCGTTGAGTGGGACACTGGTTATCTTTAATGCACGTACTGTGCGTTAAAGAAAACGTGTTGTGTGCACCCGGTCTAAGTCTGTGATTAGTAATCTTGTACGTTCCCTTTCACTTTCAAATGTGCTTTCATTGAAGGGCATTGTCTGGCATTTGCTTGTCAAGGTGATTATTTTGTTTTATATTTTTATACCATTAAATCTTTAAAGCCAGGAATGAAAAAAAAATATTGAGCGAATTCTATTTATTCTGCAGGCTTCAGAATACTCGGGCACCGCTTTCTGCCAATCTTCTTTGTTCACAGTAAGGGGTGGGAGATTCTGCTTTTCTGTATGGGGAGAGGTTTGGCATAGTGGAAAATAAATCTTTTGTGAGCCCTGAAACTAGAAATCCGGTTATACCACTTAAACATTTATTTGACAATGTTTTAATGGTACTAATGCAGACGGCAGTTGGTTGGTTGTTCGAGGAATTCACAACTAAAGGGATTTTTTTTTTTTTTTTTTGTGCGTGTGTGTCTGCAATCTCTACCACTTTGGAATGTTGTCTGTCGTATTGTCTTGACCCAGTTCTAAGTATTATTTCTCTTCCTAGGTTGTGAACGAGCACCCAGATGCATCAGCTGAAGAAATCGAAGAGTTGCTTGAATCGCAGTGGGATCTGCTCAGTGATAAACAAAAAGCACGCTATAACACAAAGTTTGCAATTGTCACCTCTCCCAAACACGAAGACTCTGGTAAACATGAAACCGCACTGTACTCTAAGGGATTTTAAGCTCTTATCTTGATAGTTACGAAACAAAGTGAAAAAATAAATCGGCAGTTTTTTTTTTTTTTCTTCTAAGCCATTTTAAATATTTAGCCCTTATTTGTTATGTTCTTGTCCTCGTTCAGCTTGTGATAGCTGTACTCGCAGTTCTTTTCTTACAGCACGGGTGCAGAATAGATTTTTATCGACCAAAAAAAGACATCCTTCTCGAGAAAGCACTGTTTTAACATGTTTTACTTCACCTAAATTTAATTTGGGACTAGATTCATCCGGAGTACAACTGGATGTTTTGAGATTGAGCATTCGCTATGAAAAGATGCTTTTGATTTGCACCCTTGGCACCTATAGAATATGTTAACAGGTTCTCCATATTGGTAGCAGCTTTCTAAGCTGGAACACTATTTACAGAAGAGTGCAAAATTATTTCTTGGAAGTATATGGTTATTCTAAACCATCTCTTTCACTGCACCTTCAAAAGCCAAGCAGTCGCGCAAACTGTGGGATATTATTGCATCTGGAGTGATGGTTACACCATAAGTATATATATATCGGGTGCATCTATTAAGCTCTTTTTAACGCAAATGCAATATATGACCTTTCCTTTTATGAGCTCTAATAGGATGAGGAAATGTGCAGCACAGAAGTATCCATTCTAAGACTGGATCGTGGAAAAATGCTTGAAATTAAACACCCTGGTATCTACTGTACAGCTTTGAACCATCAAATCTAAAGTGTGCGTGCTTGTTTCCTAAGCTATGCCCCCCCACCCATATGTCCATACATCAGACAAGTAGTAGTTCTCGGCTCATGTAGTCTGGGAACTTGTATCTGTGTCCCACAGATCTAGGAGAGTTTCTTTTGTAACAGATGCCCCACCTGTAGGGTGTCCTGAAGCAATTTATTGCCATGGATAGGTTGCTTTTCTAGGACATTAACAAAAAATGAAGCTTCCAAATATAGAATTACTTTTTTTTTTCTGTTAATACATGTTGAGGGAGTGATGAGATATTCTAAATATCCCGTGTCAGTGCTGAGATTCTGGGCCAGCGCTTGGGCCAGGCTGAGATAAATTAGGGTATAAAATAACTCTTTTCAACAAAAGCCATACTCAGAAATACAGGCATTCCATAAATCTGAAGATACCTCATTCTTGAAATGCCATAAGAAAGTGGCTTTATCTGCATATGGGTTATATTCACAGTACGCCATTTCTCAGAGCCTCTGAGACTCTCTATGACATAGGAGGTGGTGTCGTTATGTACAGAACCTTTTGCACAGCAAAGGGCTGTCCATAATTTTGACAGAGAAAATAGATTTTCCTGTTTATAGAAGGCTATATAATAAGTCACATGTAAATTAAAAGAACCTTCCCCTTTCAAAACTTTTCCGTCAGTCAGCCAGTAGTTCTGCTGAATTGGTCAAACTTTAGATATTTTTCTCTCCTGGCTGTCAGTGCAATCTGAATAGTTTAACTATCCCGTATGTGTATATATACCCTCACAGTTTGTCCACCTCTGTATCCGCTGTAGGATTTCTCAATCACAGTCTTATTTGTAAAATGTTTATGGCCATAAAAGTATGGAGGCCACTTTTTTTTTAAGGTTTTACTTATATAATGGCAGTGAATTGTTGGATTTTCTGTCCCCTTTCAAGAATAAAGATAATGGCGTGTGGTTCGTTCCCCCCCCCCCCCACACCCATTAAGGGTCAACAACCCTGGCCCGCCAAACATTTTAGAACTACATTTCTACTAACCTGAGGAGTGGTTGAGCATCATGGGAGTTGTAGTTTAAAGATATCTTACAGGCCAAGGATACTGACCCTTGCATTAGGGCAAATTTAAAATGCAGCCGTCGAGTCCGGAGTCCGTGTCTTGTCCTCTGTAATCTATACCATTGTGGCCGATGGTTCACGGGGAAAAAAAGGATGTGAGAGATCGGTCGTTTTTAAAATGAATGTTGCCTCTGCTGGAAAAAGTGACATTTTAACCCCCCTCCCTTTTTTTCTTTCCGCCTTTTTTCTACAATTTGAAAACTTATGGGATTATCGATTTTTAACATGAAAACCAAACTCCAAAAAAAAAAAAAAAACACTTCTGTATCTCTCAAGGTTCACCGGTGAAGAACAGTCAAGGAGCCAAGCAGAACCTTCAAGAGTTACCACAGAGGAACTCAAGATCAAGAAGTAATTGAAAAAAAGTTTTATGCACTCGTTTATTATTGATCTAGAGTAACGTCCTTTTACCGAGCCTCTTTATGACGATAGACATGGGTTTAAAGGCTCAGTATTGTTTATAGGTGTAGTGGTGACTTTTTTGTCTACTTTGTCATGGGAAAGACACCTTCTATGTAATAAGGAAAAAAAATATATATTACTGTAACTTACACGTGGTTTATTGTGCAGACTCTACATCGATATTCCATCCCTGCCGGTAAAAAAAGTGTACAGTTTGAGTGTCCCTTAACCAAATATTTTATTATCTACTACCTGACACCAAAAGAAACTTCCAAACCTAACCTCTTGTGACGCAGGTCAAAATTATTAAAAACCTTATGAATAATAACCTTCCAGCTTTCGTGGATGAGGTGTTTTATAAACATTAATTTTGTGTTTCGAATTGGGTCCCATCCCCGAGATAACTCTTTATTTGCCTATATTCCAAAATCTGGGTAAAAAAAAAAAACATTTCTGGTCGGAAACCTTTTGGATAAGTGATACTCTACCTGTAACACAATGATGTGGAATTTCTGTCAGTCTAGATGTAAACCCACGATGTTGGGGATCCTGGGAGTCTCTTTATAGGATTGCAGGCCTCCCTGACAAACGTGGTGACCAGAAGAAAGGATCACATTAATCAGTCCTTCTTAGGTTTGCTCTCGTAGATAGATGCTTTGTATATAATTTGGATTGTAATCTCCCTCTTTTTTTAGTTGTGAAAATCACAATTGTTGTAATCACCCATAAATAACAGCACAGTGATTGTCATGTACGTTTTATGGTATGTGTACAGGCACATCTTTGCGAAGATTGCTTCATTTTCTCATAATAAACAAATCATTGCATCAGTTTGATACAAAGTGTAAATAACTATAGTGTGGACAGAGAGCGGTTTGAGGATATCATGTGTAATAAAGAACATTCTCATTCTGACATTCCATTTACATGCAGGGGGTGGGGTGTAATGTTTACATCAGGGATTTCAAATTCTGCCCCCCAGATGTTGAAGGACTTCTATTCCCATAATGTAATAGGTCAAGGGTCAGCAAAGTTGAACTATATCTTCCAGCTACTCGTTAAAATGGCAGAGAGATATGGGAAATGTAGTTCCAAAACATTGGGAGGGCCAGGTTTACTGACCCCTGCAATATCTGAGGGGGACAGAGTTTGCGATCCATGGTTTTTGTGAACGGTGCCTTTTAAGTCAACAGTGTAAAAGATTTTTTTTGAAAGAGATGTATTTTTTGGGGATATACCTAGGAAATGATGATTTAACCAGATGTGTGTGTGTGGGGTTTTTTAAGCACAGATATTCCAAAATTGTTGTGCTGTCTCTGACACCTGAAAGCAGACACCTTCATGTCGTTTAAATGTGCTTGGGACAGACTGGCGTATCCTCCTCTGTTGTACAATGACGGCACGAATAGCTCGCAAGGTTGTAGGATTGTGTGAGAACAATAGGTCTTTAAAACCAGATGTTCCCCCTCTATACGGCTTATCCGTTTTGCAGCACGCCCGGAGCTTTGCTTTCAAACATGAGTTAGGTTAGTCCTCTGTTCTAAGTACCATATAGAAACGTATTTTCAGTGAAAAGGCTTTTGTGTTTTTTTAATCTAAAGACCCCCGTCGCCATTTAATTGCCTTCTATCACAACTCCCAATATCACTGGTGGAAACATGCAGGGTGCCTTTTGCATACACTTCCCATTTTAAAGATGAGGGTTTGTCACATGCTTCCAAAAACATTTTTTTCAAGATACCTGAATGGTGGTGATAACCTGAACAGCAAAACTTACAAATGAGAATGCACTGATTGTTGGGGGCTAACATGGTTATTTACAGATGTTGGGTTGAGTAGGAAATTATAAGGGAATTGCAGCTGCGATGTGCGTGACTGCTGCTTAATCTGAACATTACTGCAATGTGAATATTATCAACACAGCCCCCCCCCCCCCCAAAACAACCAACCTGCAATTCCCTTGTAAGTTTCTACCTCTTGGTGAATAACCCCACACCTGTGTGACCACACTTACAAACCAAAAGAAAGGACTTATTAAACTATCACTCCTGGGCTTTTCATACAAGTTTCGCACCCTCCCCCCTAAAGGTAAATTGCATGGAAATAAAGGAAACCACATAAAGATGGGGCACAAACGAGCCGAAGAAGACGACGATGATGATGATGATGATGTCAAGGAGGCACCCAGAAAGAGACTCCGCGTGCGCCACCAAAAGGTAAATCTCTTTTGTTTACGGTGCCTCCCTCCTCACCGATTAACACATTGCCACGTTACTAACCGCTTTACAAACTGCTTGCTTTCCTGCCCATTTATAATGTAAAGCTGCTCAATAACCACATTCTGTGTCTAACACCAGCTATGCCTTGCACTTAATAAGCAAGTTCAGCTTTCTGCGGTTTGCGTTGCTGTTTTAAATGTTCCTACAGGTCTACAAAGTGTAGCCAGCGCGTCTCCTCTTGGTCGATCCTGTATACCAGTGTTTCCCAAACGTCCTCAGGACCCCAGGTTTGCAGGATATGTGAAGCTCAACACAGGTGAAATGATTTGCTGCTCAGTGATTGCAGGATTCAGTCTGCATTTCCCCAAGGTGATCTGCAAAATCTGGCCTGTTTGAGGGTCCCGTGGACAGGTTTGGGAAACACTGCCGTATACGATGTTATGAGACTGATCGGTAATATCTTTCCATTCAGATACATTCCTATAAATTGCAGCTCTCGCTTTCTCCCCCCCCCCCCCCCCCAGGTGTTTCTGATTTACAACTCACTATTTCATTCAGAGACTTCTGGGAATTGTAGGCAAGAAACATCTTGGGGGCAGCGTTTGAGATCTGTGCTCTGAATGAAAGCTCCCCCGATTCAAAAAAAAGTGTGTATTAAAAGTTCCCAGCTTCTAATAATCAGAATTGCATCTTCCTCCAAAGCTTAAACAAAATTGCTAATCTGTCCGTGCCAGCAAAATGCAATATTTAAATGTGTTTTTAGTGGGAACCCCCCCCCCCCAAAAAAAGTGCAACTGTACCAACCAGGTTTGTGTCCCCTGTGCTGTCCCATTAGGGGATGATTATCACATCGGCCTTAAAGATGCATATGGTAACTCGTGCCTTGAGAAATCGCAAACTGTATTCTCCGAGTACTGGGTGCCACCATGCTTCTCTTGGGGTGGAGCTGTGCTACACGATTAGTCTAGTCTTCTGCAGCGAGTCTTGCATCCAAGTGAAGGGCTCTCCTGTGGGACAACTTTTCCACTCTCAGCTGTCACTCATCTGGGTGTCATGCCGACAGATTTGTGACCGCGTAACGACGATGGGTGATAACTCAACTTCTCGTGTCTCACACACCCCTTAACTAAACAAGTTACATAGATATAAACTTGTGTAGTTCATGTCACATAGGCCTTGTGGAAAATGCTGTGCTTTGTTGGATAGACTTCCGGTATACATGGGATTGTTTCAGTAAGCCACATTCCAGGGCACTTTTTAATTTCTATAGTAACCTTTGTCCAAATCTGAAGCATGTTTGCCAAAAAAAAAATCTAAAATCCACCCATTCCAAAAGTAAATTAAGCGGAGTCTGCAATTATCTTTTTTATTATTATTTTTTGCTCAAAGGAGCTGGGTCCTTCTTGCAAAGTGCTGTTGTCCAACATACTCAGTGTTTCATATCGACGTGTCTGAAGGGATTAGCGGTTCTGCATCCGCAAGAGATTCAAATGACAAACCGTGTTATGTATTGCCCGAAATAAAGGGGGGAGGAGTGGCAAACAAGTGAAGACTGTATCACATAAAGCAATGTTTCTTAACTCCGTTCCCCTTAACAGGCCAGATATGTGAAGCACAGCGCAGGTGATAGGATTTGCTGCTCAGTGATTGCAGGATTCAGTCCGCATTTCCCCAAGGTGATCCTTCAAACCTGACCTGTTAGGGGGACCTGAGGACTGGAGTTGAGAAACACTGCCCTAAAGAACCGTGTTTAATACAGAGATCACAACACACAGCATTGTGTGAAGCTCAATATTCAAAACCTGTAGCTGCTCTAAGCAGCAAATCAAAGCCACAGATTCCTTGGATAAAAGGAAGAAACCCCCCCCCCCCCCCCCCTTATCAGGTCTATTCCCTAAAGGTGAAACTCAGGAGAATTGGCAGAAGTGAAAATTCAAGGTCAGAATAGCCAAACCAGAAAAAGTATACCGGTTTATTTCACTTTCCAAATCCGCTATTTGGTCTACATCGTTCTCTTCTGCCAGTTCTCCTTTACTGAATAGACCTGCGTGTGTTACGTTGTAATGCAGTCTGCTCACCTACACGCCGCGCCATTTGAAAAGCAGGTGATCTACTGGATCATATTCCCAGTCACTCTTTGAGCGAAAGGAGGATCCGACTCGTCCGCAACAGCTTAAATCATCTGGCAGACGTCATATAACTTCCTGTTTTTAAACAAGGCATGCGTAGCTTTCCCAAGCCGTTCAGCTGGTTTGGTTTTCCCACTAGAGGGCATGCGAGCAGGGTTTTTTTTGTTTTGTTTTTTTTCTCCCGTCCTTTTAACTGCTGGTTTTTTAACTCCTTGTGTTGAGCTCTGCACATCTTGTGGAGCGGCGGTGCATGCATATGAAGGATTAAATTTATAGATATATTTTTAATTGCAACCTGTTTTACTACTTTAAAAAGTTTGCTTTGCTTGTTTAATACAATCTGGGGTTTATGCTCTGGCCAGGGGTAGAATTATTATTTTTCTGAGGGGAAATCTTGTTTTCTAGGGCCTTGGACTAATTGCCAATTTTTATTTTCGTTTTTAGCAAAAGGAAACCTGCATAGAAAAGCCTCAAAAAGCATGTAGATCCAGAGATCCTGCCTCAGCAAAGCGTCAGACAGGTAAAGTACATTCTGAAAGTTTCGTATTACGTTTGGTCTTGCGCCTCTTCATTGTCACAAGAATCTAGATGTGTGGCGTGTTTAATGACACTACGGCGGAAAGGGATAACTTGATAGGATGCGTGCATCCCCCGTTCACAAACTGTACGTGTTCGTCCTCTTCTGCCTGATATCACACACCGTGCTTCCTTAAGACCCTACCATTCTCATGCTGCAATTCTGAAAACAAATCAGTGCATATTAAGCATTATTTGTTCTATTTTTGCACCTTTTCTGTATACAGGTTGAGTATCCCTTAACTTGGGACCAGAGGTGTTCTTGTTTTGGGTTTTTTTTTCCCTTCAGATTTTGAAACCTCTGCATTCAATAATGAGTGATCTTGGATTGTACCCGAGTCTAAATGCAAAACTCATTGGTTTCACTAAGGCTAGTGTCAGATGAGCATCTTTGGAGAGCGGAGGGAACGTCCGTGATAGTGGACGTTCCTTCCACTCGACGCCCATCTGGCCACCTCTCTGAGTGCGCTCAGCACTGCAAAGCGCGGTCCTAGTATGGAGGATGGCGCTTTGCAGCCCCGTCAACGCGCGTCCTAGCACATCAACGGGGAGGCTTTGATAACCGACACTTGTTGCGTGCTCATTTCGTGCGCAACACAAGCGTGTGACCGGCCCCGTTGCAGCGTCACAACGTCAGTACGGGCGCACATAATGCGCTCGTCTGACGCCAGCCTTACACCTTTACACAGCTCGAATGTAATTTTATACAGTATTTTTAATACTGTTGTCCCCTTCACATGAGGTATGGGGTGGCATCTTGACCTTTTGGTGTTTGTGGCTTGAAATTAATTTTTAATACTGGATACATCTGGAGCTTCTCTTACCATTGTTTGCCATGTTTAAAGTCTTTGACACTATTTTTGTGAGTGGTTTTCCTTTAGGCTAGCGTCAGACGAACGCAGTCATCACGCCCATGTCAACGCACAGTTTAACGTCCGTCGTAGCATTGATTTGTGATCTATAGAGACCCACACGAAGTACGTGCGCACCGAAGTGCACACGCAGGTGGCAACGGACGCAATTTAGACCTTGACCCAAAAGCGCTACGACGGACGCCCAGAGTGTGCGCCGGCCTGTGTTCGTGATGACGCCACGTCAGACGCAGCGTATTTGCAACATCCATCACGTTGACGCTTAGAGGTTTTTTGGTCTGGCTGGCTGTACCTGTCTTTTAATTTTGGTTCCCAGATTTCCCTTTTTTTCTTTTCTTTCTACATACCTTAAAAAAAACCCGGACCGTGTGGTGTCTACAGTATCTTCCGTCAGTACGTCCGTCTGTTATGCACGCACGCAGAGTGCGCTCAGACTGCCTTCATCTGGCATTAGCCTTAGTGCTCTTAACAGCCCATCCGAGTCCGTTTGTTTGTTATTCCGGCCCCAAATGTTTGTGTGCTATAGGTTTTTATTCTTTATTTTTTTACAAGTGATGCGTTAACTCTTGTGGCTCCAGCCACCAACACAAACCCACCAGCTTGCATTTATAGATCAAGCAGTAACATCAGCTATTACACCACTTGTATGGAAGGTTGCTGCACTATTACAGGTACTATACTTTCTATGGGATGTGCAAGAGTGTTGTGAGCTTCATAATGAGTGTTTTGAGTAGCTCATTCTTCCAGCATCTGGTGGGGGACTATTTGCCAATTCTTAAAACCTGGTGTGATAGTGTCCAGTCTGCCAGTTAATGACATCCCGATCCGATCTCAAAGATCAGGATGGGGACCCGACCTAGGGATTTTTTGAGTATTTGATTTGTGAAGCTGATCAGGGTTCAGAATCACTAGCTTTTTGTTTGGCAGGTGCCATGCGGTGGATGTGGAGACGCAGGGAAAGCGATACAGCTAAGCTGGGGATGCAGTTTGCGGGGCATGGGTTGCCCGTTGGTTGCTTCCGCTCCCTCACAGCCGGGACTAGTATTTGCTGATTTGGGGGGGGGGGGTTCCTGTATCTAATCAGGACTTGTACAAAGAATGCTGCTCGGGACATCCCTACTACTACGGTAGTAGCAGCTGGTTTCCTGGCTGAGGATTCACTGCTCCAACACGTAATATCATACTATGTTGTCAAACTTGTTTTTTTTGGGGGGGGGGTTCTTAAAGTTATGGTCATTTTTATAGCGCATGAATACCTGTCGACATGCTTTCTATTCTGTCATAAGCATTGACCTTATTCCCACCGACCTGTTATACTTGAAAGCCTCTCGTGTTAATAATAAAGGCTCCTGTGGCCAAGCTGCAAACCTCTCCTGTGTCTTGGACCAGCTTATTGTATATTAAAGTTTCCTCCATGTAGAGGAAACATCAGCTGGAGAATAACCAACATTTCCAAGGTCATTTGAGATTCTCACTTGCAGCCGGTAATGGGGGAAAAAATACCAGATGCTAAAAATTTATGCCAAGTGATTAATCTTTAACAGAAACTGAATTTTTTTTTTTTTATTTGAATGGGGGTCAATTGATTGGTAATGCAATCAATAGGTGGTTAAATCCTCCACTAGCTGTTAAACTGTGGATTTTGAGTTGAATTTCTTGTTTTCCAGGATTGCACAGCTTGTCGGACGCTTGTAAACCACTGAAGAAAAGAAACCGGAGTTCGGGGCCTAGTTTAGCCGCACTTGGGATTACCAAACGCTGCCTGGTATCTTTGACGGAGACTGAGGTAGCCTCTAGATCAAAGGGTTGTTCTGCTTAGAAGGAATTCTCCCTTTTAACTTGTGTTTTATTAATCCGCAGCCCTTTGTTTTGCTTATTGTCCTTCGTGTCTCTTGCCTCTCAGTGTACACCTACATAGTCTTTGTACAAATGTGAAGTTGGGTCATTTGACAATCCTTGTTGTAACAAAGCTTGTGTTGCATTCTGACAATAAAATTCATGTCATTTATATTTTACCCAGACCTGTTGGTTGTTATTCCAGTGGGATCGACACTTTTTAAAATCTGGGTCCATCATCTAATCCACGTAGCAAACCTTTTATTGCAGGTCTCTGATGGTCACGGGGATGAGAGATCAGAGTCGACATCTGAAAGTGCTGATGAATGTCAGACGGAAGTGTCCATGTTGTCAAAAAAGTCAGAAAAGGGACACTCGAGGAAAGAACTAGTCTGCCAGGTGTGTGGAGAAAGAAATTGAATATATAATGTAGGCCATTCCGGAAAATGGAATTTTTTAAATGCGAAAAGCTGTTTGGGTTTATCTACATGGTAATCCTGCTAAATTAGCTTGTGTATATTTTTATATATACATGTCTTTCCTCAGCACGTTCCTTATCCTTTCTACAATGATGATGATGAGGAAACAATCTTTTAAGTATGTCCATTTGTTCTCTGCACATTTAATGGAGAACCAAACAAAAGAATATATAAACCTGTGTTAAAGTGATAGAAAATGCCAGGCATATAGAAAGTTCAGAGATCAAATGCTATAAAGCGTGTTCTAAGCAAACCGCTTCTGGTTTGTATCCAGGAATTGTAATCCAGCAGCCACAAACCCTTAGGGGGGGGAAAGAAAAACATTTGTGCACTGCAGCTGTATCCCAGGAGGTAGACCGCAGACTGTCCATTACAGCACTGCTGTTCAAAGAAAGAACATATGCTGTCTTGTTTCTCGCTCGACTTTTCCTTGCCTTTCTTCCACCTCCCTTTTTTTTTTTCTATTCATTTTTCTGGCTTTCTCTTTGCGCTCCCGGCCTTGGCTTTCTCTCTTGCGCTCTCGGCCTTGGCTTTCTCTTTTGCGCTCTCGGCCTTGGCTTTCTCTTTTGCGCTCTCGGCCTTGGCTTTCTCTTTGCGCTCTCGGCCTTGGCTTTCTCTTTGCGCTCTCGGCCTTGGCTTTCTCTTTGCGCTCCTTGATCTTGGCTTTCTCTTTGCGCTCCTTGATCTTGGATTTCTCTTTGCGCTCCTGATCTTGGCTTTCTCTTTGCGCTCTCGGCCATGGCTTTCTCTTTGCGCTCTCGGCCATGGCTTTCTCTTTGCGCTCCTGATCTTGGCTTTCTCTTTGCGCTCTCGGCCATGGCTTTCTCTTTGCGCTCTCGGCCATGGCTTTCTCTTTGCGCTCTCGGCCTTTTCTCTTTTGCGCTCCTTGATCTTGGCTTTCTCTTTGCGCTCCTTAATCTTGGCTTTCTCTTTGCGCTCCTTGATCTTGGATTTCTCTTTGCGCTCCTTGATCTTGGCTTTCTCTTTGCGCTCCTTGATCTTGGATTTCTCTTTGCGCTCCTGATCTTGGCTTTCTCTTTGCGCTCTCGGCCATGGCTTTCTCTTTGCGCTCTCGGCCATGGCTTTCTCTTTGCGCTCTCGGCCATGGCTTTCTCTTTGCGCTCTCGGCCATGGCTTTCTCTTTGCGCTCTCGGCCATGGCTTTCTCTTTGCGCTCTCGGCCTTGGCTTTCTCTTTGCGCTCCTTGATCTTGGCTTTCTCTTTGCGCTCCTTGATCTTGGCTTTCTCTTTGCGCTCCTTGATCTTGGATTTCTCTTTGCGCTCCTGATCTTGGCTTTCTCTTTGCGCTCTCGGCCTTGGCTTTCTCTTTGCGCTCTCGGCCATGGCTTTCTCTTTGCGCTCTCAGCCTTGGCTTTCTCTTTGCGCTCCTGATCTTGGCTTTCTCTTTGCGCTCTCGGCCATGGCTTTCTCTTTGCGCTCTCGACCTTGGCTTTCTCTTTTCGCTCCTGATCTTGGCTTTCTCTTTGCACTCCTGGCCTTGGCTTTCTCTTTGCGCTCTCGGCTTTCTCTTTGCGCTCTCGGCTTTCTCTTTGCGCTCTCGGCTTTCTCTTTGCGCTCTCGGCTCTTGGCTTTGTCTTCTGTATCAAACTTTTGCTTTAAAAAAAAAAAAAAAGCAAAAAATTAAACAGTATTCACGTTCACTAACAATGTGGCCTAGACTCAAAGGAAAACATGGACCCAACCAATGCTAGAAGTCTTAAAAAAATAAAAACTTGCGCAAACTGCTGAACTGAATAAATAAATGCAACATACCCTTGGCACTTGCTTGGCCACAGTTCAGCTAGTAATAGAAGAAACACGGGTTCCTATGTATAATTGCGAAATTGCCTGACTATTATTCTTTATTTATAAAGCGCTTGCATATTCCGCAGCGCTGTACAATAGGCACACTATAAACAGGGTTACAATACATTGAACAACATTTGACAAACAGTACAGGAGGAAATGAGGGCCCTATTCCCATAGGAGCTCACAATCTAGAAGGGTTGCGGTTGGAAACAGGAGGAGAGGACTGCAAGGTGAGAGTGATTGATGGTTGCGTCAGTGAGTCAGGTGGTAGGCTTCCCTAAATAGGAACGTTTTAAGGGAGCGTTCCAGAGAATGGGGCTGCGCGTGAGAAGTCCTGCAGTCTATCATGGGAAGAGGTGATGTGGGGAGAAGCTAGGCGCAGGTCACTGTTTGACCTTAGGGAGCGGGCTGGGGTGTATTTGGTGATTAGTGAGGACAGGTAGTGGGGAGCTGAGTTAGGGAGGGTTTTTTTAGGTCAGGGTAAGGATTTTGAACTTAATTCTGCAGTGGATGGGGAGCCAGTGAAGGGACTCACAGAGTGGAGCGGCAGAGACAGAGCGGCGGGTGAGGTGGATTAGCCTGGCGGAGGCGTTCAGGATGGATTGTAGGGGGGAGAGGCGGGAGAGAGGGAGGCCAGATAAGATATTATTGCAATAGTCAAGTCGGGAGATTACCAGGGTGTGTATGAGTTTTGTGATGACAGCGGTAAGAAATGGCCGAATCCTGGAAATATTACGTAGTTGGTATCGGCAGGAGGAGGAAAGAGACTGGTTGTGGGGGATGAAGGAAAGAGCAGAGTCAAGTGTAACTCCCAAGACCTTGTTTGATGGGGAGATAGTGATACCCCCGACCGTGATACAAAAGTCAGGAGGTGGAGAGGCATTAGAAGGAGGAATTAGTAGGAGCCCCGTCTTGGACATGTTGATCTTTAGGTGGTGAGAGGCCATCCAGGAGGAGATGCCAGATAAACAGTCGCTGACTTTGGAAAGGACAGGAGGAGAGAGATCAGTGGTATTGAGGTAGATCTGAGTGTCATCAGCGTAGAGGTGGTAATTGAAGCCACAGCTATTAATGATTTTGCCCAGGGAGGAGGTGTAGATGGAAAAGAGCAAAGGACCAAGGACAGAGCCTTGAGGTACACCAACAGAGGCAATGAAGAGGAGGAGTTACCAGCAAAGGACACACAGAAGGACCTGTTGGATAAATAGGAGTCAACTCAAGCGGAGTGCAGTGTCACAGAGACCAAGAGAGCTGAGGGTCTGTAGGGGAGAATGAACTCTCATAGTGTCGGCACCAGCCATCGGGTTGAATATGGTGAACTGTGAGGGGAAAAAAATCCACTTTTCATGTAGTTTCACCTTATGCTATATACAATAAGGTGAAGGCGATCAGACGGCAGCTACGATCTCCAGGGACTGCTGTAACACACAAAGTGGTCTTTCTATCCTCAACACCAAACTTTCAAAAGAGAAGACCAAGAGAGGGTGTAGCACTCAGTTAGAAACCTAAAATTGCAGTTTACCATAATGATAAAGTATAGGTTTACCTCGAATAGTATATCCCTTATGGATTAAATAAACACAAAATAACGTAGATATTTGAGGCGCGACCGATTCGTGATTCCTCAAATGCAAATAACATGGTTGTTAATCTATCAAAATTATATACAGTTGTGTTCAAAATTATTCAACCCCCACTGAAATTGAGTGTTTTGGCCAGTTTGACATTGATTTTGATCATTCAGTCATCTTGCTTACAATTAAATCAAAGAGGCACGTGTAGGTCAGACAAATATAACATAACATTTATAATGAAATAACCACAAATGTCTTTTCTGTGCTCACATCATTATCAGTTTTATTCAACCCCCAAGTGACATTCAATCTTAGTACTTAGTACAACATCCTTTTACAGTTATAACAGCTTTTAAACGTGAAGCATAGCTTGACACAAGTGTCTTGCAGCGATCTACGGGTATCTGCGCACATTCGTCATGGGCAAAAGCCTCCAGTTCAGTCACATTCTTAGGCTTGCGCACTGCAACTGCTTTCTTTAAGTCCCACAAGAGGTTCTCAATGGGATTTAAGTCAGATGACTGCGATGGCCACTCCAAAATGTTCCAGCCTTTAATCTGCAACCATGCTCTAGTGGACTTGGAGGTATGCTTGGGATCATTGTCCTGTTGAAAGGTCCAACGTCTCCCAAGCCTCAGGTTTGTGACGTACTGCATCACATTGTCATCCAATATCTCCTGGTACTGAAGAGAATTCATGGTACCTTGCACACGCTGAAGCTTCCCTGTACCTGCAGAAGCAAAACAGCCCCAAAGCATGATTAACCCCCGCCATGCTTCACAGTAGGCAAGGTGTTCTTTTCTTCATAGGCCTTGTTCTTCCTCCTCCAAACATAGCGTTGATCCATGGGCCCAAACAGTTCTAATTTTGTTTCATCAGTCCACAGAACACTATCCCAAAACTTCTGTGGTTTGTCCACATGACTTTTGGCATACTGCAGTCGACTCTTCTTATTCTTTGGAGACAGCAAGGGGGTGCGCCTGGGAGTTCTGGCATGGAGGCCTTCATTACGCAGTGTGCGCCGTATTGTCTGAGCTGAAACTTCAGTACCCACATCTGACAAATCTTTTCTCAGTTCCTCAGCAGTCACACAGGGACTTTTCTCCACTCTAAGCTTCAGGTAGCGAACAGCAGTCGAAGTCAGCATCTTCTTTCTGCCACGACCAGGTAGCGTTTCAACAGTGCCCTTTGCCTTGAATTTGCGAATGAAGCTTCCTATGGTCTCTCTTGGTATGTTTAACATCTTTGCAATCTTCTTATAGCCATTGCCCTTCCTGTGAAGAGTAATCACCACTTATCTTGTCTTCCTGGACCATTCTCTTGACTTCACCATGTTTGTAACCACGCCAGTAAATGTCTAGAAGGAGCTGAGTATCACAGTCATTTTAAAGCTGCCTAATTGGTGCTTATTATGCTTTATTGCTGCTCCGTGACATCCACAGGTGTTTTCAATACCTGATTGAAAACACTTGAATGAACCTCTGTTCTTCAGAGTGGTAGTCTTTAAGGGGTTGAATAATTGTGTCAATGAAGAATTCACAAAAGAAACATTTACTACTGTATTACAAAACCAATTGATGTCATTTTAGTTGCATATGGTTCTTTAAAAAGTCCTTGTAGGATTTCATTCTGAATACAATTACAAATGCACACTTATTCCCTAAAACCTTTTACAGCATTGGGGGTTGAATAATTTTGAACACAACTGTAGTGTGATAAATATATTTATATAATTTCTACCGTTATACGGTTCTTTTCTTTTGAGGGATCAAGAATCCATCGTATCTCAAATAGCTATCCACGATATTTTGTGTTTTATCCCTTAAGGATTAAATAATTTGAGGTAAACCTCATTAATATACAGTACTGTTTTATCATGCTGTTCTACTGCAATGTTAGGCTTGTAATGTAGAGCGCTACACCCTCTCTGTAATCTCACCTTATTATGCATTGAATGTAGCAATCCTCGCACAGATCATGGGTACATTGTTTCTGAATAAGATTACACCTGTACTTTGATCTTTGGTGAGGGCGCTGCCACCTTGCAGCTGCTGTCACTCTCCAGGTCTCTCTTAATGGACTTTAGCGACAAAAGATACTTCAAAAGCGAAGCCAGCACGGCAGCCTGTAGTTACCCGTTCTACAGAATAGAAGCAGGAAATCTGCTCGTAGAGGGAGTCATTCTGTATCCTGTGCGAATTCCCAAAAGGCACCACTTTTACATTCACCGGGGGGGTGACAACAACTGACTTTATTTTTTTTTTTTTTAACTTTATAAGCCAATTTCCTAGTAAAATGTATAGTGTATAAAAGTTTTATCCTTTTTTCTAAGGAGTTAAACATGTATTTGAATGACAGGGTCAGTTGTAGAGTTAAAAGGCTTGGGGGGGGGGATAGTCTAGCACAATATTACCCACCTGATTCATCTTGGTTACCCCATACCTGAATTCTTATTAACCTAATTTTAGGAGATCCATATCTGTTCTGTCCACGTCTACTTACACCCTGCAAACGTGTGCATGTGCCATCTGGCTGGGTGGAGTAGAGGTAACATCACTGCTCTGCGTGGAGAGAGCCTGTGGAGACACGGGTTTGATCCCGACGAGAACCTCTCCAGTAAGTGTCCCTGGGCAAGACACCTAACGGTACATACTCGCCACCCAGGACATACTTGAAAACGAGAGATATCTCAATGTATCCTTCCTGGTAAAATCCTTTCTCAAAAAAAATCTAGTACACGTCATCAGGCACGCGTTGTGCGTTGCATTCACCCCTTCTTGATTCCAATGAGTCCCAGTGTATAGGAAAATGATGCCATGTGTTAATCTGATGTTTTATGTCTCTGCAAATAAAAATGGCTCCAACACTTGTTGCTCAGTAGCCAAATAAGGGGCCAGTTTCACATCTGTGTCTTATAGACTTATTCCTTGCACACAGTAAACCTCTAACACACATCAGACCTTTATATAATGTCTTGTGGTCTTATGTATGTAATGCCGAAGACCTGGACAAAGTGTCTCACGAAAACCAGATAATAATAATATATATATATATATTATATTCGTGCAAGGGAAAATATTGTAGCACAAGAAGTAAAGATATATAGAAGTGAAGCGCCACACCATACGCAACCCACAAACCAATCCTTTGTTGCTATATACCTCAATGATCCCCAAATTAACCAAATTCTAACCCAAAAAGGTACACGCATAGAGGAAAATGGGTAAAGTGCACTCATTTGGATACAGATTCATTTTACATAAACGACACTTTAGAAGATCCTCCTTAGGTCTCCAGATATTATGGAAGAAACCATGTAAATTTTTATCGTGCACGGTGTCCCTTTTATAATTGCTCATTCACATATGTAGAGCCTAGACTGGCTCTAGAGAATAACACCTTATCGGTATTTTTCTTAAATCCCCATCCACCTTTTACTTCTTTTAAATTCTCCCATATGTGAAATAAAAAGTAAATCAGGAAATACCCCCCAGCGTAATTCTGCAATTTCATTTAAAGAGACCAAGCCAATTCAAAACTCCTTTTTTTTGGGGGGGGGGTCTCAAACAGCATGGGAGCAGTGACTGTAGGAGTGATCGACCTGAAACAGGTTTATTTTAAGGTGCAATGTTGGATACAATGTAAAGGAAAACATTTAAACTAATTTTTTTTAACATTTTTCCTATTCTCCAGATTCCTGTTTCGTGTTCTTTGTTTTGACTTCAAAATTCTTTCAATAAGTTAAACCTTTTGTTTTCTTATTTCTTTTCTTCAAAATACTTGGATGTCATTAACTTTGTCCCCCTGAAAAAAATGAAAGGTTTGAACGTTTTTTTATTTGGCCATTTATTTTTCTCGCTTTAAGTGAACTTCAGAGATTACTTGCCAAAAGACCTATTTGGTTAGGTGTTTTATTTTGTTCTTGTTTACTAATAGCACTTACTAGTACACTGCTTTTCTTTCCAGTCTAAGATGTATAAGTGATGTGTTTTTGTTTGCCAGCTATGTGAAAATCCTGGAGACCTCGTGCTTTGTGAGGGTATTTGTTTATCTGCCTTTCATCCAGCCTGCCTAGGGCTTTCCACCACCCCAAAAACCTTCCAGTGCAAGGAGTGCACATCAGGTGAGTTACTGGTCTTTGTGCCTTCTGTTAAAGCTTAGGTCAGTCAGTAAGTGGGAAATACTCGAAGTATGGAGCAGAATACTCGCACATCTCTTACCCTCAACCTCTGATTTATCCCATGACTATTCTTTATCACTGTATTAACCTGCCAAGCTCAAGGACCAGTGTTGTTTTGTTTAGTTTTCCTTTTTGTTTTAGTGTTCTATCCTATTTACCTGGCCAGTAGAAAGACCGTATTGGGTGTGTTCCTATTCTGTGTATTAGGGCCTGTAAAATACACGGAGACCGGTATGTCCTTTCTTAGTCTAGCTGGCTTGTTTACGCAATCTGGGGGTAGCTATTTTTTTTATTTTTTATTATTCAACATTTGCTTTCCATCTTTCAACGCTTTTGTTCCTCTACCCTCATGTTTTGTCATTTGTTCTCCTGTTCAGGCGTCCACTCCTGCTTTGTGTGTAAAAAGAATACTCCAGACGTTAAACGTTGCGTGGCCTCAAACTGTGGGAAATTTTATCACCATTCGTGTCTGCAGAATAACCCCATGACGGTGTTTGAGAAGGGCCTCCGGTGCCCTCTTCATCGCTGCACTAGCTGTTACGTTTCAAACCCTTCCAATCCTAGAAACTCAAAAGGTAATGGTTTATCTGAGCATTGTATTTGGTAGACGTCGGTTTTCTGAGCTTTTAAATTTCCTTTTTTCCCGGGTCATAACATGGCAGAACTATATAGACAGCAAATCCCTGTATTGTGATGGGCTCACTTGTATTTATTGACTTGCGTAATGTTGCAATAAGTAGAAAAGTGATAAAACCACTGCAAGGC
Organism: Leptobrachium leishanense; assembly: GCA_009667805.1. Taxonomy (NCBI): domain Eukaryota; kingdom Metazoa; phylum Chordata; class Amphibia; order Anura; family Megophryidae; genus Leptobrachium; species Leptobrachium leishanense. The sequence continues at coordinate 512,771,257 of CM019063.1, read as the reverse complement.
CACATTTAAGACTTGTAGCTAACATTTGGAGAGGTAGAAGCAAGTGCCACACGACTACAAAATGCCTTGGGTAAAACACACACACACACACACACACAAAACTAGTTTGCAGTATACCGTAGTGAAGACATGAACATGGTCCTGGGTGAAACGTGCCAGATGCCATCAAAGTGTTAAATTAGGTTTGCTGTTCTCCTAGTTTTTACTGGACTTCGTATTACAGGGAAACTCACCCGATGTGTTCGCTGCCCGGTCGCCTATCATTGCGTTGAAGCTTGCATACCTGCCGGCTGCTCGATGTTAACATGTTCCAGTATCATCTGTACTGCACATTTTGCTGCTAAGAAGGGGAAAACTCATCATACACATGTCAATGTCAACTGGTGTTTTATATGTTCAAAAGGTAATGCTTTATATTGGTCTTCGCTGCAGGTCTGTCATGGTCATACAGTAATAAATGTTGTATTCAAACTCTTATTTTATCATATAGGTAATGCATGCATAGGATGAAAAACAAAATTTGCTTATTTTAGGTAAATTGTTAATCTGGCATGCACGACACCCTTGTTGTATGAGTGAAGTCCTATATAAAAATTGAGTTTTTTGCACTCCATATGTAAGCAGAAAAGAAAATGCATAGTAAGTAGGGTGTAGATCTTCATCTTCACATACAATGTACGACGATTAATCACTGAGGAAATTCAGAGTGAGGACTTCCTGGGGTAGTAACTTAAAGTAGAATAGAGCGAATGTGTGACGGGCCAACACACAAGTTAATAAGTACTTTTGAGGCCGTTTTAAATAGTATAAGACAAGTTTGGTTTCACTGTACTTGACTAAATGTCCTTTGCTAATATTGGTGTCCATCATAAAAACAACCTTCTTAAAACTTATTGTTGTAGCTCTCTGTTGGTGTGTAATTTAAAAAATAAATATATTTCCAATTTTGGGCACTCTGCTGATGGACTCGCTGTTTAGCAATACAGCCCTGGTGCAACATGTATCCGTGCATAATGATCCAGTTAAGTGAGGGCACTTCATTGGTCTTAATATTTCAAGACCGGTTTATTCACAGCAACGTTTTGGCTTACCCGAGCCTTGTTAAAGACCTATGATAAAGGCTCAAGCAAGGTGAAACCTTGATGTGCATAAAGCTGTCTTGAAATAATAAGACTGAGTGCCATCACTGGATCTTTACGTACTGATACATGTTACAACAGGGCAAATGGATTATATATATTTTTTGCCCTCCACCACAACCCAAGCAAGTACTGATTTACCCTACGGGTCCAAGCATCCTCTGTAACTGGTCATGCCTAGCTTCTGCTGATGAGGGTCCAATAATCCCGAAACAGCGCTGTCCAGGAGTGGCCGTGACCAGTTGCATAAACCTGATCTCTGCTAAAAAAATGCCATCTAGTATGACATGGCATTGATTGAAAGGTTCTGTGTAAAAACAGACCCAGGATGCAAAAAAAGTGACACCGATGTCATTTGCATGTCTTACCCAGAGTTCTGTGCTGCATATGGGGAATGTATCATAGGAGTTCTGGGATGCAGTTCTTTGAATTGCTGTGATGTGCAAATGGCTTCTGCAAATAGATATAGATCAAAATTCTGAGCTCTCCACATCGGCTATGTGACGGACCCTGGATATCTCCGCCAAACAGTGCTTCCCTCGCTCCAGGACCACAGAAGAGGATCCCGATTTACAGCAAAATATCCCAAACACGAGACTTATTATTATTATTATTCTTTATTTATAAAGCGCCAGCATATTCCGCAGCGCTGTACAATAGGCACAGTATAGACAGGGTTACAATACAATACATTGAACAACATTTGACAAACATTACAGGAGGAGATGAGGGCCCTATTCCCGTAGGAACTCACAATCTAGGAGGGTTGGGGTTGGAAACAGAAGGAGAGGACTGCAAGGTGAGAGTGATTGATGGTTGCGTCAGTGAGTTGGGTGGTAGGCTTCCCTAAATAGGAACGTTTTAAGGGAGCGTTTGAAGGAAGAGAAGTTAGGGGAAAGTCTGACCAGACTCGGATTGAAGTAAACCCAGGAACAACTGTGAATTTCAAACAAGCATTCACAGTTAAACATTTTACAGGGACAAACCCCCTTCATGACAAACAGACAAAGACAACAAATAAAACAATCACTAAAGAAGGGGCAGGGAAATACAAACTGGGAGATTACCAGAAATGACTCCCTCAGGCATGTACAAACCTTTTAAAACATTAATCCAATTATCTCCCAGGCACATGGACACTTCTTATCAGTAATCTTTAGTTATCTGGGGAATCGACAAACGTTGAACATTGAGAAACCAAATAGATTTAGAAGATCCACCAATTCTGTAATAGTCTGTAGCTGGTGGAATAAGTCTCTTTTTTAATATAAAAATGTCAGTTTCCACTTATCCGGGCGAGAGGGCATATGTATCTGTATACAACTCCACACACCCAGCTGCAAAAAGTGTGTCTGCCGGGCAAATAGGGCAAATCGCCTGGTCTCTTCCACAGGCCATAGTCGCTGGGCAGGTGGCTAGCCCACAGCCCCCTCCAGATGCCCCAGTGACTGTAGGTTCCGTCACAGAGGACATTGGTGTTGTGGTAGGCTTATGCAATGTATGATCATATTTTGTAATAAAACCCAAGTCAGGTGTTTTATATCCTTTTTAGATGCATGTTTGGGTGGATTGCTTTGAATATTGTGTGTTGTGTTTATCTGCCTCCGATGCACTGTTATGAAACATGCATGGTTTAGGTTGGGTGCAGCCCTGTGTGTTATTTGTATTACATTGATACATTTCATTGTGTCACTCAGGTGCCTCTCTGTGGTTCTATGATGTATCAGTGATGCCTTGGTAGATGTTTGTATAATAGCCACAAGTGAAGGTTTAGACTTTTTTTTCTTTTGTGGTAATAATTTCTCACTGAATGTTCCTTGCGTTTTGGGTTTAATGTAAACTGTTTTCCCACCAGGTGGAAGCTTGCTTTGCTGCGAGTCCTGCCCAGCTGCATTTCACCCGGACTGCTTGAACATTGAAATGCCAGATGGCAGCTGGTTTTGCAATGACTGCATATCAGGGAAGAAACCACGCTATCAAGACATCATTTGGGTGAAGCTTGGAAGCTACAGGTCTGATAACAGTCAAACTGTCTTTAGATGTCACGGTTTTGTGTGTTACGGTGAATGACGGCAAAACTCTTTTGCTTGCTACTAAACTACAGTATGGCTCTCACACTCAACAAAACGAAGAAATTGTTACTGCGTGTATTTAAAATATACAAACCAGTACATAGGTTTACAAGCATTTATCGTGACTGCTGTTCTGATTCTGCGTTAGGTGGTGGCCTGCAGAGGTGTGTCATCCAAAGAACGTCCCTCCAAACATCCAAAAGTTGAAGCATGAAATTGGGGAATTTCCAGTCTTCTTTTTCGGCTCCAAGGATTATTACTGGACGCACCAGGCCAGGGTGTTTCCTTACATGGAAGGAGACAGGGGAAGTAAATACCACAAAGGGAAAGGCATTGGGAAAGTTTTCAAAAAAGGTAGGCTGCTTTTCCAGGTCTTCTGTATTACATTTTAAGATCTGTACCCTTGCACAGAGGCTGTTAACCAGAAGACAAATGGCATGAGCTTTCTCCACATCTTGGACACCAAGAATTCATTTGACCAGATTTATAATCCTCCACCTGGTCGTCGTCGTATTGACAGGTCTCCTTTTTATAGAACATTGTTTTGTTTTTTTTGGGAGAAAGGATTTTACCAGGAAGGATACATTGAGATTTCTCTCCTTTTCAAGTATATCCTGGGTGGCGAGTATGTACCAGTTAGGTGTCTTGCCCAAGGACACTTACTAGATTGTGACCTATTAAAGTATCTTACCACATTCCTGACTGATCCCTGCCCTTACAATAAAGGTCAGCAACTATGGTCCTCTAAATGTTTTGGAAATGCATCTCCCATGATGCTCAGCCACTCGTTAGATTGAAGAAACTGTTGGGGCTGTATAAATAATGATCTCTGGTAATCCTATACATTACAGCACCATTGAGATTGCAGCTGAAGCTCTGCTTCTGTTTTAATTCCACTTTTACTTTGTCAGCTCTTCAAGATGCTGAGGTCCGCTACAACGAATTAAAGAGACAACGGGAAGAAAAAGAAATTATTGAAAATGAGAAGAAACCGCCACCTTACAAGCACGTAAAGGTAAGCTTGGATCGTGGAGACGTGAAAGTTTTGCCATGTGCACAGACTCTCGTTTTCACATGTGTACCGTTCTCACTTACAACTGCTTGTTTTTATGCATTTTAGATCAATAAACCTTATGGCAAAGTTCAGGTTTACACTGCGGACATAGCTGAAATACCGAAGTGCAATTGTAAGCCCTCCAGCGAGAAGCCGTGTGGCTACGACTCTGAATGTTTGAACCGCATGCTGATGTATGAGTGCCATCCTCAAGTGTGTCCAGCAGGAGGCCGGTGTCAGAACCAGGCGTTTACCAAACGGCATTATCCAGAAACCAAGATCATAAAAACTGAGGGAAAAGGATGGGGACTGATTGCTACACGGAATATCAAAAAGGTTGGACGCGTGCTGTTTAAGTTTCTGCATTTATTCTTATCCCTGCTTTCTGGTATTATTGTTATTAGAGAAAAGTCTAAAACTTAGAGGCTGTCTAACCCTTGCCTTGTGTTTCATGGAAATTACATGCTCGGTTGTCCTGTTTTTCTAGTATACTGTCTGTAATTATACCTGGGTTGCAGCCCTTTAATATTATATCTTAAAGTGACCGGGGGCTGGGTTGCCATGACAATTCTATTCTTTTAAACGTTAGACACTAAAAAAGACACTCCTATATAATGACGCAAGTGTAAATATGCTTGTACAATGACATTATTTCTATTAATTAGGAAAATTTTGTTACGGAAAGTTAGAATTTTATTAAGGACACGGTGGCGAGTATTTGCAGTCTCTTTCTCACTTTATTAGACAGCAGCAAGAAATACACGGAAAAGTATATTTATCCATATATAACGTTGACAAGAAAAAATGATAGTGCCAACATGGTACGTCCTGAACACCCTTCCCATAACGCAGTATGGACTGTCCTGAGTTAACATAAGTTCCCCCTTGACGTCCATTAACCCTCTTTCTTGAAAAACAACGAAGAACCCGGAAGCCAGAAAACGACCCTTGAAATCTTTTCCTTTCGGAGTCGAAGACTAACAATTCAGTAGGAAAGGAAGCGAAAGATTCCAAACTTAAGCAGATGGACCAGTGGCTGCAATAAAACACAAAGCATGAAGGATGTGTTGGTAACTGCGTGCAACACCCAAGACACGCGGTACTAGCGCTGAAAAGATTTCAGAACTCACATGAACCAAGAAATTGTTTTATTATACAGTATCATAGCAGACAGATAAGCAATTACATTGAATGAATAAAGATGACGCAGAGTCAATTTTATTTAAGTTCCAAAATAACAGAACACAGCAATACACAGAACGGAGGGAAAAAACGGGAGGGAAATACTCGCCTCCGTGTCCTTAATAAAATTCAAACTTTCCGTTATGAAATAGGAAAATTTTGTACTTTTAAGGCCCGACACGGAGGCTCATATTTGCAAGTTCGAAGCCAGAGGAAATCTAAACATCAAAAACACCTGACGACCAATGTAATACAGGCTTAAAGTGGATTCCCGCGACCAAACGACAGCCAGAGGAAACCGCTTTGGAAGCTATGGCACTCCTAACGGAGTTCGCCCCATACTGGGAGGTGTCAATCCCAGCTAACGCCAACAGCCAACGAATCCACCTAGCCAGAGTCGGTGAGGTAACCGGGAGGAAGGGGGGCTTAAAAGGGATAAACAAAGGAGCCACTTCATACGTTGAAAGAGAAGAGTACGTTCTTCGTATTCCTGTAAACATCTAACCGGACATAACCACGGTTGTGAGGGAAATGATGGAAAAAACTCCTGCGAAATAGAGGTCTTGGTACGACGGGAAATATCAAACCGTACGCCCTCCGGCAGAAAAGAGCAGACTCAAGTCCAGAGCTCTCACATCTCCCTCTCGTTTACACGAGACCAAACACAACAGCATCAACTTAGCTGAAAGTCGGTGCAAGGACAAGCCATGATTATCCGTCCATGTGAGGAGGAAACGCAACACCATAGTAACATCCCATGTTACTACATGTCGAGGCGAGGGGGACGAGCAAATCAGGAACTCCGTAGGAGCCGACACACTAAGGGATGACGTCCAAGAGGAACACCCTCATATCCGATATGTCCCGCAGACATAGCTGATCTCAACATGTTGAGGGAACGGTAAGCTGTGCCCGAGTCAAATACCGAGGACAAGAAGTTGAGGTCATGCATCAGAGGGGCCGAAAAAGGATCCTGAGCCCGTTCAAGACACCAGCCAGACCATCTTGCCCAACAGGAGGCATATACCCCTCTAATTCCTGGAGCCCAGGAGTGTTGGAGCAACGAGACAGTAGAGCTTGATATGCCACTTGTTGATCCACCGATCCCGAAAGCAACCAGGCCAGGAGTTGTAGTTGCCTTGACAAGCTCAATGGGTGGGGCCTGTGATCCAGGTCCAGTGGCACATCCTGGAGGGACGGAATCAAGCGGGGGTCGTCTATCACCAGATCCAGGATGGATGCGAATCACGCTTGAGACGGCCAGAACGGGGTCACCAGCACCAAGATGATGTGCTGCGTCCTCACAACGTTCAGTACTCTGAACCAAGGCAAATGGGAATGCATAGGGGCACCCCTGACTCCAATCCTGAAGGAACGCATCCGTTGCGTCTGGACGCCAGCTGAAGAACGTCTGCAGCTTTGCATTCAGCCGGGAGGCAAATAAATCCGTGTGGAAGGGACCCCACAGCAGAGAGAGCGTTGAGAAGATTGAAGAGTGGAGCGACCAGTCTCCTGTGTCGTGCCAATGCCGTGAGTTCCAGTCCATGGCCACATTCGAGAGCCCTGGAATGAACTGCGCTGTCACATGGAGGTGATGTTGAAAGCATAAATCCCAGAGTTGATTGATGTGCCATTAACGTCAGCTGAACTGAGCGAGGTCCACCCAGGCTGTTGATGTAGCGTACAGCCGGGAAATTGTCCAGATGAAGGAGAACGGATCGATGGTCGGTTCCTTTCACAAAGCACCGGAGAGCAAAGAATGCTGCTAGCAGTTCCAAGACGTTGATATGTAGCGATGTCGCCTCCTGGGACCAACGTCCTCCCGTCTCCAGTTAGTCGCATCTAGCTCCCCAACCCAGACGACTGGCGTCCGATTCTATTGTGAGGGAATGAGTCGGGAAATGAAGAGGACTCCCATTCCAAAGATGCAAATCTGTAATCCACCATTGGAGATCGGTGATTGCATCCTCCGTGATCCCCACTATCCTGTTGTATGAAGCGGCTCATACTGGAGAAAACGGGCCTTCAATCTCTGGAGGGCTCTGAAGAACAGAGGGGCTGGGAATACTGCATGACGCGTGGCGGACATAAGTCTTATGACGCGTACAATCTGCCTCAGGGAAGTGGAGCGATGACGAAGCAGTGTACGGACTTCCTTCCGGTTAGAAAGGACCTTCGAGTTCGGGAGGCACAGAGTCGAGAATGAAGCCCAGAAATTCCAGTTTCTGGGGCGAAACCAGTATAGATTTTTCCATGTTGATCAGGAACTTGAGATCCTTTAACAGCTGAACGGTCCATTGCAGATGTAGTTGTATGGTGGAGTGTGACTGCGACATGATGAGGATGTCGTCTAGATAGATCACTAATCACACCCCTTTCGCTCGCAACTGAGCCACCACTGGTTTCATGATTTTCGTGAAACACCAGGGTGCTGATGATAGGCCGAATGGGAGGCATGTGAACCTCCACATTCTGCCATCCCAGGGGAACGAGAGAAAGTCCCTGAAGTCTTCTCGAATCGGGATTGTCAAATAGACATCCTTGAGATCCAACTTGACAAGCCAGTCCCCTGGAAGCAACAACTCCTTCATCGTATGTATTCCTTCCATTTTGAAATGGCGGTATACCACCCAACCGTTCAACTCTTTCAGGTTGATGACTGGGCGGTAACCGTCACCTTTCTGTGCAACTACGTAGAGGTTGCTTACAAAATATGGAGTGTGAGTAGGAGATGTTTCTATGGCCCCTTTCTGTTGGAGGCTCAGGACCTCCGCGTGTACTAGTTCGTGAAGTATCGATGATAGTGGGCGTGGAAGTGACGACTGGTACGGGGTGTCTGTGAAATCTACAGTGAACCCCTGTACAGTGTTGAAAACCCATGTGTCTTGCGTGAGCGTGTTCCATTTGTGTAGGAAATGACGCAAGCGCCCCGCGATGGGGATCGTGGGAAGTGGTGTAGGTAAAGGAGGTACCTGCAGGGCGACAAAGGTATCCTCTGCCTCTCGTCCCTCTAAACCCGCGTCCCTGCCAGGGTCGTGTTCTCGATGGGAAAAAGGATCCTGTAAATCCTGACGCTCTAGACTTTGGAGCTGATAAGGATTCCAAGTTTCCTGCACTGGAAACGGCGTAACCAGTGGGTCCACGGCCGGCAGGGCGCCCTCTGAATCTGCCGGACCTTCCAAAAACACTGGTGGGATTGAAGACTTTCTTCATGGTAGCTTCCATCTTTTCCATATTGGATAAGGTGTTTGCATAGGTTCCCATCTCCTTAATGAATCTGTCCCCGAACAGAAAACCCTGCGCTTCACTGCCTAGATCTTTGGGGGCTAGGGTGGTGAATTGCTGGTCCATTTTAAGCAGGATCGCTTTTCGGCTCTCAGCCGCTACCGCCGCATTGGCATTTCCAAATAAGCACATAGTTGCGCTGTAACCATCCCCCAACCTCTTCAGGTTCCAGGGGGTTTCCAGAAAGCTTGGCATCCTCCACCATTTCGAAAAGGCGTGCTAAGGGGCCTGACATATCTAGGACTTTGTCTTGAATCATACGCAGGGCATGATCAATGCCCTTTATTACTGTCCATCCTTTTCCCCCCAGGAATTTTTCAAAATATTCATCTACCACTGGGGTAAGGCAGACCTTGCCAGCGGTGGTAGGTCGGGGACACTCAGCTCTCATCGTCGCTCTAGAGGGTCGGTCTAAGGGAGCCCTAAAATTTTGATCGATCCACTTGGCTACATGTGGCAAGGGGTACCACTCTGTGGAGCGTGGGTGGGAAATAGTTTGAGGGTGGAAGAGGGGAGGTTACCCTGAGGATCGTACATAACTTCTCTCGGAGTGGCCCCAGGGAAAATAGGTGGTATTACATCCTCCTCCAATTGCGCGTCATAAGCGGGCGCATGGATTTCAAAAGGCTCTTCATAGTCGTAAGCCTTATCCCCTTCATCCTCGTCTGAAAGCGGATAAGCCAGTAGCAGAGAGGTGCTTGTTTTGAGTTGATAGGGTAAACATACCGCTTTACACGCCCCCGCGGTCAAGGGCTTGTTTTTTACCAGGGATGTTTTGGTGGTCAGGCAGTTGTACAGGGATGCCAGCCCCTCTGGCGCTCAGATTGTCAGGCGCGGTCTCATTGTGAGCATGAAAGCTCTGGGGTCTGTTCAGAGCATGAGAGCTCAGGGATCGATTTTAGGGTTTGGGAGTTTAAATTTATCTGAGGAGGATGAGGGGTTAATGGGAACACATAGGGTGTGCAGACGTAAGAGTTCCCAAGGACACAGTTGGGCAGGGATTTACAGCAATGGGAGGCATAAAATAATGGAGCATAGGAAGTGGAAGGTACATTACGGTCAGCCCAGGCCCTGGAAAAGAACTCCGACATACAGGTGACTGCTGACTGCATACGGGTGATAGAAGCCTCCAGCCTTGTCTCCGGGTCCTCCCGCTGGGGGCGCAGGGGTAATCCATGCCAATCAGTGAGGGTAGAGATGTGCATCACCTCACCCTCGGAGTCTGAATCGTGTTTGGAGAGCGACATGTTTGAAAGGAGAAAATTTCTGCACTGAAATGGCCGTCGCCTAAAGCCCGCGAAAACGCCGCGAGATGGGCTCCGCCCCCTAACGCATGAGGCGAATGCTCGGGAAACCAACAGTGCAGGCCGTGGGACGTGTTAAAACAGGATTGTAACACCCAGTTACAGATCCTAAACCCAGCCGTCAAAACGCTAACATATATTAAGTAAATACAGTAAATTAACCATATAAATACAGACCTTAAGCGCAGGGAGGCTGGGGTAAGAAAATGTTATACTTAACTGTCTGCTGAGCAGCAAGAAAGAGGGTTAATGGACGTCAGGGGGAACTTATGTTAACTCAGGACAGTCCATACTGCGTTATGGGAGGGGTGTTCAGGACGTACCATGTTGGTACTCTCATTTTTTTCTTGTCCACGTTATATATGGATATATATACTTTTCTGTCTATTTCTTGCTGCTGTTTAATAAAGTGAGAAAGAGACTGCAAATATGAGCCTCCGTGTCCTGCCTTAAAATTTAGGCTTCACAATTTCTGCTTCCTGTCCCCTGATTAAATGTGCCCAGCTTTTTGGTTAAAGTGGAAATGTGAACGACCTCCCTTTTTATGCTATATTTATGCAGGCCATTTGGGGGTTGGGGTGTTATTTGGTTCATTTTTTTTTTTTTTGTGATCGCAATCCATAAAAAGCAGGTGGAACCGTGTTGTACGGACACCTTCTTGTATTGTGATCCACATATTTGTGTTTTGCATTTACTGCTTTTGGTGTTGTCTCTAATGCCTCTAAACATTTTTCCCCTTGACAGGGAGAGTTTGTGAATGAGTATATTGGTGAACTCATAGACGAAGAGGAATGTATGGCACGTATCCGACACGCGCAGGAGAACGACATTCCGCACTTTTACATGCTGACCCTTGATAAGGTAACCAATACCTCTGTCCAGATGGCCAGAGTTTATTTCCTGCAGAGCTCTGCCTTTATAGCCTCTGCCGTAACTTTGTGGCAAAGGTTTTGAGTGCCTGAGCTACATCAAGTGTATTGCTTTGGGGGTGTCTTATCCAGCTTAATATGGCATCATAGTTGTCTCTACTACATCCTAACCGGTTAACTGGTAGCCGGTTCAGTTCCCACTCTCACCAGTCCTTCAATGTGCACAGAGTGGGCATAACAAAGATTCAACATTTTTGGCGTTTTTCTTTGTTCGTTAGAAACCTTCTCGGTGATAATGTGCGATGAATGTTAACAACTGGGACTGTTGAAATGTTCTAAAGCTAAACATCCATGTGGGCCTTCATGGAATGATTTGTATAAATACAGGTCGGGCACCTATTGTTCGGAAATCTGAAAGACTCCCAAACCGGAGTTTTCTAAGCCGTCTGGAGTTTAGTGATTCCAGACTAGGGGTGCTCTGTACAGTCCCTGCCGCTCGGGAGCACTGCGGCACACGCTGGCAGCTCCAGGGTGTGACCTGCTGTTCTGAGTCATGCTGACTCCAGGCATCATGTTTGCGTAGGAAGGCTGCATTGCGCTCCCACTGTGTGTACACCAGGGGTCTCCATCTCAAATTACCTGAGGGCCACTGGACAAGTTTTCATATCCCATGGGGGCCGCATGCAAAATTTCAAACTCGTGTTTGTTTGTTTTTTTATTATTTTTAGTAAACCGTTAAGACCTTTTTCTGTAAATGAATAGAATAATTTCTTTTAGTTCCTAAGCCATGGCATTGTCCATTTGTCACGTGTAAAATGAGCAATACCACTGCCGTTACTCAACTTCTCATTTCCAACGCTGCGAGCTGTGTTTTATACAGTCATAGTATTCATCATAAAACACAATGTGGAAAAATACTCATTGCATCTAAGGCTGTGACGTGGCATAGAAGGTCCCTGTGGCAAACCTAGGAAGCTGCCGCTCACTTTTCAGGTTTAGAAGATGGTAAACCTTAGTGGAACACTATCTTATGAACCTCTGCGGAAATAAAAAAAAAAATGTTACGGAGAGTAAACTGAAACGTCCAATCAATAAACATACTCGTTGATATGTGGAAGACACCATGAGTGCCGCTGTTTGATACGATATATATTGGGCAGAGCGTTGCACCGGGCAGTTGTTTTGATGGATTCTGAGTATATAGAATATATATATAATAAAGTTATATATATTTTTTTTACTCCATATATATTCTGGCCTTTCCAATGACACCTCAACTGTCCTTGTAGCTCCTATGGATCCAGAGATACAGTTGTCCAAAGGATCCCTGTATCTCTCCTGTAATGGGGTCCTGCTGGGCAAGAGGAATTTCAGAGAGTGACGTGCGCACAATGACTCCGACGGGGGGGGGGGATGATCCCACAGCAAGGGCTGATGTCATCGCGTTGTGGCTGAAGCCCCTGCTCGGTGCCAGATCGGCACCTAGCAGGTGCTCAACAGGACGGGTGTGGAGCGTCCTGCGCGTTGGGCCATCCCCATGATGCTCCATGCAATCATGGGCTGCAGGGGCAGCAAGGCCAATCAGACCGGGTCAGTGTATCCGTGTCTGCGGGCTATTTGTAACCGGTCCGATACTTTGAGACCCCCTGGTGTACACGCTGGGAGCTGCAGCTGAAAGGCAATTTGCGGCTCTCCCAGCGTGATCTCCTTTCTCTGAAACTTTGGCCTTTTAGCAAAAATAAAGCTTGAAACCTATTCAACAAATTCATCCTTTTTTTTTTCCTTCATTCTTGTTTACTGAACTGTAGCTGCAACTTATTCTTCCAAATCCAATCAACAGACAAGTTCTAGTATTTATTAGCAAAGCGACTCTTTGGATTATTTGATTTTTCTCACGCTACTACATATTTAGAGTGAGAGCTTGTGAGTTAGTCTGCCATTGGGATATAATCTTGCTACATAGTTTATCTAAATGATCAGCTGTGCATTGCCATTAGATTAACACCACTGCTTTCAGTGATTACTCCTTTATGATGGTTTGCTGACCTTTACTGAGGTTGTACGGCCCTATAGGATACATCTGCTTGTAATGTCCTCAATAACATGATCGTTAATACTTTATTTCTTTTGGTTTTAACAGGATCGGATAATTGATGCTGGGCCTAAAGGCAATTATTCCCGTTTCATGAATCACAGCTGCCATCCAAACTGTGACACTCAGAAATGGACAGTGAACGGAGATACACGCGTAGGCCTATTTGCTGTACGTGATATACCTGCAGGTAAATAGAAAATGACGAGTTCTTACCCCATGATTTTAGAAAAGATTTACAGTACCGTGTTAATGATGTTGCTGCAATTTGTTTCCCAAAAAGCAGATTTCTCTAGTGTTTATCACAGGAAGTCTATCTGTTAATAAAGACTTGGACAAGGAGGCTCTTCGTTGCTTCACTCTCAGAATCCACAGTACCAAATAAATGGCATACTTCTTTTGAAAGAGAAAAATAATCCATCCAGGCATGTCATCATTTTACCCTTTCAACCTATAAAAGGTGCTTGCTGAATTATTTCTGCCTCTTTGCGTCTCCCAAACAGCCTAGCTGGTATTGGACTCTATGACCAAGATCATTTCATTCCTGATTGTGGCTGAACCACCAATGGAGATCACAACAAGTTTCTGTGAATAGGCATAACCGTGGCAGAGTGATTGAAAAGAGGGGGGGGGTGGGATAGACACTCTAGGTCTTGGGACAGCTCCAAAACTGAGCATGGTTCACAAGAAAACCCAATCTCACCAGGAGATCAATCACAAATCTCTGATCAAGAGTGGGTTTGGCATGAGCCATAAGAATGTCTTCTGAAAATATACGGCGAATCTCACACTCACTCCTACTGTGAAGCCACTGCAATCTTAATCAATTTGGTGAAACCCCATAGAACCATTAACCAGCTGAAAGTACGGGGCTTATGTATACAGCAAGAACACTTTTATAATACCAGAATGTGCAAAAGTACAGTTTCTACTTGGTTTGTTTCAGGATTCACTGATTTTATTCTTGTCGTCACTTGATGTTTTATGCCACCTTGAGATGTAAAGATTGTGTCAGGTCTGACGTTCATTATTACACTGGCTGTTGAAAACACTTGACCATCAACAGAAATTGTGTAAATCTTGCATCCTCCTGAACCTCACCCAGATTCTCCTCCTCTCCGGTTTAGCTTGGGTTGTCCTTTTTAATTATGAAATGCATATTAATTATGTAAAGCTCAAGCTATAGGGTGAGGGGTCCAGGTTACCTCCCACTGCACGGTTTGTATTATCAAGCTCTCATCCTCTTCTGTGCTTGCACTTTAGAATTCAGCTGACTCCTCTGAGGTTGCCATGTTTAACTTCTGTGATTTTTATGTTAAAGATAAACGTGAAAAATCCATTTGTATTTGCAGGTTTGGAACTGACGTTTAATTACAACCTGGACTGCCTCGGCAATGATAAAACAATATGCAGATGTGGAGCTCCTAATTGTAGTGGATTCCTTGGGGACAGGCCAAAGGTATAAAGTGACAATTTTGTCTTTTTTCCTTTACCATCAATATTTTAAATATTTGCATAGCAGCCTCTTGCAATTCTCGTGGCTTATTTTTTTACTGTCTCTTCGTGTGCATGTATCGACTAAGGCCCGTGTCAGACGAACGCAGTCTTCACGTCCGTGTTGCCGCACATTTTAACGTCCATCGTAGCATAAAATTATGATCAATAGAAACCCACACACGAAGTGCGAACGCACGTGGCACTGGACGCTATTTAGGTAAGAAAGTCAAAATGATAAGACGGACGCACAGAGTGCACCACGTCCGCGTAGCTTTGTGTGTGAGTGATGGAACATAGACGGACTGCATTTATACGTCCAGCATTTTTGACGGACAAAATGTTTTTCATATCATGTATCAAATTTTTTCATTTTAATTTTATTTCCCATCTACATCAGTTAAAAAAAACGTCAGCGAAAAAAAACAGACCGTGTGGGGTCTACAGTATCATCAGTCAGAAAGTACGTCTGTTGTGCACGGACGCACTGTGTGCTCAGAATGCGTTCCTCTGACATTAGCCTAAGACTCGGGCAACGTGGCCACCTCACTGTGATCACAGCTTTACAAAGCTTTGTACAACTGTCTGATGTCCGTCGTGCTAGTTTTAACTGGGAGTTGTAACAAGCATTAAAAATACGCACATTACATTGTGTGGTCCTCCCAGCCGATCCATCGAAATGCTACGACTGACGATGGGAGGGGGTCCACAACTGATGCACTTAGTGTGCCCTTGTGGCCCCAGCTTTACAACCTGAGCCCCTCTGTGCAAAACTGTTCCAGTACTCTAAACCACTTCTATGCGCGTC
Source organism: Leptobrachium leishanense (assembly GCA_009667805.1). NCBI lineage: Eukaryota > Metazoa > Chordata > Amphibia > Anura > Megophryidae > Leptobrachium > Leptobrachium leishanense. Next base: position 512,755,958 of record CM019063.1, on the reverse strand, counting down.
CTAAGGACAGTGACCCTTTGATTATCCCTGTGGTGTTTACAGCAGTAACAGACGTAAATTCATCTGGTTTCCCTAGCCCTCCCATGGACAATGTAGCCCACAGGACCTTTCCTTGGTTTGTCCAAAGGCCTTTTTGCGTCTACATTTGACAAAGCAGAGCCCTGTGCCGTTTCTGTGTCGTTAATATCTGCAGGAGTTATTTTCTAAGTGGATGTTGACCTTTTTTTATTTTTATAATAAATAAATATATATATTTTTATTTTAAATTCTGAAGAACTCGTCTTCAACATCTCACGAAGAAAAGGCTAAAAAGTCCAAGAAGAAGCTCAAGAAACGCAGATCCAGAGCGGACAGCAGAAAGGAGTCTGAGGATTACTGCTTCCGATGCGATGATGGCGGTGAGCTCATCTTATGTGACCGCAAAGTTTGCACAAAGGCTTACCACCTTTCTTGCCTGGATCTTTCCAAAAGGCCATTTGGTAAGTACATTGACGCATTTCCATTTTACATAGAAGGATGTCAGACTCTCCCATGCTGCTGAGAATTACCCCCCTCTGCTTGCCCCTTCCTCTGAGCAACCTGTCACCAGAATAGCAGTGTGTTATCCAGCCCGCTCTCCCTGTATGTTATTGCACGATAATCCGTTTTTTGTACTCCCTTAAACTCCTAATGGAGCAGACCCTTCTCTCTGTATTACCCCTATACTCCCCTGTGGAATATGTTGGTGCGGTAGAAACCAATAATGAATATACCTGCTTGTGTGGTACAGGTTATTCCGTAGATCTTTCAGACCACTCTGTGTCCACGTGAGATTTTGAAGCTCCACACATGACTTGCAATGGCACATTTTCTTTCAGGGAAGTGGGAATGCCCTTGGCATCACTGTGATGTATGTGGGAAGGCGTCTGTGGCCTTCTGCTGCGCGTGCCCGAATTCCTTCTGTAAAAATCACTTTAAGGAAGATCTGTTTGAGAGGACGGCAGACGGGCGAATGAGCTGCTTGGAACACGATCGTGGAGAGTCCATGTCAAGTGAAAGCGTTGAGAAGCCCAAGGAGCGGTCTAAAGCAAAGTATAAGAAGACCTCAAGAGCCAGATAGTCCGGTTTATCTAAAGGGACTTTATTGCCCACACCTTTTTGTAAATATCTATGCATATTTGTGAATAAGGCCAGAAAGGGCTGTTTTTTTTTCCTCATTTGAATTGATGTACAGCTAGCTTAAATATATTTTGATTCAGGACAATGTATTTACTGAGCCATACTCTGCAGCCCGTGCTGCAACATCTGCACTGATATTAAACTGTGACTGTCACTGTTCACAGAAAATCGGGATGAAAACATCGAAACGTTACTCGGCATCGCAGCCACCCAACTCCTCGTTTACCAGGGGCTGCATGCACATGTATGGTGTTACTAATACACACAATCCTGCAGATATTTAATGTTTTGAGAAGCAAGACACTATTAGATCCAGGTTACCAATGCCTATGTATTATAGGCTTTATTTTTTTAATATATAGCACATGCAAGTCTTTTGTAACTTTTTTTTTTTATTATTAAGACATAGGTACATATAAAGCAATATAATTTTATTTAATGGTTATGGGGATGAGGGCCTCTAACGTTACGCTGGAGTAGATGATTTTGCACGCCTCAGAAGAACACAAGGCCTGTGGTGAACCTCCAGAGACTCACGGGGGCTGAGCGTAACGTTGTGATTCCACATTGCTCTCCTTCTGGCACATGACGGCCACAGACATGTGCCTGTGTGTGTTCTGTAAATTGTATCTTGTACGTATATGTAACTTTGCAGTCTTACATCCCAGAGTTCTACACACCGTCGCCTTTTATGTGACGGAGAGCAAAACTTTCCAGTATTGCGATTTACGTGCGTCTACTTGTATCGGTGCGATCGTTTTATAAATGCACAGTTGCTACCTCACGCAAGCTAAACAAAAAATATGTTTCATGTGTGCTGCCAGAGGTGCCTGAAAAGTGCAGTGCAAAAAGCAGGTCACACCACTTGATTAGACTTTAGAGTTAAACTTTCGTAGATCAACAAGGTTGTTTTATTGGTGTTTGATTTTGTCCTTTAAGATTCATTATGTGAAAAATTCTGTTGGGTGGAGAAGCCATATTAATCCAAGCCATCTGCATTCTTTTTAAATGATATAATATGCAACAAATTACATACTTTGGCAGCTTTATTTTTTTATTATCCGTGTACTGTCCTAGCCAGGCAGCTAGTCATTTAAGTAAGGACTGCACTGCAGATAATGGTTTAACTGGGTGCATGTATACAAGACTGCATTATAATACATGCTGGAGATGGTGCTTTAACATTTCGAACATTGTGACCACATCCCAAAGGCCTAGCAGCGGACTAGACATATATACGTTTCATTACTAAAGAGACTAGACTTTATCTGCGTGGCACCTCCTGCTGCTCCGATTTCGAGCATTTTAGCTATGGTGTTCCACAGCAGAAATGCAAAAGAATGTAAGAATCTTGTTTTATTGTAAACGGACTTCATTTCCATTTGGGCTCCAGAAGGTGGCTTTAAAGCTTTAGCACCGTGGACGTGATGCTGGCCGTGCAAACGTTTTATTATTTATAAACCAGCTGAGAATATGTTTTAACCCCTTCAGGACCCAGGGTCTGGTTGGTCATTAAGGGGTTAATGACATCTCAGCTGATCCTGCCCGAAGACTAGAACTGCAGTAACTCCTTTTGCCCAGCAGATGGCGACCTCAGCCTGCCAAAACCAGTTAGTACAGTCAGGAACACACTGGAAATATTTTTTTAATAATTTGGTAGTGAAGGGGTTAAACAACTGCTGTTTATTTCTTATAACACCACTGTGCCATCTTTTAGAATTTCGGCTTGAATTTCTTTGTTCCAGGCTGTGTTTTGAGGTGTGATCCGTTCATAGTTTCCGGACTGTCAAAGACGTTCTGCGACTCATTGCATCCCGTTTGCCAAGGTTTAGGTTCATTAGGACAGCTGTAAGAGATTACGTTTACTACGACTTTAACCTTTTCGTGCATTACCCTCGTTCTGTGTGCCACTTTGGTTCCAGCTTGAAATGTGTGAGCAGACACACTGATAAGTTCTGGGTAATTATTGGAAACCATTTTTCCTGACCCTCTATCTGCGATCCCGTAAAGGACAACCAAAGGTGCCCGATGCCTTAAGGAAAAACAGGCGATTGAACAATAAATGGAGACTTATTAGTTTCTTTTTCAAATGCAATGCTCATTGCCCAAATGTTGATTATTTGTAAGAACAAGATCTTAATTGTGGTTTAGCAAAAAAAAAAAAAAAAGTTGTACTTTTGCCTTTGGCTGCTCGTACTCAAAAGTGGTTCTTGTTAAGTGAACATTTACACTTTATTTTTTTTTTCTATCCTAATAATGCGATCTGTGGGTTTTTCCCCTCCTAATCAAAACCTCTGCTAACGAGACTCCAGTGTAACGAGTACATAAAGTCCTATAACATGTTTTTGTGGATTATTTATTTTTCTGGTTAAATGTTTTGTTCTTGCATAGAATTCTTCACAGATCCACAATAATTGTCCAATGTTCACCTTTTATAGAGACTCAGAAGCCGACTTGGCCTCCCTTAAATCACTTGTTGCGCGTGGCAACGTTTCTCACTTTATTTTTTTTTTCTTACCAATTAAGAATTGTCACACTTGGTGCCATCATTATTCGTTGTTGCATATGGACACTACGGTTACTGGGGCAGCTTTAAAGTCTATTAAAGTGCACAGCAAAATGGGGCTAAACCGCATAGTCTGAATATCTAGGTTTATGAAAAGAAAAAAAAGTCCACTTGTCACAGGCAATTGTTATTTATGCGCTAAAATCTCATACTTGCTCATGCAGAAAATGTAAGCGTTGACCGGCAGCCCATAAAGTGTGTATAGATCCTTTAAATAAAGCTCACGTAGTGTAACGGCACATCAGAATGGGACATGCCTTTAAACTTGACGACTTTCTTCCCTCCCTTCTCCATTTGTACTTTTGAATTGTGTAGTCTAGTACTTTGTTAATGTGGTTCATGCCTGTTCCTGTCTGAGGATAAAGAATTGTGTAACTTGTCTGCTTTCTCCACAAAAAAAATAAAAAAAAATGACTTTTTTAAAAGCTTTACAGACTGCGCTGTGTCAAAGAAGTGTTTGAGTTGTTTGCTTCAATATATCAATAGATACGTTACTCATCCGGGCCACATTGAGTCTTGCTCCCTGCTGCCCATATCTGGGTTTTATCCCTGGGTGAAGTGGACGAGTTTTGTTTTATCCTACCCAGCGTCACCAGCAGACGGCGACTTGTAATTTTACAGATCTGGTGACCGGCAGCCAGGAAATTCCAGTAGTGATCACTGTAATAAAAACGGTCACATCCTTGTGGGGATTTGCAGTGATCGTGAGGATTATTGACCAAGTCTGAATGTACCACCGACTCTCACCATATCTGCAATTTGAGTAATCTATTCGCTAAGCTGTTAGTTCTCCCTCGGCCGATCCGTGGTGAAATGCACCGTATTTGGGAATTATTTGTTTATTCACGGAACACTGAATTGCATCGGCATTACTGTAGTTCAGTTAATGTATTAAAATGGTAATTTTCTTAGACCAAGACCTTCTGGATTATTCAACGAGCATCGACATTCCAGTGTTCTTTCCTTCCCAGCATTTACCACAGGATCGTCGAAGTGCAGGGAAAATCTGCCGAAAAACATCGGATCGATACAATGAGCTGCTGCAAAACCGCCAAATGCATAAAAAAAAAAGGGCGACCAGCCACTGGAAAAAGTTGAATAAAAACGGGATTTTTTTTTTTTTTACATTAAAACCTACCCAATGATATCACTGATAATCAGGGCATTTCTCTGCTGTTCGGTGTCTCTGAATAGATTAAGCAATGCTTCTCTATGGGGGAATTTCACTGCCCTCAGACAGTCACTGTATTTTGCCACTATTTAGCAAATTGCCAGGTTTTGAGTGGGCGCATGGTCCAGAAACTGCACCCTACAGGGAAATTCTGGACCATTCAGCTTGGAGTAAGGGGGAGTAGGTTTCAAGCGGTACAGACAGCAGGATCCTCAGTTTTGTTTGCATCAGCAGCAATAAAACCCACCCACACCAGCTTTGAAGAGCCTCAACATTGGTGTTGACGCGGACTTAAAAACTGCTTCCTTACCAAGTGGTTTTCCATAAAGCCACAGGCAGGGCCCAGCGATTTTTCTGGGAAACCACACAGGATTATTCAGAGAGGTGAAAGGCAGGAGAATGGGAAATTCTAGGCCAAAATAGCCGATTTGGAAAGTGAGATTTTTTCTGCTTTGAGCATTTTCACCTACAATTTGCCATTCTCCAAGTCAGTCTCCTGCTTTTCACCGCTCTAACAGTCAATTACCCTCACAGGAAAACTGTTGTAGCTTCAAAAACAAAGAAGCGATAGGATTATGTGACCGGCGGGGCCAAAAACCCCTTATGAATACAGCTGGGACTTGGATCTCACCGGCTGTCCTGTTGGAGCCCATTTACACTAAATAAGATTCCTTGGTATTGCTCAAACATAGGTCCCGGTTGAGTTACAAATTATGGATACCTGCAAGTCAGGATGTGCAGCTCCTGCTTTTACAGGTCCCAAATACCCTTTGGAGCTTGGCTTTCATGGCTGGTAAGGTCCTGTGGCCAGTCGGAGAAACACTGAAGTATTTGAAAATCCTGTTTGCCTTATGGTTGCCCAGTCCTGATATAGTATGTGGCCCTTCTAAATGATCAGCCCCTGCTCTACATGGTGACACTTGTAGTGGAGTTCATCTAGATCAGGGGGTCAGCAACCGTGATGTTTTGTGAACTACACTTCCCACGTTGCTCAGTCAGCTGGCTTTTGGGGGGGCCCAAGGTCCAATAAATATTAAAGACGGGCCTGCTCCCACCATTATTTTTTAAGAAGACGTTTAAAGGCTTTTTATGGCAAATTAAGAGAATAGCCCCCCATTGAACCCTATGGTATTTACCAGGTTTAACTAAAGCACTGAAAATCTGGACATTTCAGCAACATGTCGGAGCAGTTCAGCATTCTCTGAATAGATTATGGGACATTCACTGCTGCCGAAGGTCACCAAATTGTGGCATTCTTCACCGTATGTCACTGGCAATTTATCAAATTTCCAGCTTTCTGAATAGACGGGGGTAGGATTGCAGTGGATGTCCTCTACATAGGACGGTAAGGATTAAATCAGTGATGGTTCAGCTTAAAATGTTGTTTGGTCATGGATTGACAAAGCAGCTGAAAATGGATAGAAAGTGCGATGTGACAAAGCAGTCGATCTTGAGGGCAATGACAGGTACCGGCAATTATCACTAACCAGGGTAGGGCAGTACAATCAAAGCAGGATGCTGCATCTCCTTGGGGGTTTGGATGAATTACCTTGGTTTAGCGCTTTCGAGGACAATAGAAAAAGTCAGTGAACTAGCAACAAGGATTCCCACTACTGCAGCGGTGGATCCATGCACAAGTTTCGGGAGGGGCAGTCTACCAATTTTGGCCAAGATCTAGTTTCTTTGCAGTGACCGGTGCCAGATTGCAGTCTTTGCAGCAATGCCTCGGAGAGCGTGTTAGGAGCAGAGGGTCTGTCGTCCTGCAGATCAGGTGACACCCGGCAGACCCCGCACAGCATTCTGACACATTGTGCCCCGTCCCTGAGAATCGAGCATCACCAGCAATAAGGTTCACAATGTGTAGATGTCATGTCCCACCAGAATGCAAGATCAAACTTAAATCAAGAAAATTGTAAAATTTCTATTCAGATGTTATAGAACATGTGGGTAAATAAAACTACAGGGTGAAAGCGACCACAGAAGTTTGGATGATAGAAAAATGTAACAGGAATCTCAGGTATCTGAGGAAATGCACAATTTTAACCAAATCCGGGGGGGGGGGCTCCCTGGTCATATTCGGTACCACCAAAAAAGCCAGACTTCCCAATGACACTTCACTTGTCCATGAATGGAACCAGAGATTCAGGGGTACAAGTTGTCAAAGGGCCCCAGTCTCACCTACAAATGGATTGGAGGGGGAAGGGGAGGGAAAGGAATCTGCCAGTGCCTCACAGAAGCTGATATGTTGGGTAAAAAATAGGAGCCATCGTCCAAGGATAAATGCACAATAGTCCTAAATTCATTGCAGTTTGACAAACTCCATTAAATACAAAGAATCTCTGAAGCATCTGATGGATTTTTAGAGCTGAAAAATCCATGTAAAGTCTATCTAACGGTCATGCGAGTTGAAGGACCCATGTCAGTCAGGAATTTTTTCTCCAGATCTCTTTTCTCCTCTCTCCCCTCCCCGCTTTGCATTTTCTTGTATTTTTGAGAAAGTATTTTACCAGGAAGGATACATTGAGATTTCTCTCGTTTTCAAGTATGTCCTGGGTGGCGAGTATGTACCGTTAGGTGTCTTGCCCAAGGACACTTACTGGAGAGGTGCTCTTGCCGGGATCGAACCCATGTCTCCACAGGCTCTCTCCATGCAAAGCAGTGATGTTATCTCTACTCCACCCAGCCGGTTAATTATTATTGATATGCCACTACGGTGACCCCTTTTCAGCCCCCATATCATAGGACACTACAGGCGTACATGGTGTACTCACTTTGAGAAAGTATTTTACCAGGAAGGATACATTGAGATTTCTCTCGTTTGTTACACATCCTCCTGCTCTAATGTGCAGAAAATATGTACTATATATTACAAAATCATGAGCATTTTTATTTAATATGACTGTACATCATCCCATTCATAAATAATCGACTGTACATAAAAAATAATAATAAACCCCACTAAAGGATGCAACCTGGGAGCTGCGGGTTACCAACCGGCATATATGGGCTCACGCTCATACGTGGCATAAATGTTGCCTGCAGACGTTTGCCCTTGTAACAAAGGGGAGCTGGAACTATAATGCCTGGGGCTTTGGGGTCGTGGTTCGAGGGGTCCGTGTTCCAGCAGTCCTCTTGTTCTACCAGAATTACCCCGGTTGCATTTGTATAAAAGATACAGTGAAGATCCAAATACACCTGGTGAGCGCGAAAAGAAGAAAAAATATATAGGAGTTACACAAAAACTGACAAATTCATTACATTCAGACTTATCACACGTTTTAGAATGCATTGGCATCCAATGGGGGGGGGGGTGCAGACTCCACCCATAATATAGCCACACCTACTTTGCAGTTTGACTCCACCCACTGAAAACCATGCATTCTAGAACAGAATTCGGATCGAACACTATCAGGGTTATTCAGAGAGGTGAAAACCAGAATGACTGGAGAAGTGAAAATTCTAGCCAATTTGGAAAGTGAGATAAAGGGGAGAATTTTTCTGGTTTGGCTATTTTGACCTAGAATTTTCACTTCTCCAGTCATTCTGCTTTTCACCTCTCAGATATAGATCTATCAGGGTTATTCAATCTGATGTCGCTCATCGTTACATTGTACAATATGCACCCACACTACTTCCCATGTATTCTCCCGGCTTTCCTCACATTCAAGAACTGGAATGGAATGGATATCAGATCATGTCTAGAACGTCAAAGCACCGAATCCTGTTTAAACAATTAAGGCCGGGGTCAGACGAGCGTGCTTCAGAGTGGAAGGAGCGTCCGTGAGAGTGGACGTTCCTTCCACTCGACGCCCGTCTGGCCACCTCGCTGAGCGGTTAGTGCGCACAGCGCCATCCTATGGAGGATGGCTCTTTGCAGCCCCATAGACGCACGTCTAGCGTTGCTGGGGAGGTTTTGTCGGCAGATGTTTGCTGCGCACGCATTCCGTGCACAAGAGAGTGAGACCGGTCCCATTGCAGCATCACAACGCTGCAACAGACGCCAGTAGGTACGTCAGTATGGGTGCACCTAGTGCGCTCGTCTGACATCGGCCTAATTTAGGCCGCCTAAATGGCCAATTTTTTTGGGCAGAAACTGAAAAATGTTCCTGCCAAACCAGGGGGGGGGGGGGGGGAAGCAACAACCTAAATGTTCCTTCTAAACCCGGGGGGGGGGGGGACAAAAATCGACAACCTTGGCCCTCTAAAAAGGTTTCAGGACTACATTTCCCTTGAGGCATTGCCAGCGTAGGGAGTAGCCGAGCATTATGGGAGGATTGGAGAGTGACAGCCTGTAAACTCATCGGGCAATGGGTCCACATCAGGATCACTGTCCAAACTCAGAATGGAAAACACAATACTGGTCATAACATGGATGACCACAATCACCAGACCTTCTGATCCTCATTGAATATCAGTTTTTGTCTCTGGAGTCATGGAAAGGGCAGATTTACACATTTCTACTCCCCATCTACCAGTGTTTCCCAGCCCTGCTCCTCGGGTCCCCCCTAACCGGTCCGATTTTAAGGATTCCCAAGGCTGGGTTCACACCTGAGCGTAGCGGTTTTGTGGAGCGTATTTTCTGGTGTGTGAAAACTCAAACGCCCATCTCAGCGCGTTCACGACTTTCTATGGCTGCAAACGCGTTGTAATACGCCCGAAAGAGAAAGAATTTTTCTGCAAATGAAAACCGACAGTTAAGAAAAACGAGGAATTTGTTTTTACAGCAAAACCTAAATGGGATTCGCCTGATTGAACCACCGAACATCAGGGCATTTGTGCTGGTCGGTGTTCTCTTAATAGGATTAAACATTACTTCTCTAGGAGGGATTTCACCAATATTTGGTGAATCGCCAGCTTTCTGAATAGCCGAATGGCCATGAAATGGCACCGTACGGGGAAATTCACCATTTGGTGTAATTCCGTGTTCTTTATTCACTGTGGGTTACTGAGGGGGTGGAGATCAAACAAAAACAGAAAAATGTCAGTTCAGCCCCCCAAAAAAAAGAGCAGATTACCAGGGGACCCACAGCCAGGATATCCACTTATTGCTCCGGTGGTGACCGCCGCTGTGGAAACTTCTCCAAAAAGGATATCGAGCACGTAGAGTTTTTTTTTTTTTTTTTTTAAATAAATTTTAAAAAAAACACCACTAAAAAAAAAAAAAAAAAAAAATTCCATAGTTAAGTCTATCTTTGAGGCCAGTGTCAGATGAAAGCAGCGATCACGTCCGTGTTGACGCACATTTTAACATCCGTCGTTGCATAAAATTATGATCAAGAGACACACACGAAGTACATCTGCACCGAACTGCAAAAGTACAACGCACGTGGCACCGGACGCAATTTAGGCAAGAACGTCAAACCACTCAGACGGACGCACAGAGTTCGCTATGTCCACGTAGCTTTGTGTGCGAGTGATGGAACGTAGACATTTTTGACGGACAAAAAAAATAGTTTTTCAGATCATGTATCAATTTCTCATTTTTTTTTTTTTTTTTTGACTATGTAAAAAGGACCGTGTGGCGTCTACAGTATCATCAGTCAGAAAGTACGTCAGTTGTGCACGGACGCACAGTGTGCTCAGAATGCGTTCGCCTGACATTAGCCTCATCCATCATTTTAGTCCAAGAGATGACTTCTATAATTTTTATAAAGATTTGAGAAGTTTTATATAGAATTAAAAGACTCCACAAGTGCAGGATTTCCTTAGGGGCTCCCATTATTGTCAGTAAAAAAATATATATATATATATATATAAAAATTCTGAAGGAAATACCCACCCAGTGAAACCATGAAGACCAGGAAAATGCTGAGGGAAGAAAGCGTACAAGAATTTCCAGATTTGCTTGAGAAGGTTTCCATGCAGTAGCTCGGTGCAGTGCTTCCTGCAGGGCAAAAGGCATCTTCAGGGCAGGTGATGGGAAGGATGTCAGGGCTCTAAAATGCCAGAGAAAGTTTAAAAAGAAGTTCTTTAGAAACTACCAACCTTTACCACCATCGCTTCACATAAATTAAAAAGAGGAACCTAGGCAGAAAAAAAAAAACAACGATGGACATCTAGGAGGGGGTTAGCCAAGACATAACGTCGTCACACATATTAAAAACACTTTCCACGGTATTCCGTCATGAAGGAGAAGTTATTATATTCCCTCCCCACCACTATACAAAAACAAATAACATTTTGGGTGGCTAGAAAGTGGGGCTTGGATGGGAAACGAGGCAAGAGAACTTGTAGGCCACAACCTCCTTGCTCTATTCTCTTGTCGATAAATGCAGCGTGAGGTGAGCCGGGCCGCACACACACACGGCTTGAGAGGCTTCCATGGGGTTAGTTGGCTCATATTTGGGTGTTATAGCTGCTATAGGAGTTTATTAGTTGATACTTGCAGGCCAGAATATAAAAGGATGCAAATATGATGTATAAGCTGACTGAGGAAGCCAATGCCATATACCGGCAAACGCGTCTTGGCTTAAAAATAAAGGATTTAAATATTTGTATGCCCGAGTCCTGACACACACAACCAGCTTTGAAGAACCCCAATACATCTAGATTGTAAGCTCCTATGAGCAGTTTTGCCATGATATGTCCACCTCGTTTATCCATGATATGTCCATTTATTTATAAAAGTATTTTACCAGGAAGGATACATTGATATTTCTCTCGCTTTCAAGTATGTCCTGGGTTCAAGAAACATTGTATTTCTGTAACGATTGTAACAAGTCAAAAGTAATAAAAAATGCAAGATATTAAAAAAACAGAAAATAAATATGCAAGAAATAGATCCACTGTGTTACATGTTTACAGGTGCATTCTGTATATAGTCACTATGTTACATGTTTACAAGTGCATTCTGTATTGAGGTATGTAATAGGGAGCTCGAGTGTCCATCTGCATCTCGTTCCCTTTGGTTATTGTCAAGCGCTGCAGAAACTGTTGGCGCCATTTAAATAATAGAGATTTAAACACTGTTGTGATACTTCTGTGGACCAGAGCCTATAGAGAGGGCACCAACCAAATGCGTCTTCACATAATATTGTGCTGTAAGAATTGAGGCTCTCAAATACATTTATTTTTTGGTCTGCATCAGCGACAGTGAAGTATAGTCTAGTTGAGTATATTTGGAAGGGCAGGACAGCTGATGAACAGTCCATATGCCCGTTGATTGGGCTCTCACTAGATGAGTGAGATATATATATATTTATAATATTATGTCATGTACTGTATATTATTTCTTTAGGCTTTTAGGTTAAAAGACTTTGTAACTCGTTATATCTTATACATGGTACATTCCATTGGGCGCTGCACCATGGTCTGCCAGTAATCGTTAGCTAAATACAGTTGTGTTCAAAATTATTCAACCCCCACTGAAATTGAGTGTTTTGGCCAGTTTGACATTGATTTTGATCATTCAGTCATCTTGCTTACAATTAAATCAAAGAGGCACGTGTAGGTCAGACAAATATAACATAACATTTATAATGAAATAACCACAAATGTCTTTTCTGTGCTCACATCATTATCAGTTTTATTCAACCCCCAAGTGACATTCAATCTTAGACTTAGTACAACATCCTTTTACAGTTATAACAGCTTTTAAACGTGAAGCATAGCTTGACACAAGTGTCTTGCAGCGATCTACGGGTATCTTCGCCCATTCGTCATGGGCAAAAGCCTCCAGTTCAGTCACATTCTTAGGCTTGCGCACTGCAACTGCTTTCTTTAAGTCCCACCAGAGGTTCTCAATCGGATTTAAGTCAGGTGACTGTAATGGCCACTCCAAAATGTTCCAGCCTTTAATCTGCAACCATGCTCTAGTGGACTTGGAGGTATGCTTGGGATCATTGTCCTGTTGAAAGGTCCAACGTCTCCCAAGCCTCAGGTTTGTGACGGACTGCATCACATTGTCATCCAATATCTCCTGGTACTGAAGAGAATTCATGGTACCTTGCACACGCTGAAGCTTCCCTGTACCTGCAGAAGCAAAACAGCCCCAAAGCATGATTGACCCCCCGCCATGCTTCACAGTAGGCAAGGTGTTCTTTTCTTCATAGGCCTTGTTCTTCCTCCTCCAAACATAGCGTTGATCCATGGGCCCAAACAGTTCTAATTTTGTTTCATCAGTCCACAGAACACTATCCCAAAACTTCTGTGGTTTGTCCACATGACTTTTGGCATACTGCAGTCGACTCTTCTTATTCTTTGGAGACAGCAAGGGGGTGCGCCTGGTAGTTCTGGCATGGAGGCCTTCATTACGCAGTGTGCGCCGTATTGTCTGAGCTGAAACGTCAGTACCCACATCTGACAAATCTTTTCTCAGTTCCTCAGCAGTCACACGGGGACTTTTCTCCACTCTACGCTTCAGGTAGCGCACAGCAGTCGAAGTCAGCATCTTCTTTCTGCCACGACCAGGTAGCGTTTCAACAGTGCCCTTTGCCTTGAATTTGCGAATGATGCTTCCTATGGTCTCTCTTGGTATGTTTAACATCTTTGCAATCTTCTTATAGCCATTGCCCTTCCTGTGAAGAGTAATCACCTCTTCTCTTGTCTTCCTGGACCATTCTCTTGACTTCACCATGTTTGTAACCACACCAGTAAATGTCTAGAAGGAGCTGAGTATCACAGTCATTTTAAAGCTACCTAATTGGTGCTTGTTATGCTTTATTGCTGCTCCGTGACATCCACAGGTGTTTTCAATACCTGATTGAAGAACAGAGGTTCATTCAAGTGTTTTCAGAGTGGTAGTCTTTAAGGGGTTGAAGAATTGTGTCAATGAAGAATTCACAAAAGAAACATTTACTACTGTATTACAAAACCAATTGATGTCATTTTAGTTGCATATGGTTCTTTAAAAAGTCCTTGTAGGATTTCATTCTGAATACAATTACAAATGTACACTAAATTCCCTAAAACCCTTTACAGCATTGGGGGTTGAATAATTTTGAACACAACTGTATATATCAGTGTGATCTGGCCATCAAGACATTTGGTTTGTTCCTTAATTTTAGGATCACTGACAACATACACACAAAAAGCAATAGTCTTGTGCATTTGGAGACTCATCCGTCACGTTTTAGGATACATCACCTACTCGCACAATTTGACTTCAACCATATGGAACTTACAGGACAATAGTGAGCGTCCGGACACATGTCACACCGTTCTGCACCCCATGCGTCCTGATATTCGCCAAGGTGGCAACTCACACATGCACGGTCCTTGGGCCCTTTACACATGCCTGCAGAACAGAAATCATGATATTACATAGAAAAGGAAAAAAAAAAAAAAAAAACACACAACATGTATGAAAAGCTCAAGTCGATGGACGCACATCAGCTACTGATGTCGATCCCAAAGATGGGATTAACGCCTGTCTGTTCACCTCGCTGAGAGTACTTAGTGCGCTCAGCGCTGCAAGGCTCGATCGTCCTATGGAGGGAGGTGCTTTGCAGCTCTGTCAACTCGTGTCCTAGCGCTTTGACAGAGAGGCTTGCTGCATGGACGCAGCACAGCTGCTGTTGCACGTGCAATTCATGTAGCTGGCCCCGGTCGCAGCGTCTCAATGCTGTGACGGATGCCAGAAGGCACGACAGTACGAGCACCCATAGTGTGCTTGTCTGACACCAGCCTAAAAAAAAAAAAAAAAAAAAAGCTATATACAGTCTCTGACCCAACCACCTCAACAGGCAGAGAATTCCACAGCTTTATTGTTGTCACCTTAAGATAACCCTTCCCATGCTTTAGACGGAATCTCCTTTCGTCCAGTCTAAATGGGTGACCTCGTGTCCTGTGTACAGTCCTGTTAATGAATAGGTTATCGGACACTGGTTGATAATGGCCCCGTATATATTTATATAAGGTTATCAGATCCCCTCTAAGGCGCCGTTTCTCTAAACTAAACAGGTTTAAGCTTGTTAGTCTTTCCTCATAACTTAACCTTTCCATTCCCCTTATTTAGTTGCCGTCTCTGCACTTTTTCTAGCACCAATGGGAATCCGGATGGGACAATCAGCTGCCTCCTCTCTCAAGTCAAAGAACACCGAGACCAAGTAAGTTTCCAATTTACTTCTGTCAGTCCGGTTTGATTGCGGACAAATTACAAATCTTGTTAACCGTAGTGCCAGCATGGTTAAGTGTTAACGTGCGCGGTAAAAATATTTGCGCTCAATTCCATATTACATTAACGCTAATACCGCGCAGCATCGTATACCGCCTGGAAACCTGCACTGCCACCGCGTCCTATACTTCACATTATGAGCGCAAGCTACTACAATTAGCGCAAATTACCGCATGGATGTTAAAAGAAAAATATTATTATCTTTGCGATTTTCAAAAGCTGGTGCTAATGGCATATCTGAACAGCCTGCCCAAACCCAAATATACCAGCACATTAGTTGCCCACTCAACTCCTACCAAACCAATAAAATGGAGAAGTTGTGTGTGCATTTATTATTGCTGCAGCATATATACTCTGACTGTGGCAAATGCGATTTCTTAACGTGAGACAAGCATGGTTCTTAATTCTGTTTGCGCTCAGTTGTTTTTCGTGATTCAGCCAAACAGAATTGTGCACGTGACAGTACCGCCCGTGCATTTGGCGGCATCCTGTTTGCGCCCGCTATTGATCGGCGGATGAAAACACGCGAAGATTGTAAATTCCAACAGTGATTTGCGTGCGCAAAACTTTAACGCTTAGCGCAAAGATTTTCGCTTTAAGAATGTAATGTGGCCCATTATCTTTAGGAGCAGAGTATACCAGCGCTGGCTCATGGCTTGCTGACTAATGGCGGAATCCAATATTGTGAGTCGAGCAGCCAACACAGAGGATCACTCGTAACAGTATGAGCAATCCGGCGCCGCTGATAATGCTGAATTCATGAGCAGCGCCCCATAAAAGCGACTCAAGTAGAATAACACGGCAACAGTTTGTAGGCTGTCTGGAACTTAGCACAAGTTTTATACTAGGGGAGGGGGAAGGGAAGGGAAGGATACAGTTTGGGGATTCAAAAAGGAAAGGGAACAAACCCCCACTAAAATAAAAATAAAAAAAAAAAAAAAAAAAAAAAACAGTTTTGGCGAACTCTGTAAAGTCAGAGCAGAGTAAGGTTATTTTGGAGCTGTTGAAGACCACTTACTGACTGAGGAAGCTGAAATTGTATCGGCGAAACGAGTTGTTTATATGCCATTTTAAAGGGCGAATATTTCTAGATTCCTGGATCTCCTCACACCAACCTGCCACGGATCCTTGGGAGGCTGGATACTGCCGTGAAGGGTCACAGGCACCGCATCGCAGAGCTGGATATAGGGCTCTGGTCCAGTTAAGCAGGACATGTATTAGGATATACTAGAATACTTTACATCCTGCCCCACGAATGCACATTCCTTCTTTTTCATATATGCGCAGGATCGAACAAGAAGGACGGTGCCATTCCAAAAGTTGGCACACTGCCCACTACACAGAGCTAATACAATATATAGTATATAGTGAGCTGACACGATTAATAACAGAGCTGGTTATACAAATCTCTCGCTCATGCGATATCCTGACGGCCCAAGCTTCATCGAATCCAAAATTAAATACAAACATGTTCTACATCTGCACCACACCAATGTGTGTCTCTATCGCCCAAATGGATGAAGGTTTAAACCCTATTCTTGATACAATAGCACCAGTATACGGTTCACTATACTTTTACACGTTTGTGTGCTTGTAGAAGTTCTTGGTCTTCGATTCTCCATTTCTGTGACCTTTGGGGTAGATGGGCCACCACTTACCAGCTTCTTCTGTAGAGCCGCACACCAATACAAAACAGAAATTGAAATAGGCGCCATTTACATTCGGCCTCTTTTTCTATTTCAGAGCTGGATCTGATTACATTAAAAATCATACCAGGGATGCATTGTATATCTCACACACACGCTATGAGGTTAAGGTACTAAGAGACGAGAAGAAGTCCTTGAGTTTTTTTCATGTGACTTCACACTCCGTAAAGTTTGAAAAAAAAAAAATTTTTTTTTTTTTATTCTATTTAAATTTTATTACAACATTGTATGCTGTATACTAGATTCCACTTCGATACAATATTTTTATTTTATGTTACAGTTACAAGCATTTATAAAAGCACCAACAAGTTCCGTAGCGCTACTATGGTGATTTAGTTTGGAAATACCTGGAGGGCACAGACTGCATTCTGAAGCACCTGCATTAACAGCTTCCTGGCCATCGGGACAGAGTGTACAGGTCACGCATGATGTCATACTGTGGAAATACAGGTCACAGGAATAAGGACTAGAGCTTTACTTATGGTCATAGAATTTAAAAGGGCATAGAACTATAAGCCACCTTTATACTACTCTATACTTATGCACAGCACCGTTTAAAATTGCTCCGCCTAACTTCAGTGCCATTACTACACTAGACTAAAAAAAAAAAAAAAAAAAAAAAATCACGTTAAGAACACAACAATGGAAAGCTGGATACGCATTAAATCACACCTCGATGGGTCAGCCACAGTGCGAGATATGTCAGTCTAGAGTTCTTTATGGATTCTCTGAGTATAAAGAAAACCAGAATGTTACAGGATTCTACACATTTCTATCTTCTATACAGTGAGTATATTTAAAAGGAAACAAAATAGCAAAACAAGAGGACATAGATTAGAGGGGCAAAGGTTTAAAAGTAACATCAGGAAGCATTATTTTACTGAAAGGGTGGTGGATACATGAAACAGTCTTCCAGTTGAAGTGGTAGAGGCCAAAACAGTGATTGAATTTAAGCAGGCATGGGATAGGCATAAGGCTATCCTAAAAAGATAAATCCAGGTAAGTATCCATGTAATTGGGCAGACTAGATGAGCCGAAAGGTTCTTATCTGCCGACATTTTTTTATGTTTCTATGTGTCAAAAAAATAAAAAACACGTGGGAGGGGGGGGGGGTATTGCCTACATTCACTCAGCAGCCAGACTTCATGTGGCCCTTTACTGCTTTGAACCGCTGATACAGTATATCACACACACGGAATATATAGGGGTTAAAGAGAAAATTGAAATTTACCTGCAATATGACCCAGGCAGGCAGGGCTCACAGGACGTTGCATTTTCAGCAGGAGAGACAAAACCTGTTTGAAGAGATATATATAGCACAAGTCATTTCCCATGGATACTCAAAGGGATCTTAAAGTGACACTCTAGTCACACCTTGTGATCTCCCTGCTCCCTCTGGGACGCATGGTGGGATCAGAGGGCTGATTAAGCCATCCAAATGCAGGGGCTTAAGCCTGCCCAGACACTCAGCTCAGAATTCTGGGCTTGGAGAACTCTGAGCCCATTGGTTATGACTGGTTCCCAAAGTCTTCCTGTATTTACTGGAGAGCCCAGCCCCCTGCGGTCACAATGACATGCTGAGCTGTAAGCAGGTCTTCTCCTGCAGAGATCAGAGGGAGAGCAGTGCTGGGTTTAGTGGAGTTTTTAAAAATTCTACAGGGCAGGGGCTGATAGCCCGCTATAGAGTGAATGCAGGAGGAGGAAACCATTAAGAGCATCAGGAAATGGCATAAGACATCCTGACCCTGCAAACTCAGATTCATTAAAGTTATCCGGTCACAACCAAAATTAAGATTGGCCAATTTGACAGGGAAATATAAACTATAGGCTAGATTGCTAGCTCTGTAGGTCACTTCCTGGGGTGAGTGACAGCTGTGAGCAGAAGAGTCGTTCTTGTACAACAGGAAGGACAGCCCCCCAACTCCTGGTGTTCCACCATTTGATGGAACCTGCGGCGAAGGGCGACCCACGAGCATCACTTCTGCCTATGCCAAATCAGTTTTTCGCCTCCAGAATGACAACGCACGTTACGCCATAGCCAAATAATGCGCACTCTACGTCAAACTGACGTGTCCGCTGTGGAATATGTGAGTGCGCATGCACAGCATGTGCCCAAGGCATAGCGTGCATGCGAAGTGTGTCGTTTTTGGAGGTGAACAGCTGATTTCACCGCAGTGACGTGGTCTCAATTCACCACGGGTCTGATCAAATGATGGAACACCTGGAGTGAAGCGAGGGCTGTCCTGTTGGTCAAAAGACGACTCTTCCGCTCACAGCTGTCACTCGCTCCAGGAAGTGACATACAACATGTTTTGGGCATGTCAGCGGCACTTTAATTACATGGGAGGACAATACGAATTTTACCGCTTATGGGACAAGAAAGCATCACCAATGACTGAGGTTATACACAGGGGTTTTTGAAGCTGCAGCTCCAAGCCCAGAGAAAGGAGAACTAGGTCTGCATTGATGGTTGTTTGGACCCCGGTATCTCAGGAACCGTAGCAGCTATAGGGTCATACAAGGCATCATTGGAAAGGCCAGGGCATGGACTTACATGGCAATATGATCAGGTTTTATGAAAAATAAAGGCCACGAGTAAGAGCAGAGATGAGTGGCCGACACTTTAAGTAGGGGCTGAGTTACAGCACTATGGGCCTCTGCATTGTATTTGCCCCCCCCAAGCCAAAAGTTGACAGTCGGCCCCAGGTAATTGCACATTGGGAGATGAAAAGAGGGCAGAGGTACACACCCAACTTCTGCCCTCCAGCCCCATGAAAGCCTTAATAAAATCAGACAGATTTTTCGAAAGCCGGCCGTCCAGGACAATAAAAGGGTTTAAAAATGTTCCATAATTTGGCTCTTCAACCACAATAAGATCCCCCCCCCCCTCCTTCATAAACAGTTGAGGGGGAGGCAGGGCTGGATCTAAATCTCCAGAGCACCCCTCCCTCCTAAAAATCCAAAATCAGTAACAATGCAACACTACTGGGTCTAAAAACGGTAAACAAATAAAAATAACACCTGTACAATATAACAGTTTCCCAAAGCGAGCACGGAAACGTACCTTTGTCACACGGCTCACAAGAGGTGGAAGCGGTTTCATTGGAATAGTAACCTGCTGGGCACGACCGGCACTCTGAGCTTTGACTGGTGCTGAATAGGCAAGAAAACCCAAACTGTTTAGAGGTTCTAGGACTTTTAAAAAAAGAAAGAAGTCCATCTAAACAGAGTATTTCATAACAACTTAGCTATTTCATACAGCGTTATTCCCAAATAAAACAAGAGTCTGCAGACTTCTCCCTCCTGATCTAGACACGTTCATGCTGTAGACAGAGGCAAAGCGCCACCTGCCAAGTGGGATCCCAGGGACTTTGCTGGCAATCAGAGTTGCCATCAGAAATCTTTGGGCCCCCCTCTCTCATCTGACCATCTCAATTAAAAGTGAAACCTTGGGACTTCCAGGAGGCGGGCCAAGTGAATGGCCGCTTTTACACTGCGCTACGTGCAGGACAAACAATTACCTCTCCGTTGACCGGATTTTCTAACACCTTCTGAGGTACCGTGCCTTGCAGGAGCTCTTTTAATCTCTGCTGCACCGAACTCTGATAAAGATCCGGCTGGATCCGATCACGCAGCGCTGACATCCCCGGAGTCGTCAGGCCGTAAGTGGGCTGCCTGTCCCAGCCTACCCAGGAACCTCGGATCTCCCTTCCCTGTGACCCTGGTTCTACCGATCCACTGGGAGCGCCGAGCGGAGCCTGATTGGGACTGATCTTGGTGGGTGGAGGAGCATTTGAGTGCCTCGCGTCAACTCGGGGGGGGGGTGGGACCGCCATCTTGCCGGCGCCACGAGGTGGAGTGGTGCTCTTTCGGGCTATCCGCGGGACTTGCTGGAGGCCGAGCACCTGCTTAGCTGGAGGTTGCTCGGCGGCAGCGCCGTCTGGAGTAGCGAGGCTCCCCGTGTGCCGACCATCCTGCATTGTTCGGAGTTGGATTCCCGGACCCCCAGTGAGCCCCCCCCCCAGACTGAATCCCGGGCACGGATATTGAAGCCTTTCTTGCGGCCCTACCTGTTCTGCCGGCACATCGTCCTTCTGGCATAGGGGATGGTGATTCGTGGAAGCCGGCCACCATCTTGCCTGGGCCGCGTGGTGGAGTTCCAGCCTCGGATATGTACCGAATACGGCAGAGGGAAGTCAGGTGCTTGTCCCTCAGTTTTTCCGCCCTGGGGCATCCTAAACAATAAATTTTTCTCAGTCCTAGGGATCCCCTAGGGCGCCACTCTCAAATTTCTCGGTCTCCTTTAAATAAGAGGCATCCTGCACAGACTGAATTTTTCTTGCCAGGTCTCCTGGGGTGACTTTCTAGACCTTCAATGCCCTGTCTCATTGGGCTTCAGGCTCTGCACGATTGAAGTCTGAACACACTCCAACCGACCTTTCAAACAACATTATTCTCCCACACACCAATCCCTACAACTTTTTACCTACGTGCCACACCTTTTTGAGCAACAGGGACAAACGGAAAGGAGGAAAAAAAAAAAAAAGAAAAATAATATTTTTTTCCAGTCCCCTTTAGTTAGGGGGCATCCAGTCTCATAACGAATTTTTCACATTGTTGGTGGTAGCGAGACCCCCGGCCAGTTTAATTTTCCACATCTACCTTTTTTCTACATCTCCTCTGATTGGGGGCGTCCGTACCCCTGTGTCGCTGTGGATTTACCCTACCACTATTCCTAATTCTAGCCACAATCAGAGTTCAGCCTTGGACGCTCTACCTCTTCAGCATGGAGAAATGTGTCTTCCAGCAAAACAAACAAGAAAACCTCGGATAAATCATCATCGAAAATGACCTCAAAAGCTATCTCAACGATTGACTCTGCCATCCTCCCCATCTACAACTCCTTTTGACCCCCAACTGGATCTATCACAGTCAGCCTCTCCTTCTGGCGACAGTCGACAAGACCTGAGTCTGCATGGCGGACATCTCAGCGGTGTTGTCCCCCTTGCTTGATGAAAAACTCGGACGACTCTCCTCGACCATTGAATCCGTCTTATCGCAGTTGACATCGCAAGCACAAAGGCTTACAGAAGAAGTCGAGGAACGGGTCTCGACCCTTGAGGATGACGTTAATCCACTGAAGGCACGGGTGGACGCACAACAATCCGTTATTCAAACACTGACAGAAATTGGACGATTTGGAGAATCGGAGCCGTCGCAATAATTTACGTGTGGTTGGCCTCCCGGAGACGGTGAAGGGCCGAGCCTTGCAAGAATGGGCTTCCAACTGGTTACCTACTCAATTGGGCTTGGATGCCCCTGACCTTCCCTTGGCCGTGGAGCGAGTACACAGAGTGGGCCCTGATCTAAATCCATGGGCGGGACAACCTCGCGTTGTCATCATTAGATTTGTCAGCAAAGTTGAGAAGTCTCAACTATTACAAGCCTTTCACAAGGCCAATGCTTTGGATTATAATGGAGCCCCTCTGAGACTGTTTCAGGACTTTTCGGCTTCTGTGTCCCTGAAGCGAAGAGCGTTTTCGCCCTTGTGCTCGGAATTGGTGGAAAAGGACATTCGTTTTTCATTGTTATATCTGGCTCGCCTAAGAGTGAATTTTAATGGAGCAACCCATTATTTTGATTCCCCGGCTGAGGCAAGCGCGGCTCTCCTCCCAGGGCAACTCCATGGAGGGTCGACTTCGCCTCTTCCTCCACGTGCGCCATCTACGAGAGTGCGCACAGGGAGGTCATGACGAGGTCGTAACTGGACTTCATTCTACCTTCGCTTCTTCAAACTATGACACAATTCTTGCTTGTTGTGATGCAGCTAATGCTCTCGTTTTCCCATAGGTTGTGCTTATTGGAGGTTGGATGATGGATGGTTCATAGCCACATCTGATCTCTGGGTCCTGTTGATCCTTTTGTTTTTGTCTATGTTACGGTTTAGGTTTATTTCTGAACCCTCTTTACAGGTTCTGGTTCCATAGAAGAGTAAAAATGTATCGACGCCCAGAATCAGGGTATTTAGTCTATTGCGCGTTCCCCTCACTGGGCTCCAGGGCTGTAGCTGGGACGACCCTGGTCTCCCTTTAGGAGTGGCTATGCCATATTCCCCATGATAGGCACTCTATAGTGCCCCGTCAGTCCGAGACCCTCCCATGACATCTCTTGAGCCACCTACCCTTAAAACCTCCCTCAGACTCCTGTCTTGGAATGCGGGGGGTTTAAACTCTCCCGTCAAAAGGAAAAAGATACTTGCTCACTTAGCCATGTTGAAACCCGGTGTGGTCTTCCTACAAGAGACCCACTGGTCTTCCCCTGATAACCATCTCCGATCTCCCTGGATTGGGTATCAAACTTCCGCTCCTTTTACGAAAAAAAAAAAAAAAGAGGCACTGCTATCCTTTTAAATAAATCCCTGCCGTTTATAGTCCTTGACGAAGCTAATGACTCCCACGGTCGCTTCTCCATTGTATTGATGTCAGTTCTAGGAGAGACCTATTTATTAGTGAAATGTCTATGCCCCTCACCCTCCCCACATACAATTTTTTTTCCGATCTCTACACGACTCTCCAATATACTTTTACACATTGTATTATAGGCGGGGATTTTAATGCGGTTTTGGACTCTGTCCTAGACCGCTCTCGTGTAGGCTCTCGCCCTGCACCCTCACGGGCTTCAGTTGGCCCCATGTTCTTAAAAGACCACCTAGCTTTGTTTGATGCCTGGCGTTATGTCAACCCTGAAGGTAGAGACTACTCATTTTACTCACATCCCCATGATTCCTTTTCCCGTATAGACATGTTCCTACTGTCCTCGACTTGCTACCACTCCATAGTTGACGCAACGATAGGAATGATACACATTTCCGACCATGCACCTGTCACGGTAGATCTACAGTTAAAAACGCCACTCCCACGCTCCCGAAATTGGCGCTTTCCCACTACTCTCCTTCACTCCAGTGATTTTAAAGCACACCTAGAACTTAGTTGGAACATGTAGATGATGTTAATTTGTTTTGGGAGGCAGCTAAACCGGTCATGAGGGGTTGCATAATTGAATATATGTCCCGTAAACGCAAAGAAGTCAACAAAAGACTGCTAGGAGGCGCACTCCTCCCTAGTTAATTCTTATAGAACTCATGTCGCACACCCTACCCCTATCACGTCAGAACAGTATAAGGCGGACAAAAAGGCCCAATTTTCCTGGCTGCACCAGAAAAATCGTTTTTTCCGCTGGGGCAACAAACCAGGGAAACTCCTGGCCAATCTACTGAAATTGCAACACCCATCGGTCCCAGCAATAACTAGAATTAAGACCCCCACGGGTGAAATATTAACTGACCCATCAGACATCAATAGGTTTTTCCGCGACTATTTTGCGACATTCTATAAAGCTGAACTTGATAAATGGAAAGTCCAGGCTAAATTTTTTGTAACAGCAGGAATGCCGGAACTAGATCCTGAGACAAGAGAAACTAAATGCTCCAATTAGCTCCAGTGACATCACAACAGCAATTTCTCACCTCCGTTCCAATAAAACCCCCGGCCCGGATGGCTTCTCTGCAGAATATTATAAAATTACTTGAGGGCCATCTTGTCCCCCACCTCACGTCCTTGTTCAACGATATACTACAGGGAAAAGCCCCGCCACCTTCCTTTAATGCGTCTCGGATGATAATGATTCCTAAACCAGATAAAAGATCCTTTACTAATAACGTCCTATCGCCCAATTTCCCTATTAAATACTGATTTGAAACTATTATCGGCCATAATGGCTAGGCGTCTGCAGGCCCCGCTAATGCAGTTTATCTCCCCCGCTCAAACAGGGTTCTTGACAGGCCGCCACTCCAAGCAAAATGTCAGAAAAGCCCTGGCTGCTATCTGGTCGTCAAATAGCCGCACTCACGCGGATTTACTCCTTAGCTGCGATGCCGATAAGTATTGGGACACCAAAGGAGTGATATTTCAAGAATCGTCGTAGATAGGACCATGATATGCGGTCAAAAGCCTTAATTTGTTTAATGCTTTATATGATAATCCTTCCGCTACGATCACGACTAATGGCCTTAATTCCACCCCTTTCATACTGGAACGGGACACACGTCAGGGTTGCCCACTTTCTCCTCTATTATTTAATCTAGCATTAGAACCAATCAAGGATTTTCCAAACATGCCCGGATTTTAGCGGGATACGCATATGTTCCCAGGAGGTCCGCATAGTGGCTTTTGCAGACGATTTGCTCCTCTTTCTGTCCCACCCCGACAAGGCACTCCCAACCCTTGACATATTTGGAAGAATTTCACCTAGCATCAGGGTTTAAGATTAACTATGATAAAACATTAGCGATACCGTTGGGTACGGATTGCGGAAGCTCGATAGGGCAGCACAGTCCTTTTCGCTGGTGTCAAACGGGGACTTTTAAATATTTATGGGTGTTACTACCGACAAATATCGCAAGATTATACGAGGTTAACATACCTCCGCTCCTGTCTCAGCTTAAGAACCAGTTAGCCTCCTGGGCAAAACTTCCGTTGTTTTACTTGGGGAGGTGCAGTCTTCTAAAAATGGTTGCATTCCCACGTCTCCTATACCCGATACAAATGCTCCCTCTACTCCTCAAACGTAAGGATATACTGTAGCACAAATTCATGCTCTGTTTACCAGATTCATCTGGAGCGGGGGAAAACCACACATAGCACTACGCAAACTTCAGCTTCCTTATACTATGGGAGGATTGAACTTACCAGACATGTATTCCTATAATATTGCAGCACTGTACCGAATAGTGGCGGATTGGATCGCGGACTCATCTAGGTACACAGATTGTGCCTTGGATCGAGCCATGTCTTTCCCACTATCCCCATTGGCTTTCCTTCACACACACCCCCCCCCCCCGTCTAGGATCCCTCCAACCCAGAGATCTAATCCCTTGCTTTTTACAGGACGGGAGGCATGGTATCAAGCACGTAAACTGCGGGGCTTCTCCTGGACATCCTCGATTTTCCAACCATTACTAGGTAACCCTGCTTTCCAATCTGGCTCAGCGGCCTCTGCATTTCAGGTCTTGGCGACTAAGGCTAGGGTCAGACTAACGCAGTATCAACGTGCGTTTAGCAGCACTAAATCACGGCCGTGCTAGCAGCAAATGACGTCCAATGCCAGGCAATATACGAAGAACGGCCGCACAAAAGTGCGGCTGCGCAACGCAAGTGGCAAATGAACGCATTTTTTTTGAGAACGTGAAACCGCTAGTACTGACGTACAGAGTGCGCTGCGTCCGCTAGCGGCTTGTGTGTGTGATTAGGAGACGTCAGACATGCTAACGCGGATCGCTTTCACTGCTTATGGTCCTGCCCATTAGTGTCAAACTTTTGGAACTCCATACGGAGATTCGGTGTTCGGATCCTAAATATAAAAGTACCTACCACCCCAGACTGGGCGTTGTTTAACCTCCTCTCCGACAGCGAAAGACGTGGACTGGGCAGGAATCAGAGGGCCCTATTAGGAGTGCTATCCGCAGTAGCTAAAAAGGCCATTTTCGGGAACTGGATTGCCACCTCTCCCCACATTTTCTATGTTTTATTCCTGCTTTTATGCTATTTTTCAACATGATTGGGTGGAGACTGCTCTGCATAAAGACAATAAAGTTCAGTTTTTCGAAAAATGGGAGCATTTTAGGTCATGTCTGCCGGAAAATGTCGTTGCAAAACTAAAGAGATTTTGAATATACTAACTGGTACCTGACTAGATCCCTATCGTCCCCTCCCTTAACACCTAACGCTAAGACACTCCTAGAACTTTCAGAATTTTTTGGGGTGTTACCATCGGCTTAATGTGTAAATATAGCGAGGCCTCTCATGTCGACTGTGGGATGGGAGAGATGTCTTCCTAAGTGGGAATGTGAATATGCATATTGTACTATGAACGGAGTTTGTCAATTCAAAAATATTATTTTTTTTTATATAAAAAGTGAAACGTTTTGCTTGAACATCTATCACCGGGAGTGATGTAAAAAGTGTTGGAAAGAGTCCGGCCTGGACCTCTGCTCGGTGCACACCTCTCACCATACTAACTGTTCCCTCAGGCTAAGGTCAGACGAAAGCAGTTTTAACCGCACTAAATCACGGCCGCGCTAGCAGCAAATGACGTCCAATGCAGGGCTGCATATGAAGAACGGCTGCACAAAAGTGCGGCCGCTCAACGCAAGTGGCAAACGAACGCATTTTTTCGAGAACGTCAAACTGCTAGTACTGACGTACAGAGTGCGCTGCGTCCGCATAGTGGCGTGTTTGGGAGACGTCAGACGCTGCACACGTCCGGCCAACATAACGTCCAGACGCAAAAAGTGTTTTATTGAGGATCCGTACAAAATCAGACGAAAATGCGCCTCGTATGACAGCTATCGCGTATTCCGTGAAAAAAAATACGTCCATTCGTTCGAACGCACTTTTTCACGGACAACGCGAAAAATGCATTAGTCTGACCCTAGCCTCAGATGCTGCGGCCCACTGGGACATTTATTGAGGCCTTGGTTGGCCAGTGTTGGGTGGCATGGAGGGGCCCTTACAATCTGTGGCATATAGACAAGCTTCACAGGGTTTGGCAATGAACAGGACCCCCGGAGATTCTGGGCCCCTTAACATGTAATGGGCTGTAACCCCCCCCCCTCCCCTCACCCAGGGCAATTAAAAGGTTTGTAATACACAGTACGTTTCTCGTTATACTCCGAGCCACAAGTCTGCTAAAGCTCAATGGGATATGTACATGTAGAGCACCCAAAACAAGGACCAACTTTTTTATGCCAACCTTTTTAGGGAATGTTACAAGTTTGACTGAGTGGCTTAAACCAGGACGTGTATCAGTCATTCAATAAGTTTCACATTTTTGGAGTGTAATGAAAACAATTTGGGTGCACTCTGGACTTGGAATCAGAAGTTCTAGATGCAGAGAATATAGAACTTATCTTTAAAAGGAAGTTCGCTCCCCTTGATTACTCCTCCGTTCAACCTTTGGTGTGGTCTCCTCCCTTGATATGTGCTTTCCAGCGAGAAGGCAATATTCAAAGGATTAATCGGCCAGGTCAGCACACTCTAAAACAAGCTTAATAAACCATAAAAGAATAAAATCAGATTACAATAAAATGTAGCATTATGCGACGCGTTTCGTCTCAGATGCATTCTTGAAAAAGTTGAGACGAAAAGCATTGAATAATGCTACATTTTATTAAGCTCGTTTAGAGTGTGCTGACTCAGCCGACAGACGCATACCACAGTGGTGGAATTATAATCATTGGAATATTTCCTTCTCGCTGGAAAGAACGTGTCACAAAACCCTGTGCTCAGAGACTGGACTGTACTAAAACCTCACGTAAGACATTTGTTTAGGTTTTAATGTTGTTAAAAGTGGTGGTTTGGGACTTTTCCCCAGCAGAACAGAATCCATATGCCTTTAAGCCTGTCCCTCATGTTCACTGTGTTGAAGCCTGGGTTTGCAACCATGAGCTGGGTTTGAAACCCCAGCTAATGACTGCACAGCATTCACTTTAAGGGAAACATCTGCAGAAACTTTAAACCGTGGAGCTCTGAAAACACTTTGCTCCAGCAGGGCGCTCTTTTGGGGTTAGGGTCCCACTCATGGGAGCTACCGTTGAGATGATTTTCAGGAGGGAGCTCCATTGGGAACCCATGTTGCTGAGCCTTTCTTGGCCCTAGGAGCTCAGGCAGTAGTGACCATGCGGCATCCCCTGGGTGTAACGGCTACACGCTGCCATCCTTGCCCCGGCCTCCGGATCTGGGTGCTTTTTGGACTGACACCATAGGGGCCCGAGCCATCATACAGTACCCCCGGATTGCCGCTGCTCCCCTGAAATCACCCCCAAACAAGGACCTGTGCTCTGTAGGACTGCTGTTAGTTATTTGTAAGGCACCACTAAGTTCCATGGGAGAGACAGAATTAACTTGTATGTAATATTGGTTAAACACAGAACTTTATCAGGGAGGACCCTGCTCAAGAGCTTACAATCTGAGCGGACCTGATGGAGAGCAGGCTGAATGGCAGTGCCGGGATGTCTGGGTGAGAGGGCGGGGATGTTAACCGTTAGTTGATTATGAATCAAATGAAAAGAAGGCCATGTGAAATGGCCAGTGAGTCTGCTTAACCCAATATGACCAGGGTCGTCTGGCATTGAATCAGCGCCACTTGCTGAGTGGAGAATCCAAGAACTGGCGAAGGAAAACGAATCACGGCGGCCGAGGGAAAATATTTGACCTGGGCTTTTGTAACAGAA
Organism: Leptobrachium leishanense; assembly: GCA_009667805.1. Taxonomy (NCBI): domain Eukaryota; kingdom Metazoa; phylum Chordata; class Amphibia; order Anura; family Megophryidae; genus Leptobrachium; species Leptobrachium leishanense. The sequence goes on along the minus strand of CM019063.1, from coordinate 512,726,954 downwards.
TGTATCAACAGAGGAGACTACAAAGGTTGAGCGGGGGAGTAATCAAGGGGAGCGACCTTCCTTTAAAGATAAGTTATATCGGCTGGATGGAGTAGAGGTAACATCACTGCTCTATAACCATGGAGTCACCGGTTCGATCCTGGCCAGAGCACCTCTCCAGTAAGTGTCCTTGGGCAAGACACCTAACGGTACACACTTGCCTACCACACAATATCGGCAGTGGAGTCCAGTGGTAACATCTCTACCCTTCGACCGTGGAGAAGCAACTCAAGGTCCCGTTCGGCACAACTGTGGAGAAGTCTTCGAAGCGGGATCAACCTAACCACCGGTCTCTAATCAGCGCTACAATCATGGAGAGACGACTTGATTCCACTCAGAAGACGCCACCAGCGAGTGTCCTTGGGCAAGACACCTAACGATATGGATGCGCCTACCTCACAAAATACTTGTACATCTCATAGATTGTAAATCCCCTTGGGAACAGGGTCCTCCTGAATCAGGTCATCATCCATGTGTGGTATTCCAATGTAAAGCGCTGCGGAATATGTGACGCTATATAAATAAAGGATAATAATATTCAGTGAATATAGAACTTCTGATTCCAAGTCCAGAGTGTACCCTAATTGTTTTCATTATTCTGACTGTTGTCTGGGGAAGCACCTTCCCTGAAAATTGCTTTAGCTACTGTGTTACTTATATTTTTGGAGAGAACAGATACGGTTAGAAATAAGTGATCCCAGTGGCTCATGTTTAAAATGATCACGAGATTGAGAGATAATCTTACTTGGCAAAAAAACCTTCTGGACAAAGGAGACAGGACGACTGATTGGTTTGTGGTTGGTATAAGCCATCTGGACAGGGGGAGCATTCAGAGACATCAAGGCAGAAGCCGCTCTCACAGCAGACGCAGGCTTCACTATCTGAAATTAAAAATAAATTGTAAGGTGGAATTTGTGAGCGCTTTAAAAATACTTGATAAACAGCCCACCAGACATTTTATGCCAAATTCTAAAAAGTAGGACAGAAAAAAAAAATAATTAAGAGGCAGTCAGCCATTGACACAAGTATTCAAGACCATTAACTCAATACTTTGAAGCTCCTCGGACAGAGATTACAGCCTCAAATTATTCTGGGTATGATTGAACAAGCTTTGCATGCCTGGATTTGGGCAGGTTTGCCATTCACCTCTTCAGAACTCTGTCAGGTTGGGTGGGGACCGTAGGTGGAAAGTAATTATCAGGTCTCTCCAGAGATGTTTAATTGGGGTCAAGTCCAGATTCAGGGTTGGCCACTCAGTGACATGGAGTTGTACCTAAGATCGCTCTTTAAGTCTTCGCTGCCAGGTGCTTTGGCACGTTTAATGGAGAACCTTCAATCCAATGAACCAGTCTGAGGTCCTCCTGAGGAGTCTGGGCCAGGTTATCAAGGAGATCTCTGTATTTTGCAGTGTTTAGCTTATCTTCAAAGACTAATCTCCCGGTCGCTGAAATAAACACCAAACATCTTGCGTCGAGAAGTCTTTAGTGTCCTTTTTTGTGTGCAAATTCCAAGTTGACTCTGGTTGTCTTCCAGTGGAGGTGACCAGTCTGCCATAAAAGTGGCGTAATGCAGTGATGACTATCCGTCAACAAGTCTCTCCCAGCTCCACACATTATGTCTGGAGCTCATTAAGACCTGCCATCAGCCTCTTGGTCACCTCCCTTACCAAGTCCCACTCACTGATTTCCAAAAGCTGCCACACCACCCCAGCAGAGCAGAGTCCTGGTTGTGCCAAACTTCATCCATTTAAAAAGAATAATGGAGTCTGACGTAACCAGGGTTAGATGTGGTAGAAATGTTAATGCGTCATTAATTCAAAGCTCTTTAGGATTAAATGAGAAAATCAGAGCTCCCCAAACAGTTGGGATTAAACCCTCCTAAATAGAAAAAAGAAAAGTCCCAGACCCTTAAGTAGTTGAGATTAAAAATCATAAATTAATGAACATTGTCAAACAAAATAAACACAGAACAAACAAAATTTCAATAGTAACACCGGTATGATTGAAAAATATTACCTATTGTGGACTCAGCATATTGGTAGTGCTAAAGATAAAATAAAGCCATAAGATTTCTATACGTGTATGTTTAAAGGCCACATGGACTACTAGGTCCACTAGATTAAAGACATTGTAATAATAGAAGCATGTTTCAGCCCTAAATAGAGAAAATGTATTAAATGTTAGACAGAACCACTAGTCTCTAGATCAGTAATTATTGGAAGCTTTAGAGAATTTATATATAAATATTTCACACCTTCCACATAAGAGTAGATTACCAGGACAGGACAGAAATGGATGCAAGGGGGGGGGGGTGTATACCAAATTATTAATGAATAAAGTAATAAAATAAATACCTAATAGGACCCTTAGTTGCAAATACATTCCTGTTCTATCCCTAATATTGGTGAGAACAAGCAGTGGTATCGGGTTTTTTTTTTTACCATTCCTATAGAAGACTGCAAGTGGGATTGTCTCACTTATAGCCCCCCTGCTGGTATAAAAAAGGAGACAACAACAACACAGGGAGATAGAAGCAGGAGTAGAAAACCAACAGTTAATGAGCATATTCCTAATGTAGCCCCCCTGCTAATAGAAATGGCCCAGCCCATTAGCAGCATAATTGCCAAGTAGATCACAAAAAAATTCGAGCCGAGTCCAAATCATGAATGCCTTTTTAAGACCCAGTTTGGATAGCCTTTAGATCTAAAATCTTTTTTCAGAGTCCAGGCCCTCATCCTGAACTCTTCTGTTGAGCAAATCCTACATAAATATTGTCTATACGGTATTCCCAGTTTAAGGGGTACCGGATGGTAACTGGACCAGCCAAGTAAAATTGTTAGTAGCGGTCTTCTTTTGAAATCACAGCTATTGTCACATCTTAGAAATTCAATGTGGTCTTATGCATCTCATGAGCATCGTTTAAATGGAGTGGATTCTGATTTGTAAACCCAACAAATCTTTGGAATTCCTCCTCTGTCTAATGCCATATTAGGAAAACATTATGTATCTACGCCAACAGATGATAGTCAAAAAACGGATTAACTTCAGAGTTAAATATCATCATTCCCCCCCCCAATACACCCAAATAGATGTTGGCATATGAAGGGGTACACGTAGTGCCCATTGTAGTCCCCTGGATTTGGTGTTTATACAGGTAAGAGTGGAGGGGGTATCCTAATGAAGTCACATTGCTTAGTGGCGAAATGTGCGTGGAGCACGGTACAATATTGATGGGTTTTCACCCCCCCCCCCTTTTTTTTTTTTTTTTTTTTTTAAAACAGCCACTCTTTTTGACTTGTCTAAATTTTTGGACTCTGGCAATTATGCTGCTAATGGGCTGGGCCATTTTTCCTTCTAGAAAGAATACAGTGTAAATTAGGGAGCACATATAGAACCATGAAACCAAAAAACGTATACACCATGTGGTGGGTAAAAATCTAAAAGATATGAAATACTCATGTATAATTCAGAGAATTCCAAATTCATATACAATCCTGCAATAGAGGAGGAATAGACCAAAATGTGCGGTACCAGATTATCAATGCAATTAATAAAATGGTGCCAACTGCAAAATTTATGCTCACAAGAATGGAGCCTGATAATACACACTCATGCTATTTGCCTCGTTATTTTATCTTTAGCACTACCAATATGCTGAGTCTACAATAGGTAATATTTTCAATCATACCGGTGTTACTATTGAAAGTGTGTTTTCTGTGTACATTTTGTTTTACAATTTTAATCAACTAATTAAAGGGTCTGGGAGTTGTTATTTTTTTTCCACTCTCCATGCAATCTTAGTTTTATGCGTCATTAGGGCAAGTTTACTTTTATTTTTGCACCCACGAGAATACTTCTATCAATTGGAATGATAGTGGTTTGGCATTTTAGGAGCATCAGAGAGAATATATAAAAATGTATTCCTTCACAAATGGTTGGAGTAAATATATAATGCATTTATTGTAATCCTGGTGAATTGTATTTAAATCTGCCCCAAGGCCAATTATAGCCATTACTTGTGCTTATCAAAGCTCTTGCATGTAATTATTAGGTTTGTGTGGTGGGCATTTTAGGTCACCATTTTTTCTTCTCTCTCGTCTTTTGGGCAATTTTTCCCAATCCTCTTTTCCCCAGTCGTGTTCACTGATACAAGTCTTGGTTGTTTATTAAATTATAAAAAGAATATTCTACAAAGTGGATTATAGAGGAGTTCCCCTGGTGTCAGATACGTACACTGGGTTTCCAAAGTAAGGTGGTGATTTTGTAAGCAACAATAGGCCACTGTGCTTTTGGGAGTCATTCAATGCATCCAGATTTTTTTTATCATTACCCAGATCTGTCCCTTAACACAATCCCATCGGAGCATTACAGGCAACTCTTCTGGTCTCACACATTGGTTTTGTGCTCTGATATGGTTTCACAGCTGGTAGCCCTTCTACAGACAGGTGTGCACCATTTCCATTCAGCTTATTTTGCCATGTGGTACCTAAAGTGTTGAGACCCAAGACTACACAATGACATGGAATGCATCAGAGTCCTCTGTTCTTTATCTACACCTCCTCCCTGGGCAAAATCATTAGCAGCTTTGGCTTCAATTACCACCTCCATGCTGATACTCAGATCTACCCCTGAGCTCTCCCCTCCTGTACTTTCCAAAAGTAAGCGACGGTTTATCTGGCACCTCCTCTTGGATGGCCTCCCACCACCTAAAGATTAAACATCTAAGACTGAGCTCCCTCTAATGCCTCCCCACCTATCATGGTCTATAGTGATACACTTGACTCGTCTCTTTTATCCCCCACAGTCGCTTTCCTCCTCCTGCCGCTACCAACTACGTAATATTTCCAGAATCCGGCCATTTCTTACTGCTGACACCACAAAGCCACTTATTCACACCCTTGTAATTTCCCGATTTGACTATTGTAATAATCTTTTAGCTGGCCTCACGCTCTCCCCCCTACAATTCATTCTGAGTGTCTCTGCCAGGCTCATTCACCTCACCCGCCACTCGGTCTCTGAGTCCCTTCACTGGCTCCCCATCCGCTGTAGAATTAAATTCAAGATCCTTACCCTGACCTACAAAGCTGTCACTAACTCAACTCCCCACTAATCACCAAATACACCCCAGCCCACTCCACAAGATCAAACAGTGACCTGTGCCTAGCTTCTCCCCGCATCACCTCTTCCCAGGATAGACTGCAGGAGTTCTCACGCGCAACCCCCATTCTCTGGAACGCTCTCCTGCGTACGGTCAGACTTTCCCATAGTTTCCCTTAAGACATTCCTATTCAGGCAAGCCCACCACCCGACTCACTAATATACCTCACTGCCCCTTGCAGTCCGTCACTCTCACCTTGCAGTTCTGTGTCCACCCCCAACCCTTCTAGATTCTGAGTTCCCATGGAAATAGGGCCCTCATTTCCTCCTGTACCGGTTTGTCAATTGTTGTTCAATGTATTGTAACCCTGTATATATTGTGCCCATTGTACAGCGCTGTGGAATATGCTGGGGCTATATAAAATATTAAGAGTCATAATGCAAGTGTCACAGCAAAGTGTCCAAGTACTTATTTTAGCTGGGGTTTTTTAATACACATTTCAAATTTATTTAAAAAAATAAAATAAAAAAAAAAAAAAAAAAAGGTTTTCTTAGCCTTTGTGCGGTCCCAAACACCAACAGCCCAGGTGATATGATTTGCTGCTCAGTAGTTCCCCAATCCTTAAACCCTGACCTGTTGGGTTGGGAAACCCTGTCTTACGGGATACGGAGTGTAGATTGAAGTGGAAAAAGTAAACTTAATAAAAACACACACACACACTTCAAAAATGCATGATCTGCTGTATCACAAGACTAAGATTTACTCAAAATGTTAAAATTAATGTTAGAAATACTAGTGAGAAGATCAGCTGCACCGTCACAATGCAAGACAAGGAGTGGGGGAAAACACACAAAGAACGATTATTATGGTTTGCACATTATGAGGAATTATAGTTCTTCAAAGAAACTTTTAATCAAGCAAAACATTAGTGGTTAGAAAAGAACTTAATATTTAAAATGAAGGGTTTTCTTCTAATTACAGATAATTACAGGGAAATCCCAGAGACGTCAGATGTTTTCCCAATATTAAAAAGGAATTGGTCAGTTTCGTCCCGGCTCTGACCCTCCCTGCAATCATTTATTGGTTTAACCAAGCACAACATTCCAAGACGCAGAGATAATGCGCTGCGCGCACAAAAAGCCCAGTCTGCAGCAAGTCATCCAGTTCCCAAAGGCCAAACAGTGATGATGACATGGATGGACCTTTTCATAAGCGGAGGAATGCCAGGATCCCTCCAGTCTGTGTAAAGTTGGTGTCAGCAATGTATGGGGCAGTAAGAAGATTAAGGCTGGGGGTCAGACGAACGCAGTGTTCACGTGCGTCTAGCCGCAATTTAGTACGTCCGTGGTAGCAGCAAATAACGCCCAACGAAGGCCCACACACGAAGTACGGCCGCACAATGCAAACGGCAAAAGGACGCAGGTTAGCAAGAACGTGGAACCGCTAGTACTGACGCACAGAGTGTGTGCATGATTAGGAGACGTCAGACGCTGCTAATGTCCGGCCAACATAACGTCCATTTGTTTTTAATAGCTCCGTCAAACATCACGCACGAAAATGCGCATCGTATGACCGCTTTCGCGTCTGCCGTGAAAAAGGACATCAATGCGTTCGGATGTACTTTTTAACGGACGATGTGAAAAATGCGTTGGTTTGACCCTAGCTTTAGCAGCACACAGTGAGGGAGGAAGAGAAGAAAAAAAAAATATTTTTTTTTTTTATAAATTGTGCGTAAAATTACCTAAAAATAGGAAGGGAAAAAAACAATTGGGCAGAGGCCGTCAGCAACATTTGCCCAATTATTTAAAAAGGACAAAAAAGTGAATTCTATTTTTCAATAGAAAATCCCTTTAAATGGTCCCAAGTTAAACAATGAGTATTGTGCGAGGGACACTATTCTGAACGAGGCAACTACAGATCCTAAATGTCGACTCCTTATTACCGTCCCCATTAGAAGCGAGCCGCTATGTGAGCAGCTTGACTGCCGCCGCTTAAGAATACTGGCGACGCCACCATGCGCTGCCAAAATCCTCTCCTGGAGTCCTTGTTCGAGCGCACTTGTACGCAATCACACACTATTTGGTCTCAGTTTTCTGTGATTTTTTATTTTGCTGAACAACAATATCGTAATAAACTTTTTTTTTTCTTCTTTCTACACTACGGCCGCAGCGGCCACCGAAGTTTCAATTTGCTGAAATCTTCTACAAAAAGGAACAATACTACCATTGTTTGAAGAACACGCCCATAAAATAATGGTACTACCATTGTTTGAAGTGCAAACCTCGAAAGCAAAAGTAGTATGTTGCTCTGCAATTTATTTTGGTATCGGGGACACGAGACAGTTGCCGTATCTATTCCAGCGACTTTAGCGAGTCGCCGCTAATAAGGTCAGGCATTGGATGGCCACTCTTCAGTTTCCAACCCATCTGACAATGGTCGTAAGTCTTTGCCAGTCATATTCTGTAGAAGATGGCACTGCCTGGCGTACATAAAAGAAAAAGCAAACAGCGACCTGTAAATACTTGCCGTTACTGGAAAATGTCCCCTGTGGACAACCGGTGCACTGAGAGGTGTTCACAGTGCTACAGTTCACATCAATGGTGGATACGTCCAAGGTCAAAGGAATTTGAGTGAAGGACAACTGGATGCCAAATAAACATGCTGCAAAAGGAGAGGAAAATTACAAACTGTAACGGGTCAATGGTTTTCAGCGGTCAGAAAAAAAAGTCATATTCAGATAGCCGAGTCAGTAAACTCCAATTTTAGGAGAGCAAACAAAAATGGCGCCTGTACAGGATTCATCAGCTCTTGGAATCCTGCAGGACTCGCCTGTTTAAACCGGTCAAATTGAACAAAAATAAATAAAGTCATCAGGTCATTTCCAACTTTAAAACCATTACTTCTCTATAGGAAAAGTTCGCTGCCGGCGAAGATCGCCAGATTGCGGCAATCCGCACTGTATGTCGCTGTCAATTCACCAATGTTTGTCCATTTGACAGTTTAGTGAATAGACAAACTGCCATGAAGTTGCACTGTTCAGTGAAATTCAGTGGCAAGTTTACCCCTTGCTTCATTTTAGGATTAGGGCTACTGTTACTGCTTGCTTTAGGGTTCTTGGTTTGTATTAGGGATACAGTTTGGGTCAAGTCGGAATTATTAAAAATTTACTTGGAATTTTATTCCGTTTCCAAATGTTTTTTTTTTTTGGATTAAAAAGTAAAAATAAAAAAATTAGACAAACCGAAACACACAGATCTACTGCATACGTAACACAGTAACTGATATTTCTTCCCCCGGGTGACTATTTCAGCTGCTGCAGACTTTCTCCTTCTCTGAGCTTTATCGCGTCATCAGGAACCTGGGAAGGATTGGAGTCACACAAGCTGCTTGTATGAAAGACACAGACTCAACTTGCGGCTACTTCAGCCCTTCAAAAGCGAGCAGTTTGTTTATTCCTGGTTTTACTGTATGTCTTGGATGGAGAAAGATCTGGACCAATCAAAACCAGTCTACATTTCATTCTTTAGAAATGCTGAATACATTGTTTCAAACTTAGATTTTGTTTAAACTCTGTGACCTTGCAAGGATTAACGCTCTGACCTTGGGACTAGTTTTCTTTCAGAAGTCCCAGCAAGAGGTAAATATTCTTATCTACCTTTAGACAGAAAAGGCAAGAAATAAAAGATTTTGCACAGCGAGGCAGGTTTCTTTAACCCTTCAGTAACCTACACACATATCCACACTCACCCACCAAGCAAAAACATCACATCTACATGAAGGGGAGAAGGGGAGAAGGGGAGAAGGGGAGAAGAAGGGGAGAAATTGGGAACCATAGTGTCAAACTGATGGTAAAAGGGACCTGAGACAATGACACACACGGACATTGTTATGCATGCAGAGTATCATGGCACTCCAATGACGTCAGATGATGAAAGTATATTACGGCTGATTAAAAAAGGGGAAGCAATGATTTCCAGGGGAGCCAAATCCAGAATTATCTGAGGAAATTAAGAAAACAGGAAGCCAGTATACTTTTAAAGTAGTTTAGTATTGCAGGTTTATTAGCATGAACAGATATAACAGATATATAGGCACAGACACAGCACAGAGACAAACACTGATAAAAAAGCCACACAAAACACTGATCGATACACGGTCACTCAAACACACACAGGGTTATTCAAAGAGATCCGAATTGTGGCCGAAAGGTAACCGAACAGTGAAATTCAGCGTACGGTTACCTTTCCTGGCCAGAGAGCAGGCAGTTCGCCAAATGTTGGCGAATTGCCTGCACATACGGTACCTGTTCGAGGGCAGTGAAATCCCCATAGAGAAGCAATGCTTCATCTATTCAGAGAACACAAACCAGCAGTGAAAAGTTGCCGAAATGCCCTGCTGTTCGGTGGTTTCGTGCGGCAGATTTATTCAGGCGAATCCCATAGGTTTCAATGTTAAAAATACTCCCGTTTTAATTCAATAATCTAATAAACCGTTCATTATATTCTGCTGTGAAAAGTCTCTATAGATTTTTAGGCATTTCTCTGCTTTTTTTTTTTTTTTTTTAAATAAATAAAATAACTTTTTTCTGTAACAGCCCTTTTTATTATCATTCATTGGATCTTATAAAAACAGTACGCTTGAATGTTTGCAAAGAAACTACAGAACGAAAATGTCTGAAATTTACATAGCTTGTCCACTCCAGTCTGCGGTGTTGGCTTTTTTCCGGCGGCTGCTCTGGCTTCTCCTGCAGGGTTAAGCCAGATGTTTTTGCGGGTTTCGGTGTGCCTTTGGCAGGTTTGCGGCAGCTTTTCCCTGCACTACGACTACCCTGTGGTGTTTGCTGAATACACCGCAGGGTCGCCGAAATGGGATCGCCAAATCGCACCGAATTGAAGAGAACGAAAAGTCACCGAACCTGTGGTGACTTTGATTCGCTTTGAAGAAGACAGACACACACACACATTTTGCAGGGATACGAAACAGACACATCGGCAAAGACACATAAAAAACACATATTACACAGTAACCAATTGATAAACAGTCACAGGTGCACACACAGGTTGGAGAAAGCTAACCCCCCCCCCCCCCGACTAAAACCATATTTAACCCCTTCGCTGCGGGGGACGCGCTGAGCGCGTCCACCCGCAGGTAGCGTTCCTTGCGGAGGACGCGCTGAGCGCGTCCTCCCTTTGGGGCCAGCGATAGGCCGGGTTCCGGCCGATCACTGTGCCCCCCGGTGCGGGCTAACATCCTCGATGTCAGCCCAGCACCCGGAACCGCCGCCGGCACAATTAGATGTCATTGCGGCGGCGCGATGACATCTAATTCAGGCGCCCCTCCCGCATGTGCGGAAGAGGCGCCTGAAAGGGAGGGGGGAGGTCCTTCGGATCTCTCTCCCTCCCGATCGCCGGGTGCAGGGGGTTAATCCAGGCACCGTTTGGAAGGGCACAGCCTGCCCTTCCTAACGGTACCTGGAATTAACCCCATGGGGGCCGGATCACGAATCGGCGCCGAAAAGCGCTGGTTCGTAATCCTTTCCCGGAGTGGCCGACATCTTGGATGTCGGCCAAGCTTCCGGGAATGCCCCCTGAGGACTGGCGTCATCGTGCATAGCACGATGACGCCAGTCCTGGAGTTAACCCCTAACTGCCACCAATGGTGAAGATAGGGGGTTACAATGAACCCCCTATCTCCCGATCCGTGGCAGTTAGGAGTTAATGTTTGATATTGTTGGATCGGCCAGAACATGGCCGTTCCAACAATACCAAACATGACTATGAAAAAAGTGTTTTTTTTTTAAAAAAAATTAAAATATATATATATTTTTTAAAAAAATTATAAAAAAAAATAAACAAGTTTTTTTTTCTTTTTTTTGGTTCGTTAATGCAGCAATATTGTTCCCATTTCAATTATGTGAACAATGATGCTGCACTAACGATTTTTGTATGCGGTGCGTTTGTTAAAAATCGCGTGATTTCCCCCAAAAAAAATGTAACGAGACCCCATCTCTAATTTTTTTAACAAGCGCACCCCATACAAAGTATAACCGCAATTGCTCGCATGTTAAAATGTGAAAAAAAAAACACTTTACATGTTGTAAATTATTGAAAATTCATATTTTATTGCATCTTTTGTTATAATATACAGACAGGTCATGACGTATACATATAATAATGACATATTATGAATCTGCCGAGTCTGACGGAAAGAACGATCTATAATATGTCTGGGTCATATACTAAAATAAGCCTTCAAAACACGTTTAAACATGATGAGCAAAACCGGTAAAACTGACCTCAGCACAGAGGCGGGAAATGTCTCAGCAGCGAAAGGGTTAAAAAAAAAAAAAAAAAAGACAAAATAATTTTTAAGTAGCCGGCATTTAACGTTGTCATGGAAAGAAAAAGTGTTAAAAAAAAAAAAAAAAATTACATTGAAACCTATTGGATTTGCAGGTTAAGGCTAGGGTCAGACGAACGCACTTTTTTCGCGTTGTCCATGAAAAAGTGCGTTCGAACGAATGGACGTATTTTTTCACAGAATACGTGATAGCGGTCATACGATGCGCATTTGCATCCATGATTTTGTACGTATCATCAATAAAACCCTTTTTGCGTCTGGACGTTATGTTGGCCGGACATTAGCAGCGTCTGACGTCTCCTAATCACGCACACACGCCGCTAGCGGACGCAGCGCACTCTGTACGTCCGTACTAGCGGTATCACGTTCTCGAATAAAATGCGTTAGTTTGCCACTTGCGTTGCGGGGCCGCACTTTCGTCATTTGCTGCTCCTACGGCCGTGATAAAGTGCAGCTGCACACGCGTTCATCTGACTGCACCCTAAAACTTGTTGAATTGGAACAACTAAGGCTAGGGTCAGACTGAGGCAGTGCGAACGCGCGTTCTGGCGCACATAATCACGGCCACACTAGCAGCAGATGCCGGGCAATGACAGCCAATATACGAAGTACGGTCGCACAAAAGTCCGGCCGCGCAACGCAAGTGGAAAATGAACGCATTTTTTCGAGAACGTTAAACCGCTGGTACTGACGTACAGAGTGCGCTGCGGCCGCATAGCAGCGTGTGTGCGTGATTAGGAGACGTCAGACGCTGCTAGTGTGCGGCCAACATAACGTTCAAACAGCCGGATTTCCCTAGACTTCTTTTCACCCCATCGTCATGAAATACGTCCAGAATTGCGCATCGTCTGACCACTTAAGCGTATTCCGTGAAAAAATGCGTGCACACGCATCGACGTACATTTTGACGGTGGCCGCAGAAAATGCGCTCATCTGTCCCTAGCCGAAATCAGGTAATTTCGCCACACTTTTCGGTGCAATTCAGGGAATAGAGGAGACTAGTTTCCGGTGGGACAATTTTGGTGCCGCCAAATTGTACTATATTTTGCCTCCATTTGGAAAACTGCCCCAAACGGTGAAATTCTCCAGTCAGTGCAAATCGGCGGCAAATTTGGAGGTTAGTGAATAACCCCCTTACAGGAGCCGGTCACCAAGCGATGAATTGCAGATTTTAGCCCCGATTATTCAAGCGGAAGGAATACACGCAGTATAAGGAGATGCTTTCCATCCCCTCGTACCATTACAAATCTGATTATTTGGGTGGAAAATGTGCGATTCTCCACTTGGTTACAGTTACAAGTTTTTATAAAGCTCTAACAAGTTCCGTAGCGCTGTACAATGGCACAGTGAATTATTAATTTAATAAACAGCCCAGCATGGAAGGTGGATAAGGCGGCCGTATGAAGCGGGCTCTGTGCCCGTTTAAGAATAAATCCATGACCGCTTGCTTTAACAGACCACATTTTGGTAATTAAACCGCATTGAGCATCTGGTGATGGGAATTATTTTTAGCAGCCGCAAGCGTCCAGTACGGTCACGAGAGACTTAAAAATTACAGTAAATGTTTTACGTGTAACGGTTAGTCCAATCAAATAATAATAACAAATATAAATTTTTATCACTACATACTGCTATACTCATGTTTTTTGCATATGGACTAACACAGGTTAGCTGATCTACACCAGAAAGGGAAAAAGAAAAAAACACCAAACACACACAACCTTATAAAAAAATAAAATAAAAAAACATTATATACAAGGTTCTATGAACAATAATAAAAAGATGTTAGATTTAAAAAAAAAATTAAAATCTGAATTGAAAATTGCTGAAAAACAAAAATAAGACTTTTTAAAATTATATATATATTATAATAAATACTTTTTGCTGCTAATGAAACGAATAAATGCTCGAGGGGGGGGGGAAGAGAAGGAAAGGAGGCAAAATATTTTTACATTGAAACCTATGGGATTTGTCTGCTTAAACCTGCCGGATGAAACCACTGGAAATCAGGGTGTTTTGCCAAACTTTTCTCTGCTGTTTGGGGTCTGTCTCTGGATAGATTAACCATGGCTTCTCTACGGGGGATTTCACTGACGGCGAAGATCATCGTATTTCGCTGGCAATGCACCAATATTTGATTAACGGCCAGCTTTTTGAATAGCCCAAGTGCTCCGAAATTGCACCGTACGGGGAAATTCACTGTTCGGTGCAATTCAGCTCGCACTGACGAACTCCTTTAATATAATAATCATTTTTTCCTTCAATTATTATTATTATTATTATTTAGCCATAACAAGATGCAGAAGCCGAACATTTGACCCAAATTTAAAAGATAAAGTATAAACAAAATCACCTAATTACACACCAGACCCACTGCAGAAATCTCACGCAAATTGCCAGCTCAGGGGGGTTTTTGATATATATTAATAGATTAACCCTTTCAAGTGCATGGCTGTCCAAGGGGATGTGCAGCACATGGGCTTCCCCTGGAACCTCTGGAGAGATCAGGATCATGGATAGACCACCTGTATGAAATCCAAACAGCAGGAAGAGTGGCAATAAGGAGCAGAAGACAATGTATCCACTCACCTAGAAAGCAAAAGCCACACACACTGCCCAGGAGTCCCATGTCTGCAGCATGACTCTCAACACAACAACCTCCTTCTCCTCCTCCCAGCCCAGGCTTTCTTCTAGTTCTGCTTCTCATCACCTGACTCAGATCATGTGCTGCTTGGATAATACAGCTCCCAGCAATCTCAGCCCCAGATCATCTCCTCAATGTGACAAAGGCAGCAGGGATCTCCGCCTGCTGCACCACAGAATGTCACCAGCCGGGGGGGGGCAACCAGTCCACCACCACCACTCCCCCCCCCCCACCGCTCTGCGCCTCTGAGATGTATTTTCAGCAATAAAAAGAAAAAAGTAGAAAATAAAATATAAAAGTCACAGCTACATATAAAGTATATCTAATAATGCGCTAGAAACAAGCACAATACAAAAGCACATTTTTTAATGTCTATACTTACTTCGGGCTCTATTACATTCTTTCTGCAAAAACGCTTGCGTAGCGCGTTAATTTGTGTGCGCGGCGTTAAACGTTAATGCGAGTAAATTAACGCTGGTATTACAATCCGAGCGCATTTTTTCATCCGTCAAAAAATAACGCACGTAAAAAAGACGCGCATTAACGCTGCGCGCAGAAATCGGTGTGCAGACTGTTTTTTCACGCGATTCAGCCAATCAGAATTAAGAACCACAATTGTCTCGTGTTCAGTTTTTGCGCCTGTCAAAATCAATCTGAGTATATATGCTGCAGCAATAATAAAAACACGCACAACTTCTCCATTTTATTGTTTGGGTATGTGTAGAATGTGTAACTATACTGTGCGGTATTTTTTTTGGGCTGGTGTATTTGGCTAGGGTCAGACGAGTGCATTCTGTGCGGACTGTGCGTCTGTGCACAACGGACGTACTTTCTGACTGACGACAAGGTAGTGGCCACACAGTCCGTTTTTGTGACTGACTTTTTTTTGACTGATGTAGATGGGAAATAAAATTAATATGAAAAATCATTTTGTTCATCAAAATGCTGGACGTATAAATGCAGTCCGTCTGACCATGCTCCATCACTCACACACAAAGCTATGCGGATGTTGCAGACGTGGCGCACTCCACACGTCCGTTCTAGCAGTATTACGTTCTTGCCTAACCTGCGTCCGTTTGCCACGTCCATCATGCGTCCGCACTTCTGTGCGGACGTACTTGGTGTGTGGGGCTCCATTTAATACAATTGTATGCTATCACAGACGTACTTATGTGCGGCAACACGGACGTTAACACTGCGCTCGTCTGACATGAGCCTTTGAGTTCGCCCAGGTCGTTCAGATTTGCCATTAACACCAGCTTTTTCAAAAGACGTTAAAATTATGCGCGCAAACGCTGTGCGTTAAAATTTGTGCATAGATTGTAATACCATCCGCGTACCAGCGCACAAACGCATTTGCACTCACAATGTTAAGTATAGGACGCACGCAGTACAGTACGCTCGCAATGGGTTTGCGCAGGTTCACCCGCGTTAGACGTTAACACGCATTTTTTGCGCGAACGTTGTAATACGATGTTCAGCGCAAAGGGTTTTGTCCCTCGCGTTAATGCGTTTTTTCATTTTTGCGCACGCGTTAAAATTTGCGTTGGGAATGTAATAGAGCCCTTCATCTCTTAAATTATTCCCTGAACTGGGTACAGCAGACGATAGGGTAAAAATGGCAAATTTTAGGTCAAATTAGTCACTTTTGGAAAAAAAACGGTCAAGTGGGAGGATGTTTCCTGGTTTGCCTATTTTGGCATAAAAAGTGGCGCTCTCATCGCCTGTTATGGATCATAGTAACATACGGTGCATGAGTCAAGTCCAACATCACCACTGGAAACACAAGGACCTGGAAAATAAACTATAGGTAAGGGTTATTCAGTAAGTGCCGCTGTTTGCCGGCGTTGCAAATGCCAGGGCGAATCACTGGTGTTGCAACGCCGCCGGCATTTCACAATAGAAAAATATGAAGAACAATAGAAGCATCACAGTGCAGCGGGTCCTGGGGATCTTTATGATCATAGTTTTGTGAAATGCTGCTGTTTGTTGGCACCGCAACACCGGCAAGCACCGGGACATACTGAATAACCTATGTTTTACAGTATCAGGTCTATTCAAAGAAGGGTGAAACTTAGGAGAATGACTGGAGAATTGAAAATTCTAGGTCAAAATAGCCAAACCAGAAAAATTCTCCCATTTATCTCACTTTCCAAATCGGCTATTTGGTCTAGATTGTTCTCTTCTCCTGCCAATTCTCCTGAGTTTCACCTTTCTCTGAATAACCCTGCTAATATATAAAATATGTATACATGCAGCATAGCAAATAACCATGACTAAATGAAGATTGAATGGAGTATAGATTTATGTTGTATGCAGACATCGCAAAGGCCAGGGTTCAAGTCAAGGGGGAACGCCGCCATATTGGATGGGGCATGATGGCTCCTAATATGGCAGCGACACTGGAGGTGAGGTGACGCTGTCAACAGGAAGCCATGTTGGACGGCTGGGAGCCATCCTGGGAGCCATCCTCCCCACTCATGATGGTGGTAGGTAGGGATGAGCTGTTCGGTTCGATCAGTTCGGAGTTAGACTCGAACATTGGCAGTTTGAAAGTTCACGAACTGTTCAGTTCGAGTTCGAGTTAAAAAAAAAACATTTTGAAAAAAGTATAAAAAATGCTTTAAAAATACAAAAAAATCGAGAAATAAAGAGAGAAGCAAGCACCCACTCAAAACAGGGTGGGGCGTGGAGTGGCAAGTGATTACTATAGCCTCTGAGTACTAGCAATCGTCCACCAAAAACTTGCAGGACTTAGCCCTAATGATGTAGGAAGAATTGGATTCCAAAGAACCCAAAAGGAAGGTGGGAACAAATGATTAAAATTCTAAACCTTTATTGAACTTCTGAGAAAAAACATACACAGCCACAAAATGTATAAAAAACACACAAAAAAGGTCATAGATTAGAGACCATAACTCAAGGTCAATGACCAATCACAAAAAGCATCTAATGCAGGGTGAGGTCTCTGTGACAACAATTGTATGTCAAAAACTGAGAACCACCACCTGAAAAAAATAATCAGCAAGAGATGCCTAAGGATCCCCTCAGAAAAGTATGCACACGTTAGAGTATACTTAACCCCTTAGTGAACGGGCGGTTTTACACAAATCCGTCCTTTAGTGACCGCTGCTGTTTTTACGTTTCTGCGCTGTTAGTGTTTAGGTCAAATTTTCCTCTTACTCGTTTATTCAACCCACACATATTATACACCCTTTTTCCCGCCATTAAATGGACTTTCTAGAAATACCATTATTTCCATCATATTGAATAATTTACTATAAAAAAAATATGAAATATGATGAAAAAAATGGTAAAAACACACTTTTTCGTAATTTAATCCCCAAAATCTACAACCACCCAAAAAGACCCCGGCTAAATAGGTTCAAAATTTTGTCCCGAGACTAGAAATACCCAATTTTTACATGCGTTTGCTTTTGAACCCCATTCACTGCTGAGACAGTTCACCTATGTGCACTGCGCTCATTCTGACCATTTTGTGCTAATTATTTTTAGATGACAGCCTAGGTCCTATTTAATTAAACCCCCCCCCCAGACAAAAAACTTTTTAAAATTTTTTTTTTTTTTATTTTATAAATTTTTTTTATTATTATTATTTTTTTTTTAAAAACCAAACCTGGTCATGTTTGGTATCATTGGAAAGGCCATAATCAGGCCATCAACCATCTAGCTACCATGGATCGGGAGATATGGGGATCCTTAGGATCCCCTTATCTCTACATGGCAGCTAGATGGTTAACTGGCCCACTGACATCCTCACACATATGGTGAGGTTGTCAGTGGGTGGGGGGGACCTGGAGGCTTGGCTGACATCCAAGATGTCAGCCCCCCTCCAGGTTCGAATCCCGTTTTGGCGCCAATTGGCGCCAAAACGTGATCCGGCGGCGAAACAGTTAATGCTATACACCGCTGAAAAGGGGAGACTCTTCCCCTTTTCAGCGGTGTAAAAAGCATCTCCCTAGCTGCAATGGTTGGGGAGATAGAGGGCTCCGAAGGAGCCCCCCTCCCCTCCATTGCTTTGCATGGGGACGCCTGCTGATGACGTCACCACGCAACGTGGCGACGTCATCAGCCTCGCCTGCCCATGTAAATCACATGGGCAGGCTTCCTCCCTGCCAGATCGCCGAGGGATCCAGCGAGGGAGGTGAGTATCGGGCGGGAGGGGGATTAGGCGCCACTGACGTACCCTGTACGTCCGCGGTTCTAAGGGAGACCTGTGGACAGGACGTACAAGGTACGTCAGGGGTCTTTAAGGGGTTAAAGACATGCGCCACCAAATTGGTTATTGTAGTTAGCATGCACCACTCAAAAGCGTCACGATGAGGTGCAAACATAAGTGGTCCATGTCACGGAATACAACTGGTTAATATAGAGACAAGGAGTGAGCCTGGTAGCTACAATTTGCAATGCACTGATCGAGAAATCACAATAAAGTGCAAGCAGTAGCAATCACCCAGCCTAAAGTGTATTCCTAAAAGAAAAAAAAATGTGCATACGTTGGAGTATACTTAAATGCTTAAAGACATATGCCACCAAATTTGTTGTTGTAATTAGCATGCACCACTCAAAAGCGTCACGATGAAGTGCAAACATAAATGGTCCACGTCATGGAATACAGCTGGTAAATATAAAGACAAGGGGTAAACCTGGTAGCTACAATTTGCATGCACTGATCCAGAAATCACAATAAAGTGCAAGCAGTAGCAATCTCCCAGCCAAAAGTGTATTCCTCAGCCGGAAAATTCACATAATACATACAGGGGATCATGAGATTAAAAATCCATCTCCACATTGAACATGCTACAATGTTGCTGAACGGTTATGGGCAATCAGTCATAGCCCAAACAGATTGTGCTGTGATGGTATTGTTCTCTATGAAATATAGATGCGTCCAGCTCAGGCATGCAACGAGAGGAAAACCTTAAATGGGAAACGCGGCGTTTCGCTTGTATCTGCTCCTCAGGGACGTGGGACGGCTGGGAGAGCCACGTTGGATGGCTGGGAGCCATCCTCCCCACTCATGATGGTGGTAGGTAGGGATGAACTGTTCGGTTCGATCAGTTCGGAGTTCGACTCAAACATTGGCAGTTCGAAGGTTCACAAACTGTTCAGTTCGAGTTTGAAAATATTTTTTTTTGAAAAAAGTATAAAAAATGCTTAAAACAGAGAAAACGCACTCCACTTTTACTGCTGTCCATAGATGCCAAAAAAGCATTCGACAGAGTCTTATGGCCATATCTTAATCAAGCACTTAAAGTCTTTGGCCTTGGTGACGGCTTCCTGAAATGGATCTCCGCACTATATTCAAATCCAACAGCTAGAGTTAGAGTTAATGGTGCCCTAACCCAATCATTCCTGATACAAAACGGAACGAGACAGGGGTGCCCCCTC
Source organism: Leptobrachium leishanense (assembly GCA_009667805.1). Taxonomy (NCBI): domain Eukaryota; kingdom Metazoa; phylum Chordata; class Amphibia; order Anura; family Megophryidae; genus Leptobrachium; species Leptobrachium leishanense. Next base: position 512,707,402 of record CM019063.1, on the reverse strand, counting down.
TCGCCCCTTCTTTTTGCCCTGGCATTAGAACCTCTCTTAGCATCCATCCGGGCCAATACTGACATTCCAGGTTTACCTGGAGACTCTCACCGTCATAAAGTCTCAGCTTATGTCGATGACTTGATGTTTTTCCTCCCGCACCCAGAGCATTCACTTCCTGCGGTGGTCACTGAACTAAACCAATATGGTGCTTTGGCGGGGTTGGCAATTAATATAAATAAATCCGAAATTTTGAACATCTCACTACCAGAAGTGACGGCTAGGCCTCTCCGAACTCAATTTCAATTTAGGTGGTGTACAGACAAGATTAAATACCTTGGGGTGTGGATCTGCGCATATATCACCCGTCTTCCTACTTTAAATTATGACACGCTGCTACACACTCTCCAAGGGGATCTGGCTTCATGAACCTCTAAATACCTCTCATGGTTTGGTAGGATCGTTACACGTTACCACGTGTTCTCTATCTGCTCCAGACCCTACCTCTTACGGTACCACGGGGATTTTTGCTCCAACTCCGCAAGACCTTTTTGACCTTCATTTGGGCCAACCAAAGACCCCGATTGAAGTACTCAGTTATGTGTAAACCATCTTCTCAGGGAGGCTTGGCCTTACCAGATATTCGCCTCTACTATCATGCGTCTCACCTAACGCGTATACTTGATTGGATGACATCCCCAGTAAAAAAACGATGGCTGGACCTTGAAAGCGCTCTTGCAGGTAAACCAACGTGGGTTCTCCCGTGGCTTCTGCCAGACCAACTACCAGATCACTGTCGCACTATACCCATGATAGGATGCACGCTTCGACTCTGGCACCTACTCCGAACCTCTCATTCACTATCTTCATTCCCCACACCATTGATGCCCATCACTCACAACCCAGCGTTCCCAGGGAAAGTCTTGCCTTCCCTACGAGAGCGCTTTACACAGCACCCTAGGCTGATGGCCTTACACGTGATATCGGACGGACAGTTCAAAGATATTCCAACAGTGGAAGGTCAACCAGCCCCGTCTTTCCTAGAAAGATTTAACTTTGCTCAAATCCGACATTTCCTTCTTTCATTACACAATGGTACCCAGATGCCAAGACCCCTCCGACCTTTTGAAAAATTCGGCCAGATGGCAGTGACGTTACACCGCAGCCTCTCCACGTTATACCATCTTTTACAAGCAATAGATGACACGCTCCCAGATTACGTGCAGAACTGGGATACCTGTCTTGAAAAAGTAACTTCGGAGTCTCAGTGGCGGAAGACATTCGCACTCATACATCATAGCACCCCAATCACTAAACTGAAGGAAACGTCCTTTAAACTGACAGCAATGTGGTACACCACACCACAGAGGTTGTCCAAATTTCTTCCGTCCGTGTCACCCCTTTGCTGGCGCTGTGCCTTGGAGACAGGCTCCTACCTCCATATATGGTGGCTATGCTCCCGTATAGTAGGGATGTGCGTTTCGGGTTTCGGAATTCCGGAATTTTCACGAAATTTCCCGATTCGTGTTTTCAGATGCGGCTGAATTTCCGAAAATTTTTAGATCCTAAAATGGCAGATCCGAAAAGTTTTCCGAGCCGAAACGAAATATTTTCGGAATTTTCGAATGGACTTGAAATGTGTCAAATTTAAATTTATTGCTTTGAAACGAGGAGAACAGACGTTCCGAAAAAACGAAAATTTCCAAAATTACGAAAAGTCGATACAAAAACGAGCAAAGTGACACGAAAATACGAAAAATGGTCGATATTCCGAAAAAAAAATGTACACGAAAAACGAGTCGAGCCGAACCGAATCGAAACAGAAATCGGTCGAAACGAGCCGAATCGAAAAGTTTAAAAATCCGAAAAATCGAACCGAATCGAACCGAAAAAAAAATCGGTGCACAAGCCTACCGTATAGCTCCTTTCTGGAGAGCGGTACGAGACTTAATCCGCCATATCACAGACCTGAACCTAGATTTGCTCCCCGAGATATTTCTACTCAGCCACTTAACATTTTCAATTACTGACTTAAAGAAATCCATCATCTTACGCATACTGCTAGCAGCTCGGACCCTGATCCCACTGCACTGGAAATCGACCACGTTGCCCTCCGCGTCAGATCTAGTAACAAAAATAGGACAAATCCGCATCACGGAGACGACACATCTCTCCCCTGAAAACTTCACAGAAGTCCACAGTAAAAAATGGTTTTACTGGGACAGCTTTGTCTCGTCCAGAGATCTTACTCTTTGGCGGGATTCACTACCAGAAGACCCAATTGACGAGCCACAACATATGACGCCGGACTGCGCCGGCAGCTCCCTGCTGTAATCACCCCTGGAGAGCCTACATTAAACACATCTGACACCGTTTCTCGTGCACATTTGTGTTCACCCCCTGAAACAAACCCACCCCCTCAATCCCCCCCTTTTTTTTCTCTCTCTTTCTGTCTTCTCTCTGTCCCTCAAATCTTTCTACCTCACTTTTTCTTACATCTCCCTCTCCCCTCCCAGTACTCCTTTTTATTGTTTCACTGAACTTTGTCCTAGTTTGGATCTGTATACTATACCTCCCCTTTTTCTTTCACTATGATTACCCCCATCTCATAATACCTTCCAAGCAGCTACTTACTCAGCCAACATTCAACTGAGACATTTTTTCAGAAGCTACATATTTCTCTCACCTCTTGCCCACTGACAAAAATTGTAATCGATTTCACCACACCTCGTGGGTTGAGGATTGATTGCTGGACGTTTTCCTCTTTATACGTCACAACCAAAAAATCGACCAGTAACACGATTTTGCAAATTATATAACAATGAGACCCATTATAGGTCACACAAATAGCAGTATTCTTTGTTCACCCTCTATTCATCAGTTATTGTACAAGACATGATTGTATACTGCATTGGTTATTTCACACTCTTTGCGTACTTTTTCCTGTTTTCAATAAACTTTCTATTGGTAAAAAAAAAAAAAATGCTTAAAAAATACAAAAACATCCAGAAATAAAGAGACTCTTTACTGCAGAATATTATAAGCAACGGTTTATTAGATATTGAATTAAAAAAATAACCAGGGCAAGAAGGCACGCATGTTGCTTGCATAGGATTGTTTGTGCCGCCTGTGTGTTTCATCTTTAAAATGTTGCAATGGGTGATGTGGATTTTCTAGCTTACAAGGAAAGCATGCTTTACAGTCTGCCTAATGTCTAGGTGCAAAGATTCTCACCTCTAAATGACATGTGCTCGCAGCAGGGCTCTCAAACGGCGTAAACAACAGGTGTTAATTAGTGTTTGGAAATAACATGTGCTTCTAATTAGTCTGGTCTCTTGAATTTGATACAATGCCTGCAGACTGGATGTGGCTCCTGCACATGTATGAACACTGTGCTTCTGAATTCTTTTTTTTTTTTTTTTTCTTTTTTTTTGTTTATTAAAGCATATGATTTCGTACAGATAAGAAACACAGTTTTCAGTTCGTAAACTGAAACATAATACTGGGCAAAAACAGATTACAAATATGACATTTCTCTATGTTATACAGTATTGTATTAAAGCAGAATTTAAAGAGAGCAGGGAAAAATGACAAGCCGTCAGTCCCGCATCAGCAAGCTCAAAGCAGCGGTCAGTGAGTAGAGATAAAAAATACGAAAAGAAAAATAAAGGGCCAAGAAGTGGCATTCTGCCAGCTCAGCTGGTCTGCAAATTTGAGTGCCTAAAAATTAAAAACGCTGAGAAGAGCAACAAGAAGGGGAGAGAAAAAAAAAAAAAAAAATTATATATAAAACCCCAGCAGAGTGAGGGGACTCAGTTCCCCATCCGTTTCTATCGGAGTCATCCGGGATGCTCATGTCTGAGCCTTATGCGGGGTATTTTAAGTAAAGGAACCAGAAGAGAGTAAAATAGAAAAGATGGGGAGAGGTAAGAGGCGAAGAGGGCGAAAGGAAGCAACATCAGGGCATGGAAAAGGAAGAAGAGGAGAAAAGAAGGAGAAGGAAGGAAGAAAGAGAGGAAAAGAGAAGAGAAGTAGAGAAGAAAAAAAAAAAAAAGAGGAGGGGGGGAAGGGAAAGATGTCCAGGCAGTGGCCGAGGCAGGGGGGGGGGCCACAACCCCACCAAATAGTTGTCTCAAACACCGTCTTGTCGCGCTCTCATGGCGCGACCCGTCCGTGAAGTCAGGAACTCCTCCCAATAGAACCACTTTCCCAGATGTGCCTGTGTCCGTCCTCCTGCCGAGGCTATTAGACTTTCATGAGTTCTCAGGTCCTCTATCCGACTAAACCAATCTGCACAATGTGGTCGGACTCCATTCGCCCAGTGGAGTGCGATCAAAGATCGCGCCGTAAGCAAGAGGGGGAGCAGTACCGAGCGCCGCAGGTTCCTAGCGGACAAGGGAATCTGTAGCAACAGAAAGATCCGCGCCGTAAGCGGCAGAACTTCCTCCGTCACCCTCCCAATGACCGTCTGTACCTGAGTCCAGAACGGGCGCAGCACCTCGCATGACCACCACATATGTAGATAATCTCCGTTCTCCTCGTCACATCGCCAGCACTGCGCATTGATACTAAGCCCCATCTGGAACTGGAGTACCGGAGTGCAGTACCAGAAGGATACAATTTTGTATGCTTGCTCTTGGAGACGTGTCTGTTGCGATCCTCTGTGGATCAGTTCGTACGTTTTAGTCCAGTTCTCCTCGTCAATATCTTCTTCCAGGATCGATTCCCAGCGCGCCTCGAAAGGTGGCGGGTCCGGGGAAGATGGGCTAATCAACATCTTGTAAAGGACGGAGATAGAGTGGCACAGCGCCGTAGAAGAGACACAAAGAGCCTCAAAAGGTGTGAGGTCTCGCAGAAGGCGGTGTCTCCCCGGCAAGGAGCGTAAATAATGTAGTATCTGAGCGAAATTGAATCGCTCCAGGAATGTCGGAAGTGAGGCCCCCGGGGTCCGACTCCAGGGCGGTATAAGTGTCGCATCCAGGATACAGTTATGTGCCCGTGGTCTTCCTGGTGTCGGCAGTCTGGCAGTGAAAGATCGAGTCAATGTCGTCCCGAAAGCCGGGTTAGCAGCTAGTGGGATCAAGGGCGACGGGAACGTGGATAGACTATGCTCAGACTTGGCCGCGTCCCATACCCGCAGTGTAGCAGCAATCAGCGTGTGTGCCATTACCTCGCGGGGTCTGTCTAGTCTAGTGATCCACGGCAGAGACCACAGTCGTACCTCTGTCAGCGTATCTTCCACATCCAACCACAACGCCCCTCTACCTCCCATTGACCATTCAATAATGCGTCGTAAATGTGCTGCAAGATAGTATTTGTGCATGTCTGGTATCGCCACTCCTCCTCCTAGTTTTGGTCGGGTTAAGATACTCCATCTGACCCGCGGTCGGGAAGCGCTCCACACAAACCTCAGGAAAGCTGTCTTAAGAGTGGCGAAGAAGGGGGCCGGTACCCGCACCGGGATAGTCTGGAAGAGGTACAAGAGATGTGGGAGTACGTTCATCTTCAAGACACTAATTTTCCCAAACCAAGAGAGATTCAATTTAGACCATGTAAGAAGATCATCCGCTATGACTTTCCACAGAGGTGGGAAGTTATCTTCAAACAGCGTATCCAATCTGGTTGGGAGCTTAATCCCTAGATATGTCATCGCTCCCGTGCACCAACGGAATGTGAAGGAGTCCTGCAGTCTACGCTTCTCACTTGCAGATACGGTGACATTGAGAATCTCTGACTTCGTCATGTTTATGTTTAGGTTTGCCAGGGCTCCATACTGGCGGAACTCCTCAGCAATTGCCGGAAGCGACACCGAGGGGGAAGACACGAAGAAGAGCATATCATCTGCATATGCTGCAACTTTGTGGTCCACAGAGTGGCCCATCACACCCATAATGGCAGGATTTAATCTTATAGATTCAAGGAAAGGTTCCAGGGATAGCGCGAACAGGAGCGGGGACAAAGGGCAGCCCTGCCTAGTACCATTTCTTATGGCAAAAGGTTGAGAGAGTGCACCATTTACTTTCACCGCCGCAGATGGCGCTGAGTATAGCGCCTTTATCCACTTAATAAAAGTTCCCGACAGCCCCATTCCGTTAAGCGTCGCGAAGAGGAACGGCCATGCCACCCGGTCGAACGCCTTTTCGTCGTCCGTGGATAGCAGTAAAACCGGTCGGTCTGATCTTTGTGCAATGTGGATGATATTCAGTGCACGTATGGTGCCATCCCTAGCCTCCCTCTGGGGAACGAATCCAACCTGGTCCCTCCTTACCAGCAACGCAACAAAAGGTTGTAATCGCATCGCTAACACCGAAGAGAAGAGTTTCAGGTCACAGTTAAGGAGCGATATCGGGCGGTAGCTCGAGCAGAGCTCCGGGTCCTTCCCTTCCTTTGGTATGACAGTTATGGTTGCTAATTGCGACTGAGTGTGTAAAGACGAGCCATCCCAAAGTGCATTAAGCGAGGCCACCAGCGGAGGCAATAGGACCGAAGAGAAACGCTTATAATACTCGGTCGGTAAGCCATCTGGACCCGGTGCTTTCCCATTTTTCTGCCGCTTCAGTGCAAGATGCAGTTCCGCTATCGATATGGGTTCATTCAGAGAGACGCGTTCTGGTCCAGTCAACCGTCTGTGAATCTTTGCAGACAAGTATGTAAGGATGTTTTGGTCTAGCTCCGGTGTAGGGTCTGGCGTACATGAGTATAAATTTGAGTAATAGTCTCTGAAAGCGTTAACAATTGCGTCAGGTGTCTGCGCTAATGTCCCTCCTGGCGTGCGGATTTTAGGGACATAAGCTAATGCACGTCTCTGTTTGAGCATTCGGGCTAAAAGACGGCCCGGTTTGTTTTCATGATATGCAAAGAAGCACCGAGAATAAAGAACAGCCCGATGGATTTGTGAGTGAGCAAGTTCCGCCAGACGCGCTCTCTGTTTCTGTAGAAGACCCAGGATTTCCTCGTCCCCCGTCCCGATATGCCGACGCTCCAGCTCCCTAATCCCAGCAATCAGCTCCTGCGTTTCCGCTAGCCGCTCCTTTTTCTTGCGAGTAGCGATCTCTATCAGATGGCCACGGATTGTGGCCTTGTGTGCCTCCCACAGTGTGTGGGGTGACATCCCCTCAGTGTCATTCTCCACAAAATAAACACGCAAAGACTCCGCCACCTCTTCCTTCAGTATCTGATCCTGGAGCAGGGAGACATTAAGTCGCCAATTAAAGCGTCGTGGACGACTATGTGCCGATCGAAGTAAAACGTAGACCGGCGCGTGATCCGACCAAGTTCTGCTTTGGATGGAAGCAGAGAGAAGGTCATCCAGAGCAAAATGAGACACAAAGACATAATCCAAGCGGGAATACGTGGAGTGCACCTCTGAGTAGAAAGTGTAATCCCGTTCGGTCGGATGTAGTAGACGCCAGGCGTCCACCAGCTGTAGATCATGCAACGTTCTTCGTATGGATCTCAAGATATGGAGAGGGACCCTAGTATGGCCCACTGACGAGTCTTCCGTCGGAGATAGTGCGACATTGAAATCTCCCCCCAAGATCAAGGTCCCTTCTGCGAATGCGGCCAGTTTACGTGCAAGCTTGGAAAAATATAAATGCTGTCCAGAATTAGGGAGATAGATCGAGGCAAACGTGTATTTAGCACCTGCAATCGTGCCCTTCAGAAACACCCCTCTACCGTCCCCCATGCCCAATGTGTCCTGCCATACAAAAGGGAGGTTCCTGGCGAGTAGGATCGACGCCCCCGTATCTTCCCTTCATGGGCAGTGTCATGATATGCCTCATGATAATGAGAATCACGTAGGACCGGGTGAGAGCCCGTCTTAAAATGTGTTTCCTGCAAGAACGCAACTGTGCATTTCTCTCGGTGTAGGTCTCGAAGGAGACGGTTACGTTTCTCCGGGACGTTCAGTCCCCGTGCGTTTAATGACATGACTCGGAGTGAGTCCCTACAGAACCTTGAAGTGCGGTCCACCCCCCCCGCCATCAGCCCCGCTCCGAGACACTAAGAGGGAAAAGGAGGGGAGAAGAGGCAAAGGAAAGAAAGAGAGGAAGAGAGAGAGAGAGAAAAGGAGAAGAGAAAGAGAAAAAGAGAGAAAAAAAAAAAGGGGGGGGGAGTGAAAAACTTGTTGCTACAACTCAAGTGTGAGAGGAAAAACCTAAGAGTCAAAGACGTCAATCCAACGGGAGAGTGCCCGTCCGTTACAGTGGAGCGGGTGTTATGTCTCCACAGAGGAGTAGTGCAAGGACGTCCAGAAAAGACTCGTGGGGGAAATGTAGTGGCCTAACCAAGCGGCGAACTAAGCAAAACGTATTTACAAAAGTAATCTGAAGATAACGACCCAGGTACGGAGTTTGATCTTCACAAACAGTAAAACCCATCCCACCTCCCACCCCCCCCTCTTTGCGAGTCGTAGACATATCTGATGGGAGGTCGTGCAGGCGTTGTCACAAACACAGAATCTACAAACGCCTTCCAGGAATATCAGTGGGGCATAATCAATTACAATTCCCTTCAGTTACAGAGAGATGGTGGTCACTTCTTCATCTGCTATTTAGAGTCAAAAAGCCCCCCATCCCCCACCCGTAGTCAGCACAGTTTAAAGATTCCCTGTATAGTTACCCCAAATTTTTTTTTTGTGTTCTCCCCCCCCTTCTTTGCCCCCCCCTCCTTCTCTTTCCCCCCACCCCACCTTCTTCCCCTTTTGTTGCCTTTTTCTTTTTGTGGGTATTTTGTTCCTGTGTCCCCCCTCCCTGTAAATTCCCCCTCTTCTCCCCCTAGTCCACCCTCCCTCTCCCTCCCCAAGTATTCCCCCCTCTCCCTCCCGCTTCCCCCCACCCTCCCCTCGTAACTGGAAGTATCATCCCCTTCGTTATTTCCCCTTCTGACATCGCTTCATAATCCCTCCCTGCCTCAGGCCCCGGGATAGACCTCAATTCTCCATTGCGTTATTTACTCTCCCCACATCCAACTCGTGCCCCATCCATCACTTCCAGTCCCTCTCTCTTCCCCAGGACCTCCCTCTTCTCCCCCAAATTCTCCCATTTCCCTCCGCAGCGACCGAAGAGCAGGGAGTGTATCCCTTTGTCCCGACCCCCCTCCCCGAACCCGCAAGCAACCACAACTCAGTTTGTCCCCATGCGTGTCCATAGTTGAAGCTCCGTCCATCTCAAGGCCGAGCTTGGACCGCAGCCATGGTCACAGCGTCCCACGGAGCCCCGTGTGACCACTGTGTATGCGTCGTCCACTCCCACACCTACGCATCTTCACAGAGCGGGTCGCAGCCAGTCGCCCTTCTTATGTCTCTGTCCGGTGTATCCGTAACCGAATGCGTGCGCCAAACGGGCAAAGTTAGAGCTGCATGTCCACTCGGCCTCCCAGTCGGTTCTGCATGGGATGCCGCGGGCACGTCAAAGAAAGAGGGTGCATTTCGTACAATATGGGGTCACATGTTTTAAGCCGCCTGAGGCGGTGAGCGGGGCCGGTCGTTGTGGTGCGGCCGGTTACGCCGGGGGGAGCGTTGTACTGGAGCCCTCGGTCTTGCTGGGCGCTCCAGTAGACCCCCCGCCTCCCAGTTCGGGACAGTGGTGGGGGGAAGTGCGAGGCAGGCCAGAAAATCCGGTACATCTTTCGGTCTACGGATCGTCGTTAGGATCCCATCTAGTCGCACCTGGAGGGAGAATGGGAATCCCCAGCGATAGGCTATGCGGTGTCTTTGCAGTAGTTGAGTGACCGGTCTCAGGGCCCGCCGAGCTGCCAGCGTAAGTGGGGATAGATCTTGATAAAATTCGAGTCGGAAGCCTTCTATATCCCATTCCCTGCGCGTTCGGGCTATGCTCATTAGGCGATCCTTGAGAGTATAGCAGGTGACCCTGCATATCACGTCCCGTGGTGGTGTACCTGCGGGTGGGGGGGGCCTCAGGGCTCGGTGGCATCGGTCCAGAGGGACAGTGGAGACCTCCGAATCGTCCAGCATGCGGACCAATATCGCTTGCACACAGTCTCTTAATTCCTCTATGGGTACCGTCTCAGGGAGCCCCCTGATACGCATATTGTGACGACGGCCCCTATTGTCTAGATCGTCTAAGCGTCGTTTCATGTCCGCTAGGTCTTCCTCAAGGGGAGCCGGCAGTTGTGGCGGGAGATTCGCGCGCCTCTCGAGTTCCGAAGTGCGTGTGCGGAGCTCTCCTACATCAGTACGCACCTCTCGTAATTCCGTCTGGAAGCTCACACGAAAGTCCTCCACCATGGCCGTGAGGTCTGTTCGGGTGGGGAGCGCCGCCACCATCTTTTCCAGGCGGGCTATAGCCTGCAGGGGGTCTGGAGATCGTGCGGGGGAAGGGCGCGCCTCCGCCATTTTGGGAGAAGAGTCCGTGCAGGCCTCAGCCGTGTCTCGAGGTGCAGGTGGGTGCAAAAAGTCGTCCAGAGGGCCCGTAGTCGGTCTGGGGGTTCTACGAGGGGTCAGGGTGGCACCGGAAGTTTTCTTACCCCGCACCATGGCCCGTACGCTATTTTATGTGCTTTGAAGCCGGAGGGGACCGACGAGCTAGCTCAGCATGCGGCCATCTTGGTTTTGAGCCAAACCACGCCCCCTGCTTCTGAATTCTAAGAAGTGTTCATTTCTACTACAAGTTCCTCTGATATGCTGTTTAACCCCTTAAGGACCAGGGCTCTGTAAAGCCAATCATTAATCATGTAGATGTTACGTCATTTGTGATCAAGGGCTTAATGAAATCTTTATCTCACTCCTTAGATTTAAACGTAATATTCCAGTATTTGTATGTGATGTACCTCTCCCGAAGGGCCTATGTGAGCATACAATTATTATTGTGTTAGATCTATAGTTTTGGTGCAAGCGTGGTGGAAGGGCTTGCTGCTTCTGCATTAGTACAACACAACGTGAAAATGTCTATCATAAAGCGTACAAGCTGAGTCCCTAGAGTCTCTGACTATCCATTGTCATATATACCTTGCTTTATACATATAATACATTCCCTCATCTAACAGGATAGTAGCCAGTCCCTGTGCATTTTAACCCCTTAAGGGTGGCTAGGTGTTGTGTGGGTCTCTGATGGCGATGTTTCTATACATCCTAGAAATCCGCCACTTCACGGGCAGGTTATGGGGACCTCCTAGGCACGATATTTGAAGGAATTTTTCGTTTTTATTTTTAACCCTTATTTTATGGAAAACTCACTGTTCCTTTAAAAACTTTTTTTTAAACTTTTTGTCCCTGTTTCCAGTCCCCCAGGGCACTACCCGGACCCCCATACACCTTTTATGGCAAATATCTTGCATATATGCCCTCTTGGAGGGCACTCTAAAAATCAAACTTTTGAGTCCCATTGACTTGCATTGAGTTCGGTTCACGTTCGAACTTTTGAAATTGTTCGAGTTACAGCACAGGATTTTCTGCTCATTGATTGCAGGATTCAGCCTGCATTTCAGCAAGGGAATCCTTAAAACCTGGCCTGATAGGTCAGGGTCAGACGAGCTCGCTATGTGCGCCCGTACTAACATGCCGCCCGTTGCTTCGTTGGAACGTCTCGACAGGGTCGGCCACATGCTGTAGCACGTGCACGAATTGCGCGTGCTACAGCGGGCGTGCTGTGAATGTTCTGAAAGCCTCCCCATCAAAGTGCTATGACGCGCGTTCGACGGGGCTGAAAAGTGCGATCCTAGGAGGATCAAGCCTTGCAGCGCTGAGTGAACTAACTGCACTCAACGAGTTGGCCAGACAGGCGTCAGAGTGGAAGGAAGGTCCACTCTCACAGACCTTCCTTCCACTGCAAAACGCTCGTCTGACCCCAGCCTTAGGGGAACTTAAGGACCGCGTTTAGGAACCACTGTTCTAAAGGATGTAGGGACGTTCATACTGCCTGAAGAAACTGCAGGTGTGGTGAAACATATCACAGATGGGGTTTTAATAGGGTTTATATTGCTCAGTTTTCTTTTCTGTATTTATTTCTTGTATATTATCACTAATAGACTCTCCCATCATCAACACAAGATCTTGGCCACAAATGAATACGACTCGGGATGGGAATAAATGCTGTGACATTGCATGAGCTTATCAACACAATGCCACGGCGAATGTGCGCCGTAATGAGAAAGGATTTTACCAGGAAGGATACATTGAGATTTCTCTCATTTTCAAGTATGTCCTGGGTGGTGAGTATGTACCGTTAGGTGTCTTGCCCAAGGACACTTACTGGAGAGGTGCTCTTGCCGGGATCGAACCCGTGTCTACACAGGCTCTCTCCACACAGAGCAGTGATGTTACCTCTACTCCACCCAGCCGGTACAAATCACAGCAACAGGTGACACAACCGAATCTTAGAGTGTGTGACTATTAGTTTGGTCAAACAGTGTGTATTTTAGTGCGTTGATAATCTGATGGATATGGGGTTAACAGCTACGTGCATGGAGAGTGTCTTTTAGACCGGGGCTACACGAGCGCATTAGGTGTGTCCAGTGGCATCACTAGGGTTGGTGTCACTCTGTGCGGTAACTCATGGTGTCCCCCCCCCCGAGTTTTACGGCGACCGCACTGGGTGACACCACCCCCTAGGGTGACACCCTAAAAAATTACTGTGAGGCTTATTGCTGTGGAGCTCTGTGATATGCTCACACAAAAATTTTGGCGAACTGCCAGCAAGTACGGTGCCTGTTCGAAGGCAGTGAAGTCCCCATAGAGAAGTAATGGTTAATCTGTTCAGAGACACCGAACAGCAGAGAAATGTCCTGATGTCCGGTGGTTTCATTGAGCAGGTTTATTCAGGCGAACACCATAGGTTTCAATGTGAAAAACATTCCCGTTTTTGATTAAACTTCAGAGACCTCAGCTACAGATGTTATTCATTCTCATCACTACAACGGCCCTACTTCTGGCACGGAATTGAAGAACCACAATGGTTCCCACTTGAAAACAGGTAGTCGATCTTCTGGATCAATATCGCGGATTCGACTCTAGGATCATAGCGTCAGAAGGACTACGCCCTCCTAAATCAGACCCATGGAGGCTATGGGACTTACACAAAATCTATAAAGCACGTGGCCCGAACAGAACAGAGTTTTGGCCCGAATTATATGCTTTCTGCTGCAACCCCCTGACCCCTTCCCCCGGTTGTTTTGGCTCTATGCATCTTGATGTAAAGAGAAAACTAATAAAAATGTATTTAAAAAACCCAAAAAAACATTCCCGTTTTTATCCAATATCTAATAAACCGTTTATTCCTTTAATGTGTAGTAAAAAGTCTCTTTTATTATTGATATCTTTTTGAGTATCTTTTAGGCATTGTTCAAAAAAAAATTCCTTTTTACTTCTAATAGCGGTTTTTCTTTAACAGACCTTTTTATTATCATTCATAGGACCTTATATGTTAATTCCAGATATTTTCGTTCAGTAGATTTTTTGAAAACAGTGGGCGACAGTTTTGCGGCAGCATTTGGTGGCTGATTCCCTGCACTTCAGGGACCCTGCAGTGAATTCCCCAGGGAAATTTGATTTCCCAAAGTGCGGGGAAGAACAGAACACTGAAATGTCTGCGTCATTTCGGTGCTCGGTGAATATCGACTTTAGTGGTGTTTTTTTTGCCGCCCCCTGGAAAGTGCTAGCCTAGGCCTTGCCTACCCAGGACATACTTGAAAATGAAAGAATTCTCAATGTATCCTTCCTGGTAAAATATTTTTGTGTTAAAAAAATATATATATATTTTTTTAGGGTATCACCCTAGGCAGTGGTGTCACCCGGTGCAGGCCGCACCCCCAGCCCCACTTGTGACGCCACTGGGTGTGTCTACAGTAACCCCCCTTCCCAGCGTCCATCATAGTGTTATGATGGCTCGACTGGGAGGGGCACACGATGTAACGTGCGTACTAGTATCGCATGATGTTTTGCTCCCCGTCGAGCTGCTACAATGGACGGCAGACGGGTCTACAAAGTGCGATCCCCCATAGCAGGTTTGTGCTTTGTAGGGCTGAGAGCATCAATGTGCAGACAGCGAGGTCCACACTGGCATCCGAGCAGAAAGAACGTTCCTTCCATGCTCATGTGGATCCCGGCCCGTGGATACTCGAGTATAGCGAGACCCGAATATAACGCGATGAATAGAGATTTATTATGGAAATGAGAGAATACTCAAGACTCGAATATAACGTGAGGAACAAAATTATATTGTACCGGTAAACCATTAAAATCCTTCCAGGCTACCCCTCAGGCCAGGGTGCTCTGCTCTAGAATGATTTCAGTTGTTACTAAGTATAAAGTCACCGGCCACCCGTCTTCTTTACTAGCGATTAGTTGGCCGGCAGAGGCGATCAAGGTGAATGATTGGCTTAAACCAAGCCAATTGAGCACTCTGGCCGTGATAGATCCCACCTCTCCTGAATCCGGGAGTTCCTGAAGTGTTTGCAAGCATCAGGGAGCCCGCATTCACTTCAGTGAGACTACCGGAACTTCCGGGATACTTGAGATCCAGAGCAAGGCAAGTTTTTTTTCCCACGCAATGCAGATGTCTCGAATATAATGCGACCCCTCCAATTTTATGGTAAATTTTTGTCACCAAAATCTAGCGGTATACCCGAGTATCTACAGTAAGTGTTATGTCATGTGTCTAAATTGCAGGGAGTCACTTTCTTGAGTTTCCATAATTTTGACAACTGAATGGCTTCCTTGTTGAATTTTCCATGAGGAGATGATTTAATAAAGTAGGAGCGTGCTCGATCGTTGACATCTACTGATGAATAGGAATCAGACTTTCAGCTGATAACAGGAAAAAAAAAAGACTTACTGGATCCAAAGAAAATAGGGCTGCTGCTACCCTGGCCAAGCCAGTGACAGGGAGCTGAAAGTGAAAGTCTATTTTTCTCGCAGCAGAAAATGTCACTAATATGCATGAAATTCAATTTGATCAACCACATGACACAAATTGAAGCATTTTACAAATGAGAATTTTGTTTTCCTTAGTTTCCTGCACACTACATTAAGTAGAAATCAACAAGCTCGTAACTCATAATAATGCCATGTTTTGTTTCGGATGTGGTTTTCGGGTGGGGAGGGGAGAGATTAACACAGATTTATGGCCGGGCTGTATCGGTCGGCTTCTAATGACGTTGGTGCAAGCCGACCGAGGAAGCCATAAACAGGAGCCGACCCTGGGCGAAATGCGTCTCGGTGATCCATGAGAAGAAGGACTTGGTGATATAATTTGTTTCATAATATGTTTTAAAGTTTTAATAAAGGTTATTTTAAGTAGCCGCAACTTTCCTTCATCTATCCGCAAGAGAGTCTATTTCAGGGTGTGCTGCAAATTGAACCTCTGTGCATGATACATAGAGCCCGGTCACGGTACTACTCTACAAGCCCTTTTCACTAGCCATATCTGTACATGTTATTCTATGAATGGCTGTAATTTTCTTTTTTTTTGGGTATCATCGAAAGCTAGAATAAATAAGAACAAATCATTAATGATAAGTAACGAGATGGAGTGTCACGTGTGAATTCACGGTGATAGGGGGACGCCGCACCATATATTTGCAGGTTTTGTTTATTTGTGGTGTGGAGGATAGAACGCACTGAATTGGTGTCAATTCTGACCCCTGACCTGTGTCGCCTACCCTACTGGCTAACAATTTCTATATTCGCTGATACCACAAAGCAACTCATCCACGCCCTTGTAATATTCCGTCTAGACTTTTGTAATAATCTTCTTGATGGTCTCCCTCTCTCCCGGCTTGCCCCCCTACAATCCATCCTGAACGCCTCCGCCAGGCTAATCCACCTCACCCGCCGCTCTGTCTCTGCCGCTCCCGTCTCCGAGTCCCTTCGCTGGCTCCCCATCCACTGCAGAATTAAATTCCAAATCCTTACCCTGACCTACAAAGCTCTCACTAACTCAGCTCCCCACTACCTGTCCTCACTAATCACCAAATACACCCCAGCCCGCTCCCTAAGGTCAAACAGTGACCTGTGCCTAGCTTCTCCCCGCATCACCTCTTCCCATGATAGACTGCAGGATTTTTCATGCACAGCCCCCATCCTCTGGAACGCTCTCCCTCGTACGGTCAGACTTTCCCCTAGTTTCGGCGAGTTCCTCCTAGAATCATTTTGGTGCTATATGCCTGCAGTAATGAAATGTGATTGGTTAATTTGATCGCCCTCAAACAGTACCAAACAAGATGTTTTGCCCTGTTTCCCAGAGTCGCTTTTGTTTGGTCCAAAATTGTTCCTCACCCTGCTTGGGCATTTTTTTCGGCACTGGTTGCATTGGAACGGGCTTGACGTCAGATACATTTTTCATTTTCCAGTTTTGTATGTTCCGGGGGGGGGGCGGTGGTGGTCCGGCATCAGGAGTTGGAAGGGGATAATGAGGTTATGTGGACGGATAGGGTTGGACATATTCAATGTGGATTTGACAAATGGAACAGAGGGGGTGCTGACATAGGAGGAGCACAGGGTCTGCCAAGGGCCTGGTGTGGCTTCCCCTGGCAGTAGCATTAGTGCCTTGCCGGCAGTTACAGGTTAACGGATAAAGCAGCCATGGCAGGCAGGATTATGGGGATACCTGCACCGGTGAACATGGAGTTATGTGCGAACTGCCCTTCAGTAACAAGGAGTGGTAACTGGCATTAAGACCGGCAATAAAGAATAACGTTATGTTAATTTCGAAATAGCGGCCGATGCTGGCTGCTAAGTGAGGACGCGCTCAGCGCGTCGTCCGCATGTTGAGTGCATTCGAGACGGCACACAGCCAATGCAGTCTCCTTGCTGATCTCTGCAGTCTCCCCTGGCGATCGCGGCGTTTTACTTCCTGGATTCCTTCTCGTGAGGAGGAAACCAGGAAGTAATGAGGTCGCCGGAGGAGGCAGCTGAGGACATTGAGAGAGCGCAGGGAGAGGTGATGTATCCAGCGGCATCCCGAGTGTTGCTCGTAGTTACCGCTCCCAACATAGGAATTTAACCCCGAGCCACACTCAGGATGCCGGTAGGGGAGGCAAAAAAAAAACAGTTTTCAGCAAAGAATTTTCTAAATCAATAGACCACCAGGGAGGTTAACAAAAAAAAGTTTATTTTTAATAATTTTTCCTTTAAATTTAACATGGTCATGTTTGGTATCACTCGAAAGGCCATGCTCTGGCTGTTCCTATGATACCAAACATGAACCCCTAGCTGCCACAGATCGGGAGATAGGGGGTCCATTGGAACCCCCCATCTCTGCCAGAGGTGGCAGCTAGGGGATAACTTCCGAACTGACTCCAGTCGGAGATCCCGGAAGCTTGGCCGACAAAGATGTCGGCCAGCTCCGGGAGGGGACCGCGATCTGGCGCCTGTTGGTGCCACTTTCAAGGGCAGGCTGTGCCCTTCAAACAGGTGCCTGCCTTTTTTTTCCCCGTACCCCAAGCAGAATGGGCCAGAAGTCCACCTTCCCTGCACTGGCGGGGAGGAGGGGGTTGGGGGAGGTTTGCCTGGAATAAACACGCGATTTGCCAGGCGCCATGACACTTTTCCTGCCCGCCGGGGTCCCGGAGGCTGGGCTGACAAAGATGTCAGCCCAGACCGGAGGGCGGCAGCGATCGGCCGTAATCCCGGCTGCAAAGGGTCACGCTCAGCGCGTCCTCCGCAGACAAGGCTTCACGGCTGGACACGCGTCCATTGCAGCAAAGTAGTTAAAGTGTTTTTTTTTTATTATTCCGTAACAGACCTTTATTTATTGGACACATTTTAATACATTTTTATTGGAGAGTTTAGTTTTGTGCTCTCCCCCCACCCCCCAGTTTGGTGGATTTCACCAAGGCCAGTTCTCTGATCTTCGGAGACATTCGCCAACTGTTCTAGAAGGCTTCGGTGACTCCACCTACGCAGCACTACACTGTAGTTTTGGATTATTTCCATACAATTAGATGGCCAATTATATTTTCGATTGAGAGAAAAAAAAATTGTTTACTTAAAAAGGAACACTACTCACCCTGACCACTTTACCCATCCTGGCCAATTTAAAAATCTAGAGTCTCCCCCTCAGCCTAGCAAAAAAGATGGGTGAAGTGGAGGAGTTTGCTCCACACCACCCAGTGTCACCAGCTGCCGGGGAATTAGATTCCCAGATGCCAGTTAGTTACTAGGGATGAGCTGTTTGGTTCAGACGGTTCGGAGTTCGGGCCGAACTTAGCCTGTTCGGTTAGATCGCGAACTCCGAACATTTCCGGGTGTTCGGAGCAAGTTCGACCACAATGCATCACAATGGCCCACAATGCACTTTCCCACTGGCCTGAAGCTCGTAATTGGCTACAGCCTTGCACCTGACCACAGGTCTGGTGCAAGACAGGTTCAACAGTATGCCAATCACGGCTCAATCATGGGCTCACAGAGCTAAGTCCCGCAGCACACTATATAAGGTTTCCACGCACGGATTCACCACGCATTTGAGAGGAGATTTCATAGGAGATTGTTGTTGTGTGTTCTTACTGCTGGTCTGCCACGCTACTGGGCGGGTCTGGGGGGGTCTCATTTCTACCAAATAGCTGGGAATTTAGGTGATGTGTGTCTTGTCACTGTGCCAGCAAGTATTTTGGGGGTCACAAATTTCTACAAAACATTTGGGAATTGAGGTGATCTGTGTCTTGTCACACAGCCAGTACCACGCAGTATTTTGGGGGGTCACTAATTTTACTAAGTATCTGGGAATTGAGGTGATCTGTCTCTTGTCACTGCAAGCAAGTATTTTGGGGGTCACTAATTTCTACAAAATATTTGGGAATTGTTATAATCCGTGTGTTCTCACTGGCTGCCACCCATCAAGGGGTCTCACTGATTTATAGGAGGTTTCTAAGACTTGTAATCTGTGGCTTCTCACTGCCACCCATCAAGGGGTCTCACTGATAAATAGGAGGTTTCACTGCCACCCATCAAGGGGTCTCACTGATTTATAGGAGGTTTCACTGCCACCCATCAAGGGGTCTCACTGATTTATAAGAGGTTTCTGAGACTTGTAATCTGTGGCTTCTCACTGCCACCCATCAGGGGGTCTCACTGATTTATAGGAGGTTTCACCGCCACCCATCAAGGGGTCTCACTGATTTATAGGAGGTTTCTGAGACTTCTAATCTGTGGCTTCTCACTGCCACCCATCAAGGGGTCTCACTGATCTATAAGAGGTTTCAATGCCACCCATCAGAGGGTCTCACTGATTTATAAGAGGTTTCACTGCCACGCATCAAGGGGTCTCACTGATTTATAAGAGGTTTCACTGCCACCCATCAAGGGGTCTCACTGATTTATAAGAGGTTTCTGAGACTTGTAATCTGTGGCTTCTCACTGCCACCCATCAAGGGGTCACACTGATTTATAAGAGGTTTCACTGTCACCCATCAATGGGTCTCACTGATTTATAAGAGGTTTCTGAGATTTGTAATCTGTGGCTTTTCACTGCCACCCATCAAGGGGTCTCACTGATTTATAAGAGGTTTCTGAGACTTGTAATCTGTGGCTTCTCACTGCCACCCATCAAGGGGTCTCACTGATTTATAAGAGGTTTCTGAGATTTGTAATCTGTGGCTTTTCACTGCCACCCATCAAGGGGTCTCACTGATTTATAAGAGGTTTCACTGCCACCCATCAAGGGGTCTCACTGATGTCATGGAACGGACATAGGGGCTTTGACCAGCGAGCCCCAGAACTAACAGCCTGGGACATTTCAAAGACCTTTTTCTTTATTTGAGACTCTTTCGGTTTTGCGTGTTGAAATGAACAGTTATACCTTTTCTAGATGTGGTTTTATTGGTGTGATGTATTACCATGTATCCTGTATTGTATGAGTGTGGATTCAGATGTGTAATTGTGTGATGCATTTAAAAGGTATTATATTTCCCCTTGTTTGCTAGGAGTGAAAGGCTGTGTTGAAATTCAATTGTATGCTAATTTCTGTGTACATTAGCTCTGTGTGTGTGTGTAATCTGAATGATGCAAGCATGCCATTGTATTCAAATTTGAGTTCCCATTCAAGGCTGGGCCAATGTCTCCTTTGTGTGTGAGATGTTTAAATGGCGTGTCGCCATTTGAGTAAAGAGTCAGTTCAACTGCGTTTGACTTGAAAGCATACAGCCCGTTTGGTGTCTTCATTTCATAGCTAAAATCACATGCAGGAAGACACTCTGCCGGTCCTCCTAGCTTCCCACTAACGCAGAACGGGTCAACTGAATCCGGCAGTCCAACAGCATCTGCGCCAAAGTAATCGCCAGGGTCAATCTCAGGCCGCTCCGAGACGCCGAATTGCGCGTGACACTCGTTACGTCGGTGCCTGACGCCATCAAGAGGGGGTCAGATACGAGCAAGACTGTCACGGATCCCTCTGACTAACAAAATAGTGGTCCCTTTACGTAGACCGCTCTCTACCCTTCCGATCCTTGAATGGTCGGCAAAACTAGATAGACAATAAACCAGACAATAGATAAACAAGGGATAACACCAGACAGAGGTATAGAATAGAGTATTGTCACGAATCCCTCTGACTGCCAGAATAGTGGTCCTTTTCGTAGACCGCTCTCTACCCTTCCGATCCTTGAATGGTCAGTAAAGCTAGATAGATAATTGATCAGGCAATAGATAAACAAAGGGAAACACCAGACAGAGGTACAGACTAGAGTATATGTTCTCCCTAGGACCTTAGTTATAACAGAGGTAATCTGATGTGTGCTTAGGGTGCCACATAGACTGACCTCGGTACCAACGTTAAGGGCAGAACCAAGAGCAGAGTAAATGCCAATACCAGGGGTTATACACAGAATGGTTCGTTTGCCAATGCCAGGGGTCATACACAGAATGGTTCGTTTGCCAATGCCAGGAGTCATACACAGAATGGTTCGTTTGCCAATGCCAGGAGTCATACACAGAATGGTTCGTTTGCCAATGCCAGGGGTCATACACAGAATGGTTCGTTTGCCAATGCCAGGAGTCATACACAGAATGGTTCGTTTGCCAATGCCAGGAGTCATACACAGAATGGTTCGTTTGCCAATGCCAGGAGTCATACACAGAATGGTTAGTTTCCAGAAGCAAGGTCAGACACAGATATTAGCCAAAACACAAGAGCTCTGCGGGAAGTGAATACCACGTCAGGGCACCGGCGAACTAGTGAAGCCGGGTTTTAAACCCGGCGGTTCCGCGTCACAGCGCCAGGCTCCGCCCCCCGGCGTCCCACGTGAGCGCACCCGGTAGCGTTATCATTCGGCGCCTGGCCAGCGAGCAGCGAGGAATCTGCTGCCAGGCGCCCCAGTACTGGCCCATCCGTGACAGAACCCCCCCCTCCACGGGCGGCCACTGGACGACCCCCAGGGGCACGGGGGTGCGCCAAATAGAATGCTTTCACCAAGCGAGGGGCATGGACCTCTGCAGCCGGAATCCAAGAACGATCCTCCGGACCGTAACCTACCCAATCGACCAAGTACTGTAAGGAACCCCTAGACATCCTGGCACCCAGAATGGCTTCAACCTCGAACTCCTCCTCGCCCTCCACAGAAACCGGAGGCGGTGGAGCATGGACCTTGGTGTACCGGTTACATAACAATGGCTTCAAAAGGCTTACGTGGAACACATTGTGTATCCTAATATGGGGAGGTAATGCCAAAGCATAGGAGACAGGGTTGAGTCGCCGCAGAATCTTATAGGGGCCGATATATCTAGGTGCCAACTTCATGGAAGGCACTAAGAGCTTGATATTTCGTGAAGACAGCCAAACCCTATCCCCAACTTGATACACGGGTGCCTGCCTCCTGTGTCTGTCGGCCTTGGTTTTCTGGATGGCACTACTCTCCTCCAGTGCCCGTTTCACTCTCTCCCAAGTCTCTTTTAATGATGCCAGTTGCTCATCCAAAGCAGGAATCGTGGTATCAGGAAACGTAGCGGGGGCACGGGAGGATCAAAACCATAAACAGTGAAAAAGGAGAATGTCCTGTGGATTCACTCACTGCACTGTTCAGAGCATACTCTGCCCATGGTAACAGGTCAGACCAGTTATTTTGTTGTTCTGATATAAAACACCTCAGATATTTCTCTATGTTTTGGTTGGCTCGTTCTGCTGCTCCGTTGGTCTGGGGGTGATAGGCCGAAGAGAATGATAGGTCTATCCCCACGTTCTTACAAAACCCTCTCCAGAATCTGGAGATGAATTGGGTCCCCCTATCGGAGACGATCTCCAGAGGAACACCGTGTATGCGGACCACATTGGAAATGAATATGGGCACCAGTTCGGCTGCCGAAGGTAGTTTCCGAAGAGGAACATAGTGACCCATCTTGGAAAATCGATCTATGACCGTAAGTATCACTGTATTCCCTCTTGACTCAGGTAAATCTACTATGAAATCCATGGCTACATGTGACCATGGTCGTTCGGGGATCGGCAAAGGCTGGAGTAACCCAATGGGTGCTGTTTTGGGACTTTTCTGCCTTGTGCACACCTCGCACACTGCTATGTAATCTTTAACATCTCGGCGCAATGTGGGCCACCAGAGGAGTTTACTGATACTAGACACTGTCTTGGTGATACCCATATGCCCAGAAGTTTTATTGTCATGATAGATGTTAAGTACTTCCTCTCTTTCGTTCTCAGGTACAAAGAGTTTCGCAGGAGGTTTTTCCCCAGGAGCTGCACCCTGGACGGTCTGCAACCTTTTCACCAGAGGAGACGAGACATTAATCGTGGTAGAGGCTATAATCCTTTCCTGGGGTACAATGGGATGCTGATCTTGGATATTGTGTTCATAAGATTCATACTGTCTCGATAAAGCGTCTGCTTTAATGTTTCTGGACCCGGGTCTATAGGTAAGCACGAAATTAAAACTTGAAAGAAACAATGACCATCTCGCTTGTCTGGAATTTAAACGTTTAGCATCTCCAATGTACGTGAGATTCTTATGATCAGTTATGATAACGACGGGGTCCCTAGACCCCTCTAATAAGTATCTCCATTCGGCCAAGGCCGAGATGACTGCTAACAACTCTCTATTTCCAATGTCATAGTTCTTCTCTGCCGGGGACAATTTCCGAGAATAGAAGCCACATGGATGCAAGGGTTTGTCGGGTGCCTCCCTTTGGGACAAGACTGCGCCAAGACCTAGTTCGGAGGCGTCAACTTCTACTTGGAAAGGCAGAGCCGGATCTGGATGTCGGAGAACAGGGGCAGTAGTGAATGCTTGCTTAAGTGCCTCAAAGGCTTGAGTGGCTTGAGGTGTCCATTTCTGATTTCCCACTCCTTTCTTTGTCATGGCCGTGAGGGGAGCTATCAAGGCCGAAAAGTCTTTAATGAATCTTCGATAGTAGTTCGTAAACCCCAGAAACCTCTGAATGGCTTTAAGCCCTTGGGGTAGAGGCCAGTCAAGAATAGCTGAGAGCTTTTTTGGATCCATTTGAAAACCCTCAGGGGTTATTATATAACCCAGGAATTGCACAGTTACTATGTCGAATAGACATTTTTCTAATTTACAATACAATCCAGCCTTCAATAGTTTTTTCAATACTTGTTTCACGTGGGCGTGATGAGTGTCCACATCAGGAGAGTATATCAGGATGTCATCCAGATATACTATGACGAATTCTTGCAGAAAATCCCTTAAAGTGTCGTTTATAAGGTCCTGAAAAACGGCTGGCGCATTACATAATCCAAAGGGCATCACCAGGTATTCATAATGCCCGCTACGTGTATTAAAAGCCGTTTTCCATTCATGCCCCTTTTTAACCCTAACCAGGTTGTACGCTCCGCGTAAATCAAGCTTCGTATATATACGGGCCCCTTTTAATCGATCGAACAATTCTGTTATGAGAGGTATGGGATATGCATTTCTTATGGTTATCCTATTCAAACCTCTATAATCGATGCAAGGTCGCAGATCTCCTTCTTTTTTAGAGACAAAGAAGAAACCTGCTCCTGCTGGAGAAGAGGACCTTCTAATGAATCCTCGCTCCAGATTCTCCCTTATGTATTCCTCCATAATGTCGTTTTCTTTTTGTGATAAAGGGTATACGTGTCCCCTAGGAGGCATCGTACCGGGGAGTAAATCAATAGCACAGTCATATGGACGATGTGGTGGTAGGACCTCAGTCCTGGCTTTGGAGAACACCTCCTTTAATGCCAAGTAACATTCAGGGACCTCTGTGGACAAAGGAGGGGCTGTGGCAATATTGAGACTACCAATCACATTGACTCTGCCTAGGCACTTAGACTGACAACCAAGACCCCAACTTTTTACGTCTCTCTGGACCCAATCGATAACCGGGTTGTGTTCTGTTAGCCATGGAAACCCAAGAACTACAGGACATGAGGGAGATTCGATAATTTGAAATCTTATTGTTTCATGGTGCAAAATCCCTGTTTTCATACATACATCGACAGTATCGTGAGTGATATGTGGGCAAGACAGGGGTTTACCGTCTATGGCCTCCACCATTAGAGGCTTCTCCTTCAGAACCAGAGGTAAGAGGTTTTTGGCAGCAAAATTCTTATCCATGAAATTTCCTGAGGCCCAGAGTCTAAGAACGCCTCAGTCTTGAGGTGAACCCCCTCCCAGGTTAGGGAGATTGGTAACAGAATCCTGGATTTTTTTTTTTTCATTATCCACAAAGGAGGCATACAGAGAACCGATAACCTGGGTATTGGCTGTTCTTTGGCCCAGTTTGCCATATTCACCTCTGCTAACCCTGGGTCTCTGAGGACATTGAAGGCGGAAGTGATCTGCCCCTGCACAATAGAAGCAGAGCCCCTTTTCTCTTCTGTGCGCTCTTTCTGCTTCTGAAATACCCGTTTTTTCCTATTTGCATGGGTTCAATGACTGGCATATCTGTTTTAGCATTCTCCGGGTTACCTGACGTACTGGTGTGTCTGGGTAATAAGGGTAAAGGAGGCAAGACCCTTCTGGGTCTGTCTCTGGGATGTCTCCTTTCCCTAATTTGATCGTCCATGGCTATACAAAAATCTATCAGGTGATCCAGATTCTCTGGTAACTTTAAGGGAGCCAGCTCAAACATGAAAGCCTCGTTCAAACCTTCGGTAAAGGCTAAGGTTAAAACGTCGTTCGGCCAAAGCACCTCTGAAATCAAAGTTTTAAACTCTATGGCATAGTCGGCGACCCTCTTATTACCTTGTTTAATGTGAAACAAGGATCTACCCGCATTGGTAGCCCTTCTAGAGGGATCAAAGGTACGTTTTAACTCGGAGGTAAAACCCTCATAATCATAGATGATGGGTTTCTTATTTTCCCACAACGGCGTAGCCCACAACAAAGCTTTCTTCTGTTAAATGATTAATCAGATATCCTACTTTGGCTTTATCAGATATACAAGACCCTGGGTTGTTCTCAAACAAGATCTCAAGCTGAGTCAGAAAACCCCGGCATAGGCTTGGTGTACCATCATAGCGTAGAGGTGCCTTCATACCAAGCCTATGTCCTTCAGGGGAGACCGGACTGACCCTAGGTAATACTGGATCTGGGGGTTTGTGGTACCTGTATTGGAGCGATTTAACAGGGTTTGCAGAGCGAGAGAAATCTGGTCCATTCTATGGTCCTGTTCCTCTTGTCTGGCTGCGATACGTGCCAACTGGTTAGAGAGGTCTGCGGGATCCATTGGCCCTGACGTAATGTCACGGATCCCTCTGACTAACAAAATAGTGGTCCCTTTACGTAGACCGCTCTCTACCCTTCCGATCCTTGAATGGTCGGCAAAACTAGATAGACAATAAACCAGACAATAGATAAACAAGGGATAACACCAGACAGAGGTATAGAATAGAGTATTGTCACGAATCCCTCTGACTGCCAGAATAGTGGTCCCTTTTCGTAGACCGCTCTCTACCCTTCCGATCCTTGAATGGTCGGTAAAGCTAGATAGATAATTGATCAGGCAATAGATAAACAAAGGGAAACACCAGACAGAGGTACAACTAGAGTATATGTTCTCCCTAGGACCTTAGTTATAACAGAGGTAATCTGATGTGTGCTTAGGGTGCCACATAGACTGACCTCGGTACCAACGTTAAGGGCAGAACCAAGAGCAGAGTAAATGCCAATACCAGGGGTTATACACAGAATGGTTCGTTTGCCAATGCCAGGGGTCATACACAGAATGGTTCGTTTGCCAATGCCAGGAGTCATACACAGAATGGTTCGTTTGCCAATGCCAGGAGTCATACACAGAATGGTTCGTTTGCCAATGCCAGGGGTCATACACAGAATGGTTCGTTTGCCAATGCCAGGAGTCATACACAGAATGGTTCGTTTGCCAATGCCAGGAGTCATACACAGAATGGTTCGTTTGCCAATGCCAGGAGTCATACACAGAATGGTTAGTTTCCAGAAGCAAGGTCAGACACAGATATTAGCCAAAAACACAAGAGCTCTGCGGGAAGTGAATACCACGTCAGGGCACCGGCGAACTAGTGAAGCCGGGTTTTAAAACCCGGCGGTTCCGCGTCACAGCGCCAGGCTCCGCCCCCCGGCGTCCCACGTGAGCGCACCCGGTAGCGTTATCATTCGGCGCCTGGCCAGCGAGCAGCGAGGAATCTGCTGCCAGGCGCCCCAGTACTGGCCCATCCGTGACACAACCCGCAGAACGGTATAAACACCTCATTCCGTCACAACTTGGTGGCAAGCGGTGAGGATAGCTCAGTCTGCACCCCAGAAGACCTCATCATGGCAGCATAATGCCACATTATAAACGGGACACATGCAGGGCATGCTGGAGGACCGTGGAGGAACCGTGGGCTAAAGAGCAAGGATGCCTGGTCGAAGAATTGGCGGCCCTGTATCAGCAAGACCAGGGACCTGCCCGCAACCTCACCACCGATCGTAGCTCAGGCGTCCAGCCCTGAAAACTCCTTACAGAGGAAGGTACAGCAGCGGGCAGCGGCTTGCGGAGCCGCGCCGACAGAAGCCACCTTCCAGAACTTCGTCCGGGACATCACCCATGAAGAAGAGCAGGAGCGGGTGCGCCAACTGAGATACGGGCTGGCGGAAATCCAGTACCAACAGGGAGGAACCCAACTGGGAAAGACCAACGGCATGGAAGGTGCCCTTCCAGGCCTTCAAGAGCTTCAACGAGGCAGAGGAGGAAATAGAAAGTTTCCTCCAGGACTTTGAACGCTCGTGCCAACTACACAAGGTTCAACGGGCCGCTTGGGTTGTGATCCTGGCGTGTAAACTAACAGGGCGGGCTGCGGAGGTCTACAGGACTGTCCCAGACGAAGAAGCCCGGGACTACGAACAGGTGAAACAAACCCTGCTGGCCCGTTTTGCCATCACCCCCGAAGCCAGCCGGATGAAATTCCGAAATTCCCGACGGCCCCACAGTACTACCCATGTGGAGTGGGCGCACCGGCTGCAACGGGACATGAAGACCTGGTTCGCCGGAAGCAAGGCTCGAACCCTCGAAGAAGTCACTCAGCTGTTCCTTCTCGAGCAGTTTTTTGACCACACCGCCCCGGCCGTGCGGGAGTGGGTGAGGGACAAGAAGCCCCAGACGGTGCAGCAAGCGGCCACCTGGGCCGATGAGTATACGGACACGCACACGTCCCACGGGGGGGAATGACCTCCACCCTCCCGATCCACCCTACCACCTCCCCGTGCCACACCCCCACCTCCCCGGCCGGAGCCAACAACACGCTGGCCCGCACGCCGGGTCCCAAACCGGGCCCCTTCCACGGCTACCATCCGTTGTTATGGTGCGGCCAGATGGGCCACTACCGCCAGAACTGCCCCAACCAGCCGCCCCTTCCGCGGGGCCCCATCCGAGCCCCACCCGCAGCTCATTGTTACCAGGAGGAATCCCATACTGGGACCCACAGGAGGAATGGGGGATGCTGCATGAGGCCGATCCCGTGCAGGCTGCAACCGCCGACAACCGCCAACACCACAGACAGGCGGTATGGATTAACGGTGGCCGCCGAAGGTCTCCGCGACTCCGGCGCTACCATCACGCTTGTCCGGCCTCACCTGATTCCCCAGAAGGACCGGCTGGACTGCACCGTCGCTGTTCGCGTAGCCGGAGGCAAGGTGCTCCGACTCGCTACCGCCCGAGTCCATTTGGATTGGGGGTCGGGGGAGGGATCCGTGCGGGTGGGGTTACTCGACCAACAACCGCAGAAATCCTCCTGGGAACGACCTGGGACGCTTGGTATCAGCCTACGCCACGGAAGCGGCCGCCCCAGTGACCACCCGGCAACAAAGCCACCGGATGACCAAGGCACTCCGGTCGGGACCCAGGTGAGACCAACCAGACCTCTCCGACCTCCCAAACCCCCAAGCCTCCCAGACCTCCCCCCCCGACCAGACGAAACCACATCTCCTACCCCGGACCACCCCTCACATGGAGCTCTCCAGCCACCCTCCGGCACCAGACCCAGACTGACCCCACCCTAGAAAGGTACCGCGACCGGGCCGGCCAGGGTCCCAGCGACGGATGGGACGACAGCATTGAGTGGGAAGATGGGCTACTGTATCGGTACCCAATAGGGGAGATGCTCAGAAACCACGGGCTCCCCACAAACAGCTAGTAGTACTGCAGGCCCCAGAAAGGAACTCCTGAGACTGGCCCACGACATTCCCCTAGCCGGCCATCTAGGAATGGCCAAGACCCGACACCGGTTAACCCGAGCATTCTTCTGGCCTCGCCTTAGTGAGGATGTCCGGGAGTACTGCCGCACCTGCCCGACCTGCCAAAAAACGGGTAAAACTGGGGACCACCCGAAAGCCCCCCTTCACCCCATGCCCATCATTCAAGAACCCTTTAGTCGGGTGGCGGTAGACATAATTGGTCCCTTACCCCGCCCCAGCGCCACCGGGAAGAGATATATTCTCACCGTGGTGGACTACGCCACCCGATACCCCGAGGCGGTGGCCCTGTCTAACATTCAGGCAGACACCGTCGCCGATGGCCTCCTACAGGTGTTCTCTAGGGTAGGATTTCCTCAGGAAATCTTGTCTGATCAGGGCTCCCAATTCACCGCTGAGCTAACCCAACAGCTCTGGCGTCTGTGCGGGGTTAAGGTGCTTCACAGCGCCCCATACCACCTGCAGACGAACGGGCTGTGCGAGCGGTTTAATGGGACCCTGAAACAGCTCATCCGCGCTTACACCCAAGAGAGGAAAGACTGGGAGAAATACCTACCCCACCTGTTATTTGCGTACCGGGAGGTCCCCCAAGAGTCGACCGGGTTCTCCCCCTTCGAACTCCTGTACGGGCGACGGGTGCGAGGCCCCCTAGACTTAGTCCGGGCGCAGTGGGAGGGGGGACTGGAAGCCGAAGGGCTCCCCGCCGTGAGTTACGTCCTGGAGCTCCGAGAGCGCTTGACCGAATTCACGGCGATGGTTCAGGGGAACATGCAGGCAGCCCAGGCCCAGCAGAAGGCATGGTACGACCGCTCTGCCCGCAGCTGCTCGTTTCTCGTGGGGCAGAAGGTCCTGGTGTTGAAACCACAGCGGCAGAACAAGCTGCAGGCGTCCTGGCAGGCCCCTATCGGGTGGTCACCCAAGTGGGAGAGACCACCTACGTGGTTGTCAGCTGTACCGACACCAGACAGATCCAGCGGACGTTCCATGTCAATATGCTGAAGGCATACCACGAGCGCCCCGAGACGGTATCTGCCATCTGCGCTCCTGCGACCGAGGAGGCAGAACAGTTCCCCCTGGTAGACCTCCCCGGGATAGACGGTCGGCCCTCAGGGGTGGAACAAGTGCAGCTAGGGGAAGGGTTGGGTCCCCATAAGCAGGAGCAGGCCAGGCAGCTGCTCCAAGAGCACCAGGAGCTCTTCTCCGCACTCCCTGGCTATACCAGCCAGGTGCACCAGGTGGAAACCCCCGGCCAGCGTCCCCTTCGGCAACCGGCATACAGACTCCCGGAGGCAGTACGCGAATCCATGCGGCTGAAATCCGGGAGATGCTGGAGCTGGGAGTTATCGAGCCCTCTACCAGTCCATGGGCCTCGCCCATAGTCCTGGTCCCCAAAAAGGATGGTACCACCCGGTTTTGTGTCGACTACCGGAGGCTCAATGACTGCACTGTCACGGATGCTTACCCCATGCCCCGAGTCGACGAGCTGTTGGATCAGATCTCCCAGGGCCATTTCTTGACCACGGTAGATCTGTGCAAGGGGTACTGGCAGATTCCCCTTGCAGAGGAGGCGACCCCGAAGTCGGCCTTCATCACCCCGTTCAGCCTGTACCAGTTTTGGGTCATGCCGTTCGGGATGAAGAATGCCCCGGCCACTTTTCAGCAGTTGATCGATCGCCTCCTCGATGGCCTCCAGGAATTCGCTTGCGCGTACCTGGACGACATAGCCATCTACAGCCACACTTGGGAGGAACACCTTCACCATCTGGGGGTGGTATTCGCTCGGATAAGGGACGCCAACCTGACCCTTAAACCCGCGAAGTGTAGGATAGGGATGTCCGAGGTACAGTACCTCGGCCACCGGGTGGGTCGGGGAACCCAGCGTCCAGAACCGGCCAAGATGAAGCCATTCTGGAGTGGCCCACCCCATCACCAAGACTCAGGTCCTTGCTTTCTTGGGCACGGCAGGGTACTACGGAAATTCGTTCCCAACTATAGCGTCCTCGCCAAACCCCTGACCGACCTGACTAAGAAAACCCTGCCCCGCCAAGTTCTGTATTCCCCGGAGTGCGAAACCGCCTTCCAACAACTGAAGACCGCCCTAACCCAAGCACCCCTCTTGGCAGCTCTCAATTATAACAAACGCTTCATTGTCCATACAGACGCATCGATGTTCGGACTGGGAGCCGTACTAAGCCAAGTGGGGGACGACAGGGGGGATCATCCGGTGGCTTACATCAGCCGCAAACTCCTACCCCGGGAGGTGGGATACGCAGCGGTCGAGAAAGAATGTCTGGCCTTGGTTTGGGCCCTGCGAAAGTTCCAGCCGTATGTGTACGGGCGGTCCTTCACCGTAATGACGGATCACAACCCCTGGTGTGGCTCAACCGGGTGGGGGGGAGAACGGCCGCCTGTTGCGGTGGAGCCTGGCCCTCCAACCTTTTAACTTTTCTATCCAATACCGGCCCGGGCCACAGAACAGGAATGCCGACGGTCTATCCCGGCAATCGGCCCGGGAACCCGGAGATCCAAGCTCCCCGACTTCCCCTATTTGACCCGTGTGGGTCCAACCGGGTCTGTCGGACTCGTTTGAAGGGGGGAGGAATGTCATGGAACGGACATAGGGGCTCTGACCAGCGAGCCCCAGAACTAACAGCCAGGGACATTTCAAAGACCTTTTTCTTTATTTGAGACTCTTTCGGTTTTGCATGTTGAAATTAACAGTTATACCTTTTCTAGATGTGGTTTTATTGGTGTGATGTATTACCATGTATCCTGTATTGTATGAGTGTGGATTCAGATGTGTAATTGTGTGATGCATTTAAAGGTATTATATTTCCCCTTGGTTGCTAGGAGTGAAAGGCTGTGTTGAAATTCAATTGTATGCTAATTTCTGTGTACATTAGCTCTGTGTGTGTGTGTAATCTGATGATGCAAGCATGCCATTGTATGCAAATTGAGTTCCCATTCAAGCCTGGGCATGTCTCCTTTGTGTGTGAGATGTTTAAATGCGTGTCCCATTTGAGTAAAGAGTCAGTTCAACTGCGTTTGACTTGAAGCATACAGCCCCGTTTGGTGTCGTCATTTCATAGCTAAAATCACAGTGCAGGAGACACTCTGCGGTCTCCTAGCTTCCCACTACGCAGAACGGGTAAACTGAATCCGGCAGCACCATCTCGCCAAGTAACGCCAGGGTCATCTCAGGCCGCTCTAGACGCCGAGTGCCGTGACACTCGTTAGTCGGGCCTGACGCCATCAAGAGGGGGTCAGATACGAGCACACCTGCAGACGGATAACACCTCATTCCGTCACAAATGATTTATAAGAGGTTTCACTGCCACCCATCAAGGGTTCTCACTGATTTATAAGAGGTTTCACTGCCATCCATCAAGGGGTCTCACTGATTTATAAGAGGTTTCTGAGATTTGTAATCTGTGGCTTCTCACTGCCACCCATCAAGGGGTCTCACTGATTTATAAGAGGTTTCACTGTCACCCATCAAGGGGTCTCACTGATTTATAAGAGGTTTCTGAGATTTGTAATCTGTGGCTTTTCACTGCCACCCATCAAGGGGTCTCACTGATTTATAAGAGGTTTCACTGCACCATCAAGGGGTCTCACTGATTTATAGAAGGTTCACTGCCACCCATCAAGGGGTCTCACTGATTTATAGGAGGTTTCACTGCCACCCATCAAGGGGTCTCACTGATTTATAAGAGGTTTCTGAGATTTGTAATCTGTGGCTTTTCACTGCCACCCATCAAGGGGTCTCACTGATTTATAAGAGGTTTCACTGCCACCCATCAAGGGGTCTCACTGATTTATAGAAGGTTTCTGAGATTTGTAATCTGTGGCTCTCACTGCCACCCATCAAGGGGTCTCACTGATTTATAAGAGGTTTCACTGCACCATCAAGGGGTCTCACTGATTTATAAGAGTTTCACTGCCACCCATCAAGGGTTCTCACTGATTTATAAGAGGTTTCACTGCCACCCAACAAGGGGTCTCACTGATTTATAAGAGGTTTCTGAGATTTGTAATCTGTGGCTTCTCACTGCCACCCATCAAGGGGTCTCACTGATTTATAAGAGGTTTCACTGCCACCCATCAAGGGGTCTCACTGATGTATAAGAGGTTTCTGAGATTTGTAATCTGTGGCTTTTCACTGCCACCCTTCAAGGGGTCTCACTGATTTATAAGAGGTTTCACTGCCACCCATCAAGGGGTCTCACTGATTTATAGGAGGTTTCACTGCACCATCAAGGGGTCTCACTGATTTATCAGAGGTTTCTGAGATTTGTAATCTGTGGCTTTTCACTGCCACCCATCAAGGGGTGTCACTGATTTATAGAAGGTTTCACTGCCACCCATCAAGGGGTCTCACTGATTTATAAAAGGTTTCTGAGATTTGTAATCTGTGGCTTCTCACTGCCACCATCAAGGGGTCTCACGGATTTATAAGAGGTTTCACTGCCACCCATCAAGGGGTCTCACTGATTTATAAGAGGTTTCTGAGATTTGTAATCTGTGGCTTTTCACTGCCACCATCAAGGGGTCTCACTGATTTATAAGAGGTTTCACTGCCACCCATCAAGGGGTCTCACTGATTTATAGAAGGTTTCACTGCCACCCATCAAGGGGTCTCACTGATTTATAGGAGGTTTCACTGCCACCATCAAGGGGTCTCACTGATTTATAAGAGATTTCACTGCCACCCATCAAGGGGTCTCACTGATTTATAAGAGGTTTCACTGCCACCCATCAGGGGTCTCACTGATTTATAAGAGGTTTCTGAGATTTGTAATCTGTGGCTTCTCACTGCCACCCATCAAGGGGTCTCACTGATTTATAAGAGGTTTCACTGCCACCCATCAAGGGGTCTCACTGATTTATAAGAGGTTTCACTGCCACCCATCAAGGGGTCTCATTGATTTATAAGAGGTTTCACTGCCACCCATCAAGGGGTCTCACTGATTTATAAGAGGTTTCTGAGACTTGTAATCTGTGGCTTCTCACTGCCACCCATCAAGGGGTCCCACTGATTTAAAAGAGGTTTCACTGCCACCCATCAAGGGGTCTCACTGATTTATAAGAGGTTTCTGAGATTTGTAATCTGTGGCTTTTCACTGCCACCCATCAAGGGGTCTCACTGATTTATAAGAGGTTTCACTGCACCCATCAAGGGGTCTCACTGATTTATAGAAGGTTTCACTGCCACCATCAAGGGGTCTCACTGATTTATAGGAGGTTTCACTGCCACCCATCAAGGGGTCTCACTGATTTATAAGAGGTTTCACTGCCACCCATCAAGGGGTCTCACTGATTTATAAGAGGTTTCTGAGATTTGTAATCTGTGGCTTCTCACTGCCACCCATCAAGGGGTCTCACTGATTTATAAGAGGTTTCACTGCCACCCATCAAGGGGTCTCACTGATTTATAAGAGGTTTCACTGCCACCCATCAAGGGGTCTCACTGATTTATAAGGCGGTTTCACTGCCACCCATCAAGGGGTCTCACTGATTTATAAGAGGTTTCTGAGACTTGTAATCTGTGGCTTCTCACTGCCACCCATCAAGGGGTCCCACTGATTTAAAAGAGGTTTCACTGCCACCCATCAAGGGGTCTCACTGATTTATAAGAGGTTTCTGAGATTTGTAATCTGTGGCTTCTCACTGCCACCCATCAAGGGGTCTCACTGATTTAAAGGAGGTTTCACTGCCACCCATCAAGGGGTCTCACTGATTTATAAGAGGTTTCTGAGACTTGTAATCTGTGGCTTCTCACTAGGGATGTGCGTTTCGGGTTTCGGAATTTTCACGAAATTTCCCGATTCGGGTCTTTCGATGCGGCCGAAAATCCGAAATTTTTTAGATCCGAAAAAGTCGAATCCGAACTGTTTTCCGAGCCGAATCGAAAAATTTTCGGAATTTCGAATGGACTTGAAATGTGTCAAATCGAAATCTATTGCTTTGAAACGAGAACAGACTTTCCGAAAAAACGAAAAAATTTACCAAATCGAAAATTTTTCGGAATTTTCGAATGGACTTGAAATGTGTCAAATCGAAATCTATTGCTTTGAAACGAGAACAGACTTTCCGAAAAAAACGAAAAATTTGCCAAATCGAAAATTTTTTGGAATTTTCGAATGGACTTGAAATGTGTCAAATCGAAATTTATTTTCCCTCTATTCATGATTTCAGTTCCATTCGGGATTTCGGTTCCATTTCGGTAAGTCTGGACATCGTATATTTAACTAGTATCGGTTATATCGCTGAATCTGTAAAAAAAAATTTGTTTCCAATGATCCGATCAGAATAGTCGTATCTTGGTCAGATCCGATTCGTCCGCGGGTCGCGCATGCGCGCGCGCGCGAATGTCGTAACTTTATTGAGCCAGTTTTATTGACAACTTTTTGAACAAAATATTGTTTTTATTATTCTTCATGATGGCCGCTGTAAGAGAGGAGTGCTGTACAAGCACCTCGTCATCATCTCATGATGAACCACCGGCACCCAGGAAGAAACGGGCCCAAAATATGGCGTTTGAGGAGATGTTGGAGCTGGTACGCATCTTTGATAGCAAAGATTATGATTGCCGGAAGGGACCTTACCGCAGGAAGAATAACGCCAGGAAGGATCGTATCCTTGACAAGCTACGCACCACCATTTTGGAGATGTTTGGGAAGGACCGGACAAAGGACCAGCTCAGGAAACGCTGGTCTGATTTAAAAGTACGCGAGCAGGAGCAGCTGAGACGCATCCGTCGCGTCATAGCCTCAGCTGCTCCTGCTCGCCTGCTTTGAGGTCGGACCAGCGTTTTCTGATCTGGTCCTTCATCCCGTCTTTCCCAAACACCTCCAGGATGGTGGTGCGCGTAGCTTGTCAATGATACGATCCTTCCTAAAATTATTCTTCCTGCCGTAAGGGCCCTTACTGCAGTCATAATCTTTGTAATCAAAGATGCGGACCAGCTCCAACATCTCCTCAAATGCCAGTAATTCTAAAAGTGAACCAATACTCTGAACGCCTGGCTTGGAAGATGGCCGCCATTGTATGTTTGTTTGTGTTGTTTGTGCCCCTGTTGGGCAGTTTGCCATCCTTGGCATGTTCCCTTCCCTTCCCCATGTTGTAAATAAATTTTCTATTTTTTCTATATTTTCCTGTTTGTGTGCGTTGCTTTACGTTAATAAGTTAATTATGTATTGCTTGGTTTCCACACTGTAAACCACTTCGATGCGGAGGACGCGCTGAGCGCGTCCTCCGCATGGCTGCTGGTATGCGGAGGACGCGCTGAGCGCATCCTCCCTTTGGGGTCAGCGTTCGGCCGGGTTCCGGCCGATCGCTGGCCCCCCGGTGCGGGCTGACATCCTCGATGTCAGCCCAGCATCCGGAACCGCCGCCGGTGAAATTAGGTGTCATCGCGACAGCGCAATGACACCTAATTCAGGCGCCCCCCCGCATGTGCGGAGGAGGCGCCTGAAAGGGAGGGGGGAGGTCCTTTGAACCTCTCTCCTCCCGTTCGGCGGCGTTGCGGGGGTTAACCCAGGCACCATTTGGAAGGGCACAGCCTGCCCTTCCAAATGGTGCCTGGCATTAACCCCTGGGGAGCTGGATCGCGAATCGGCGCTGAAAAGCGCCGGTTCATGATCCTTTCCCGGAGCTGGCCGACATCTTGGATGTCGGCCAAGCCTCCGGGAACTCCCCCTGAGGACTGGCGTCATCGTGCATAGCACGATGACGCCAGTCCTAGAGTTAACCCCTAACTGCCACCAACGGTGGAGATAGGGAGTTCCAATGAACTCCCTATCTCCCGATCCGTGGCAGCTAGGGGTTAAAGTTTGGTATGGTTGGATCGGCCAGAGCATGGCCGTTCCAACGATACCAAACACAACAGTGAAAAAAGTTTTTTTAAAAAAATTAAAAATAAAAATATATTTAAAAAAAAATTATAAAAATTAAATAAACATTTTTTTTTCTTTTTTTTGGTTCGTTAATGCAGCAATATTGTTCCCATTTCAATTATAATGTGAACAATGATGCTGCACTAACGAGGTGGTGGGGCAATATCCACGAGGAGCTGGGGCATGTCCACGAGGAGCTGGGGCATGTCCACGAGGAGCTGGGGCATATCCACGAGGAGCTAGGGCATATCCACGAGGAGCTGGGGCATGTCCACGAGGAGCTGGGGCATATCCACGAGGAGCTGGGGCATGTCCACGAGGTGCTGGGGCATGTCCACGAGGAGCTGGGGCATATCCACGAGGAGCTGGGGCATATCCACGAGGAGCTGGGGCATATCCACGAGGAGCTGGGGCATGTCCACGAGGTGCTGGGGCATGTCCACGAGGAGCTGGGGCATTTCCATGAGGTGCTGGGGCAATATCCACGAGGAGCTGGGGCATGTCCACGAGGAGCTGGGGCATATCCATGAGGAGCTGGGGCATATCCATGAGGATCTGGGGCATATCCATGAGGATGTCGGATGTCGGCCAAGCTTCCGGGAACTCCCCCTGAGGACTGGCGTCATCGTGCATAGCACGATGACGCCAGTCCTGGAGTTAACCCCTACAGGGTTATCCAAAGAGATTCGAAAAGTCACCGCACGTTCGGTGACTTTTCGTTCTCTTCAATTCGGTTCCTTTTGCCGATCCCATTTCGGTGACCCTGCGGTGTATTCAGCAAGCACCACAGGGTCCCCGAATTGCAGGGAAAAGCTGCCGAAAACCTGACGAACACTAACAGAATGCACGCTGAAAACAAGCAAAAACATCTGGATTAACCTTTGAAGAAGCCGAACAGGAGCCGAACATGAGCCGAATCACACAGAGCCGAAGCAGCTGTGACGTAGAGGAGGCAGTGAATAAATTAGAAAAACCATTTGTATGAATCTGGGAATGAAACGCTGTTTGCAAAGAAACTACTGAGCGAAAATGTCTGAAATTTTCACAGGAGGTCCAGGGAATGATAATAAAGAGGGCTGTTACAAAAAAATAATTAAACTGAAAAAAAAATCAAAAAAATCGGACTTTTAAAAAAAAAATATATATCAGAAAAATGCTTAAAGTATCCTAAAAAATCTATAAATAAAGAGACTTTTTGCTGCAGAATTTTATAATGAACGGTTTATTAGATATTGAATTAAAACGGGAATATTTTTAACATTGAAGTCTATGGGATTCTCCTGAATTAACTTGCCGAATTAAACCACCGAATGGCAGGGCATTAGGGAACCTTTCACTGCTGGTTTGTGTTCTCTGAATAGCCGAAGCAGTGCTTCTCTATGGGGATTTCACTGCCCTCGAACAGGCACCGAACAGGCACCGTATGTGCAGGCAATTCGACAGGATTTGGCGAATTGCCTGCTCTCTGCATAGCCGAATGGTCAGGAAAGGTAACCGAACGCTGATTTTCAGCATTCGGTTACCTTTCTCAAGCAATTCGGATCTCTTTGGATAACCCTGCAAGTTGCCACCAATGGTGGAGATAGGGGGTTCCAATGAACCCCCTATCTCCCGATCCGTGGCAGCTAGGGGTTAAAGTTTGGTATTGTTGGATCGGCCAGAGCATGGCCGTTCCAACGATACCAAACACGAATGTGAAAAAAGTTTGTAAAAAAATTAAAAATAAAAAAATATTTAAAAAAATTTATAAAAAAAAAATAAACAATTTTTTTTCTTTTTTTTGGTTTGTTAATGCAGCAATATTGTTGCCATTTCAATTATAATGTGAACAATGATGCTGCACTAACGATTTTTGTATGCGGTGCGTTTGTTAAAAATCGTGTAATTTCCCCCAAAAAAAAATGTAACGAGACCCCATCTCTAATTTTTTAACAAGCGCACCCCATACAAAATATAACCGCAATTGCTCGCATGTTAAAATGTGAAAAAAAAACACTTTACACGTTGTAAATTATTGAAAAATCATATTTTATTGCATTTTTTGTTATAATATACAGACAGGTCATGACGTATACATATAATAATGACATATTATTAATCTGCCGAGTCTGACGGAAAGAACGATATATAATATGTCTGGGTCATATACTAAAATAAGCCTTCAAAACATGTTTAAACATGATGAGCAAAACCGGTAAAAATGACCTCAGCACAGAGGTGGGAAAAGCCTCAGCAGCGAAAGGGTTAATTAAAAAAACACGATAGAATCGCCAGAATTATCGTATCGACAGAATGAATTATCGGATCCGAAAAACAAACCAAAAATTTATTATAAAAAATATATAAAGTAGTATTAAAAAGTAAACCATAGTAGTTTTCATCAAAACGAATAGAGTTAGACAGCTTTGAAACGAGAACAGACGTTCCGAAAAAACGAAAAGTTCCGAAAAACGAAAAATTGGCGATATGCCGAAAACCATGTACAATTCCGAAAAACGAAAAGTTCCGAAAAACTAAAAGTTCCGAAAAACGAAAAATGGGCGATATGCCGAAAACCATGTACAATTCCGAAAAACGAAAATTTCCGAAATAACGAAAAGTCGATACAGAAACCTAGTAAAGTGACCCAAAAATACGAAAAATGGTCGATATTCCGAAAAATAAATGTACCCGAAAACCGAATCGAGCCGAACCGAATCGAAACAGAAAGCAGTCGAAACGAGCCGAATCGAAAAGTTTAAAAATTCGAAAAATCGAATCGAATCGAAAAAAAAATCGGTGCACATCCCTACTTCTCACTGCCACCCAACAAGGGGTCTCACTGATTTATAGGAGGTTTCACTGCCACCCATCAAGGGGTCTCACGGATTTATAAGAGGTTTCACTGCCACCCATCAAGGGGCCTCACTGATTTACAAGAGGTTTCTGAGATTTGTAATCTGTGGCTTCTCACTGCCACCCATCAATGGGTCTCACTGATTTATAAGAGGTTTCTGAGACTTGTAATCTGTGGCTTCTCACTGCCACCCATCAAGTGGTCTCACTGATTTATAGGAGATGTCTGAGATTTGTAATCTGTGTCTTGTCACTGGCTGCCAGCTATCAGGGTGTCTCACTGAGTTATACCAGAGTTGTTTAAATCTTTAATCTTTATACCAGAGTTGAATCAGAGTTCTGTATATATTTAATCTATATATCACTCACCATGTCTGAAAGAACAAAAGGGACAGGCAGACGCTCCCAGACACAGATAAGAGGGCAAGCAGCCCCTGTGTCGGGAGGCTGTGCCTCTGGTCATGGTGGACGTGGTGCATCCTCTGCAGGGGCACACTTGTCCTTTCTAACTGGTGCTGGCCGTCTTAAGCAGCAGCAACATACAGAGGATTTGGTGGAATGGCTAACCAGGCCATCCTCATCCTCCAAGTCCTCTGCCAGCCAGGCTTCTAGTGCTTTACAGTCCACCTCAGCTGCCAAAGCATCTAATGCAGCCTCCATGTCCACAGCTACTCCTGCAGTAGCCTCGCTATCACACACGGAGGAGTCAGCTGAATTATTTGACTACAATGACAGTGACATGCTGCTTGAGGATGCGCAGCAAGTACAGTGCTCTGATTCAATCTCTGAGGTTGAGGAAGGGAGTATAATCAACCTAGAGGAAGGGGGTGCCAGTGATGACACACAAATAACTGGCACTCATGTTGCCCCAGCAGCTGCAGCATACTGCCAAGTTGGCTCCAGTGACGAGGAGATAGGGGATGATGATGACAATGATGATGAGGTCACTGACTCCACCTGGGTGCCTGATCGAACAGAGGAATCAAGTGAGGAAGAGGGGGAGGAGGAGGCACAGCAAACACGAGGCACAACATCCTCTATGACCAACCGTAGCACTAGCCAGTCCAAGGCATCACATGTCAGAGCTGCTCCGGTGCAGAGCGCTATTGTCTCAAAGTACACACGCAGGAACTCTGCAGCAGACCCCACCGTTGCTATTTGTAATGTATGTCAGATGAGGCTGAAGCGTGGGATAGACACCGGACACTTGGGTACCACGTGTTTGAGGCGACATATGACCTCCTGCCACACATCCCGTTGGCGCAAAACTTTGCGTAGGTCCTCCTCCTCCTCATCTGTCTCTACCCCCACTGTATGTCCTGCCATGTCATTGCCTACAACCTCCACTGACAGGGATGATGCTACAGTAATGGATGTACCAGGTCCTTCCTCACAATGTGACATCATCCCAGCAGTTGAAGATTTACGCAGTCAGATTACGTTGCCGCAGCTGCTGCAGCGTAAGAAAAAATATAGTCCCAACCATCCCCAAGCACAGCGTCTAAATACCAGCTTAGCAAAATTACTCGCATTGCAGCTGCTGCCTTTCCAGCTGGTGGACTCTGCTCCCTTCCGTGAATTTGCTGAATGTGCTGTACCACAGTGGCAGGTTCCAAAACGCTATTACTTTTCACGCAAGGCCATTCCAGCACTATACCAGCACATGGAAGACAATGTTATCCAGTCATTGGGAAAGGCAGTCAGCAACAAGGTGCATGTGACTTTAGACACGTGGTCCAGCAAGCATGGACAGGGTCGTTACATTTCCTTCAAGGCACGCTGGGTAACTCTGATTGCAGCTGGGAGCGATCCAAGACGGGGCTCTGTGCTGGAGCTTGATCATCCACCACGGCTCTAGAAAGCTGCTTGTATGAGGTCTGTCTGCTCCACCACCACCACCTCTCCCTTTTCTTCCTCCTCCTCCTCCTCCTCCTTCTCTGTCTCTGGCGAAGTGGCAGTTAAACCGACGCCTGACAGGGTCTACGCAATGGCTCAAGCAAAAAGAAGCCATACTGTGCTTGAGCTGATTTGTTTAGGGGACAGGAGCCACACTGGGCCAGAAATTCTGTCAGCTCTGCAGGGCTAGGTGCAGAGATGGTTAACACCATGCCAGCTTCAGCTGGGAATGATCGTCTGTGATAATGGCAGAAACCTTCTCTCCGCCTACGCAAGGGTAAATTGACGCATGTACCATGCCTAGCACATGTCCTAAATCTAGTGGTACAGCGTTTCCTAACCAAGTACCCAGGGCTGCCAGAGCTTCTCAGCCAGGCCAGAAAAGTCTGCAGCCACTTCAGACGGTCATTCCCAGCAAGCGGTCGCCTGGCAGAAATTCAAAGAGAATTCCACCTTCCCACAAACCGTCTGATCTGTGACATGCCCACCAGGTGGAACTCGACATTAGCAATGCTGCAGCATCTGCACAAGCAGCAGAGGGCCATCAACGAGTACCTGTGTGAGTATGGCACAAGGACAGGTTCCGGTCAACTTGTTTCCCCCCTGGCAGTGGCTGATGATCAAGGATGCATGCACTGTACTGTCACCATTTGAGGAGGCAACGAGGATGGTGAGCAGGGACAGTGCATGCATCAGTGACAATCCTTTAGTGTTCTGCTGGAGCACACTCTGCGGGGAATTATAGATGTGGCTCTAGAGGCAGAGCAGCGGGAGGAAGAGGAGGCCTTCCCTAGCTCTGAAGGCCCCAGTCTTTCTGCAGACAGCATTCCAGCGGGTCCTACTCAGATCAGACAGGAGGAGGATGAGGAGGAGGAGGAGGCAGAATATTTAAGTAGTGGGGGCATTGAAGGTGGGGATTCCTCAAGGGCGGGTTTCGTGTGCCCAGAAACACAAGGGCTAGTGCATGGCTGGGAGGAGGAAGTGCACGATGGGGTCATCCTCATTGACCAGGAAGACTCGGAAGCTAATGCCACCTCCAACCTACGCTGCATGGGCTCCCTAATAATGCAAAGCCTGCTAAAGGACCCCAGGATTCGTGCTATCAAGGAGAGGGATCATTACTGGTTGGCAACCCTTCTGAGGCTGCGGATGATGAGAGGAATAGTGGTGAAGGCCAGGGCCGCTTGACTGATGCATTTTTTAATTTTTTTAGTCCACGACGCCCAGGGACGTCAAATGTAGGCACCCATTGCAAGCGTCTTCACCATATGGTGCAGGACTACCTAGGGGCACGGGCAGACCTGGATACCTTTCCAGCAGATGATCCACTGGCTTACTGGGTGTTGAGATTGGATCACTGGCCAAAAACTTAGCCAATATGCTATGCAGCTACTAGGTTGCCCTTCATCTAGCGTGCTTTCTGAAGGACGATCAGTGCCGCTGGAGGTTTTGTCACAGACAAAAGAGTGCGTCTGTCCACCGACTCTGTAGACCGGCTGACATTTATAAAAATGAATCAGTCCTGGATCAGTAGCTATAATCCCTGATGCTGATGTAACGGAATAGATCGGGATGTCTTCTGCATTCACAAACCTCCAGCACTGAACTCTTCCACAATACCACAAAAGGGTTACAGTGTGAATGCACTTGCTGCCATGAAAGGCACAATATTTGGCTGTAATGACACCTGTGTCAGATTTACAGTTGTGTTCAAAATTATTCAACCCCCACTGAAATTGAGTGTTTTGGCCAGTTTGACATTGATTTTGATCATTCAGTCATCTTGCTTACAATTAAATCAAAGAGGCACGTGTAGGTCAGACAAATATAACATAACATTTATAATGAAATAACCACAAATGTCTTTTCTGTGCTCACATCATTATCAGTTTTATTCAATCCCCAAGTGACATTCAATCTTAGTACTTAGTACAACATCCTTTTACAGTTATAACAGCTTTTAAACATGAAGCATAGCTTGACACAAGTGTCTTGCAGCGATCTACGGGTATCTTCGCCCATTCGTCATGGCAAAAAGCCTCCAGTTCAGTCACATTCTTAGGCTTGCGCACTGCAACTGCTTTCTTTAAGTCCCACCAGAGGTTCTCAATCGGATTTAAGTTAGGTGACTGCGATGGCCACTCCAAAATGTTCCAGCCTTTAATCTGCAACCATGCTCTAGTGGACTTGGAGGTATGCTTGGGATCATTGTCCTGTTGAAAGGTCCAACGTCTCCCAAGCCTCAGGT
The DNA here is from genome assembly GCA_009667805.1 of Leptobrachium leishanense. Lineage (NCBI taxonomy): Eukaryota > Metazoa > Chordata > Amphibia > Anura > Megophryidae > Leptobrachium > Leptobrachium leishanense. Next base: position 512,663,956 of record CM019063.1, on the reverse strand, counting down.
TTGTGACGGACTGCATCACATTGTCATCCAATATCTCCTGGTACTGAAGAGAATTCATGGTACCTTGCACACGCTGAAGCTTCCCTGTACCTGCAGAAGCAAAACAGCCCCAAAGCATGATTGACCCCGCCATGCTTCACAGTAGGGGTGTTCTTTTCTTCATAGGCCTTGTTCTTCCTCCTCCAAACATAGCATTGATCCATGGGCCCAAACAGTTCTAATTTTGTTTCATCAGTCCACAGAACACTATCCCAAAACTTCTGTGGTTTGTCCACATGACTTTTGGCATACTGCAGTTGACTCTTCTTATTCTTTGGAGACAGCAAGGGGGTGCGCCTGGGAGTTCTGGCATGGAGGCCTTCATTACGCAGTGTGCGCCGTATTGACTGAGCTGAAACTTCAGTACCCACATCTGACAAATCTTTTCTCAGTTCCTCAGCAGTCACACGGGGACTTTTCTCCACTCTACGCTTCAGGTAGCGCACAGCAGTCGAAGTCAGCATCTTCTTTCTGCCACGACCAGGTAGCGTTTCAACAGTGCCCTTTGCCTTGAATTTGCGAATGATGCTTCCTATGGTCTCTCTTGGTATGTTTAACATCTTTGCAATCTTCTTATAGCCATTGCCCTTCCTGTGAAGAGTAATCACCTCTTCTCTTGTCTTCCTGGACCATTCTCTTGACTTCACCATGTTTGTAACCACACCAGTAAATGTCTAGAAGGAGCTGAGTATCAGTCATTTTAAAGCTGCCTAATTGGTGCTTATTATGCTTTATTGCTGCTCCGTGACATCCACATGTGTTTTCAATACCTGATTGAAAACACTTGAATGAACCTCTGTTCTTCAGAGTGGTAGTCGTTAAGGGGTTGAAGAATTGTGTCAATGAAGAATTCACAAAAGAAACATTTACTACTTGTGACGGAATGGGTGTTGTCCGCCTGCGGGTGTGCTCCTATCTGCTCCTCCCACTGCGCTTACCCGCCGCCGACTACCGAGTGGCGCGGCACTCGGCGTCTCGTGCGGCCTGGAGTGACCCCGGGGAGGGTTGGCGGGCTGTGGAGAGGGACCCCTGCGGGAGATCAGCCCGACCACCGAGCGTCACGGCACTCGGCGTCTCGAGCAGGCTGATCTACTGACCTTGGTGGAGATCGGATCGTCCGTCGAGCCGTTCGGATAAGAATCGGATTCCCTTCGGACGTGTAGCGCTCGATATAACCGAGGCGCGGGAGACGCGCCGCTGCTTCGGATCGGGTAGCGGAGTCGAAGCGTGGACGATCTTTCGGTTGGTCGATGCACGTAAGATGCGCGCGCTACTTACATTCGGAACTCAGGCCCAGGGTAGGCGGAGTCGAAGCGTGGTCGATCTTTCGGTAGGTCGATGCGCGTAAGACGCGCCGCTGCCTGGGTTCGGACACAGACCAGGGTAGCGGGATCGTACCTCGTTCGTAATGTACCCTTGAGACCGCGCGGGATCTCAATAGGACGGTCGTCAATAAAGGACACCAGGCGGAGCTGAATGCACTAGATGAACTAACTTTTACTGGGAAATCACATATATTTATAAACATTCGTACACAGAGAGAACAATAGTAATCCCTGAACCTCCGCTGCCGCCATGAGTCTCATTGGCCTTTGCTGGAAAAAGGTACCTGGGTCCGATTCGTATTGGCTGTTTCCGAATCGGGTGGTGCCGATTCGTAACCGGAAGGTCCGAATCGGCCATTTTTCGATTCGACCGGATGGTCCGAATCGGCCATTTTACGATCCGACCAATTCGACCGGATCCACGAGGCACTGGGAAATGGCGGCGAGCAAAGCATACAATGGGGGTTTTCATACGGTTCACAGTTACACATACGGGAACACTTTTATTACATCACACAATAACCACATCTAATAAAATAAAACAAGGTGTTCTGCTGGTGCAACGGCACCTAGGAGTCTATGGTAACCCAAATGTCACAAAGGACTGTCCCTGGCTGAGGGTCCTGGGCCATTCCGTGACACTACTGTATTACAAAACAAATTGATGTCATGTTAGTTGCATATGGTTCTTTAAAAAGTCCTTGTAGGATTTCATTCTGAATACAAATACAAATGTACACTAAATTCCCCAAAACCCTTTACAGCATTGGGGGTTGAATAATTTTGAACACAACTGTATAACATTTTAATTTTTTGAACCGCAGGGTCCAACCCTGCACTCTTCCACAATACCACAGAGGGGTTACTGTATGAGGATACTTGCTGGCCTGGCAGTCTTGCACCAAAGGCACAATATCTGGGTGCACTGACACCTTGACCAGAATCATATCTTTTTAATATAGGACCACAAGGTCCACCCCTGCATTCTTCCACAATACCACAGAGGGGTTACTGTATGATTGTACTTGCTGGCCTGGCACCAAAAGCACAATATCTGGGTGCACTGACGCCTTTAACAGATGCATATCTTTTTAATCTAGGACCACATGGTCCACCCCTGCATTCTTCCACAATAGTACATGCTGGCCTGGCAGTCTTGCTGGCCTGGCACCAAAAGCACAATATTTGGGTGCACTGCCAATGACGCCTGTATCAGATTCATATCCTCAGGGGGGGGTTACGGTGTGACGGCACTGTTGGGGACGCTAAAGGCCCAATTTTAAATTACCTATTGTTACTTTCATCCAAAGCCTGCATAAGTTTCACAATAATTTAGCCAAAAAAAATCACTAAACTTTTTCTACGTGTCCGAAAAGGTCTCTTTTCATACAGACTGCCGCCCCAAGCAGTTGTTTATGGATAGATTCAAGGAAAACCATTTACCGTCATTTGAAACGTCATTTTTTTTGTTTAAGTGTTTCTATACATCCTAGAAATCCGCCACTTCACAGGCAGGTTATGGGGACCTCCTAGACACGATCTTTGAAGGAATTTTTCGTTTTTATTTTTAACCATTATTTCATGGAAGACTCCGTCCCTTTAAAATGTTTTTTTTAAAACTTTGTCCTTGTTTCCTGTCCCCCAGGGCACTACCCGGACCCCCATACACCTTTTATGGCAAATATCTAGCATATATGCCCTCTTGGAGGGCACTCTAAAAAACGAATTTTCAGCCCCATTGACTTGCATGGAGTTCGAGTTCGGATCCGAACATTTGGAAAGTTCGGGTTCGAATACAACCCGAACGTGTTCGGCTCATCCCTATTAGTTACTACTGATGTCAGCGATCAGGGACCATGCCAACGTCATGGTTTCTGAGACGACAAGCGAGTGTCTCCAGGCAGCGATGGTTCGGATGCATAGCTTGGACCAGTCGTTCTGCACAGACGCTACGGACATGTGTATGTAAAAGTATGCAGTCTCCGTTTTGGTGCGCAGTGTAGGGATGCAAAAAAGCATCAGGTACTTCCAGTTCGGGAGTCCCTAAGCTGAGGGAGAAAAGGTGCATAAAAAATTGGCCAAACAATAATTAGGCAGAGACTGTCAGTAGCCTTTGGCCCAATCACTTAAGGGCAAGGGAAACACACACACACACACACATTTATACTGCACCAACATATTCACAGAGATAGAAAAGTGGATCAAAGATAAACTTTTTCTAAATACTGACAACTTGGAACAGCACCTAAACTACACAAATTGCAAACACCATCTAGGTTTCAGGACAAGATCAAATGGCACGCTGACCGAACAGTCACTTCTCTCATATCTAGGTATGTGGTTAGACCCAAATCTATCCTTTGGCCCCCACATAGAAAAACTCATCTAACTTTACCCCAAACAAGGTGCCCTGTACAGAACAACCTGCTGAGCCGCGGTAAGAAAGCAGATTTTTTTTTTGAGAAGTGCTACCAGGAACGAGATTTCTCTCGTTTTCAAGTATGTCCTGGGTGGCAAGTATGTACTGTTAGGTCTCTTGCCCAGGACACTTACTGGAGAGGTGCTCTTGCCGGGATCGAACAGGTATCTCCACGGTTATAGAGCAGGGATGCTACCTCTACTCCATCCAGCCGCTACAGCAAATGCTTATGCCAGCTATTGAATATGGAGATGTAGTGTATGCAGCCGCCTCGCAAACACACCTCCAGAAACTTACTACATTGTATGACTCATTCTGTCGCTTTGTGGTACAATGTAACTACATGACCCACCATTGTGACATGAAGAGCTAAACTGGCAGTCGCCGGAATCTAGACGCACCCTTCACCTTTCCAACCTGGGTGTTTAAGAGCTTTTCTGGGAAGCTACCACCATACCTGAATAGACTGCTTCCCCCAGCAGTTCCCTCATCCTATAACCTCCGATCCAGGACCTGCACCTTACTTGCAATACAAAAAGAAAGTGGCTCGATCGTCATTTTTTTTACAGAGCACCGCAATTATGGAATAACCTCCCAGACATCGTCAAATCGTCAAATCTCCCCCCAGTCAGTCCCACTCAGTCTCTATTAACTCCATACAGAATGCACCTGTAAACATGTATCATAGTGAATATATGTATTTTCTGCTAATCTGTAATTTGTGTATTTTTAATATCTTGCAATTACTATTTTATTTCTGTAACACTTCAATGTTCTTGAACCAGAAACATACTTTAAAACGAGAGAATCTCAATGTATCCTTTCTGGTAAAAATCCTTTATAAATAAAAATATTCCGCTGTGCTTTACAATAGGGGAGCACAAACAGGAGACGTACATGATGAAAAGATGACCCTGCTAATAGGATAACTGTCCAGGTAGTAGCAGCACTTAACCAAGTGCTCAGAACATCCCATGAGCTTACTATCTAGGGATTGGGTAGGTGAAACAAATAGGAGCAGAGGAATGTGATGATGGTTAGCAGGGCAGCATAGGAAGAACCAGAAGCCTGGGCATAGTGAGAGTAATTAGAGAAGTGGAGACAGCTGGAAGAGAGACCTTGAAATTATGGACCTGCCCTGGGTGGGAGGGTTGGCTGGGACAGCAGAGGGTAAAAGCAGTGCTGTGTTGTGAAAGAGAGAGAATAAGGTTATGTGAAAAAGCAGATTGTGTGACCATGCATGGTGGAGGGGGGGGGGGGAACAGGTTTTTTTTTTTTTTTTTTAGCAGAAATGGAGGGAGATTTCAAATAAAAGGCAACAAACACTTTTCAGTAGTATGTTCCTTTAAAAGTAACAAAGGAAAAAAACAAAAAAACAATAAAAACAACCCATATTTGTTTCTTCCCAAGATTACATATCGGTCGTAACTTCAGGTTACATTTAATATCTGGGGATTGGGGGGGGGGGGTTTGGCTTGC